>JAWQUT010000181.1:719680-793515 GCA_033807755.1 Ellobium chinense | reverse complement strand
GGGGGTTGAAAACTGTAAATTTTGTGGAAGAAGCTAAAACTACAATATCCAGATCTGCTATTATGCTGCCTCCTCATCCCCTCCCGCTTCTGCGTCTGGTGTTGGCTCTGCCTCTGCCCCACCTTCTGCTGTGGCTTCCGTCTCTCCCTCTGCTTCACCTTCCTCTTCCGTTGGCGCTGGTGGCGCCTCTGTGTCTTCTCCTCCTTCTTCTCCTGCAGGGGCAGAGGCAGGGGCTGTGGATGAGGTGGGTCTTTCTTCTTCAACCTGAGGAGATATGGAAAGAGGAAACATTTGTGAGAAATCTGTGTAACTAAAACCATTTTTGCCACCATTTTTGTCATGCGGCTTTAGCAAAAGGCATGCTACAAAAATATAGTAGTACTTATTGAGTCAAATTTCTCACCTACTGTGTATTAGTCCCGCAACTAACAATGAAACAGAAGCGGATTGAAGACAACTACACTGAGATGACCAAGTTGCAAACAAAAAAATATTCTGGGCCACACAAAAACGAGATTTTTTCCTCAAACAAATGAGAAGATAGCTCAAAGGAAAGAAGTGACAGATGATGAGTAGCGTGAAAAGTGAGTGAACAAATGGACGGACTGACACTGACAGAAAAGTGGGTAAACAGATGGATAGATCTGGAAGGGAGCGAAAGCCCCGCAATCAAATAACGGTGGGAACTATCAGTAGATGGACTCTTCGCTGGATCCTGGATCAGGGAACGGAGCACCTATGGGGTTGCCCAGGGTGCAGTGATGTTGCAACCCTGAACAATGAACAATGAACAATGAAAGATGGACAGCGAAGCAGGCAGGCAGGCAGGCAGGCAGGCAGGCAGGCAGGCTGGCAGGCAAGCAGACAGATAGACATTAGCGTTAATGAACGACGGAACACCAAAAGGAATGGACTAAACTGTAAGCAGGAAATAGTTTGGCTGCATAACGTCAGCTGCGCTCACAGAATAAAGAGGATATTACAAGTACCTTTATCCGGTGGTTGCGTTTAAGAGGAAGAAGAGATAAACAGATGGAAAGAGTTCAGATTAGATGGAAAGATAAGAGTAAGATAAAGAAAAAAAGAATGTTGAGAGGTCATGGATAGGATAAGATGGGAGAAACGAGAAAAAAAAAAAGGAACAAGTGACAAGAAATGAGGAAAAAACAGAGCAAGAAAGGAAAGAGAAATAATAGGAGAAGATAGTAACTGAATTTTAAATCACTGAACCAATAATAATAATAATATTAAAAAAACAAAAAAAAAACGAAAAGAAAGAAAGAGAAGAAAGAATGAAAAAGAAAGAAAACAAACGAATAAAAAAATCCTCGCATTTATGTTTTGAAACTTCAAATTCCAGATGTAAAATAGCCTCACTGTTGAACGGGCACTTTACCAATCAAATCTAAGACTTATAATTCTGCCAAAGTATTTTAAGTTCTTGACGAAACCGCGCAACACACCGAATTAGCCGACGCGGAGCAAGATCCGAAAATGGCCATTTCAGAATCTACCACCAACACTAAATTTATGCTCCAAACACACATCAGATCTGTTGAACTGGTTTCCAAATAACTTTTTCACACGATAAAATATTTCATCTAATTTCTCGCGTTCTTAGTTGTGACACGTACTGTGTATTATTATGGTCTGCTTACGGTGCATTATGTAGTCTAGCTGTGGGTCAACACAAAACCTTTCATTTTTGGCTCATGGCCTACTAAACTTCTGAAAAAGAAAACCACAAAAAAAACAACAAAAAAAACAATGAGTGCAGCACGATGTAAAAAAACATAAGAAAGGAAACGCAATTCAGTAAAAACATATTGATTATGCGATACAAAACAAAAAGACGCCCAAATAGGCCTCAAGGAAACGGCCAACATAATTACCAAAAGACTTATTGCTACGTTGAATGGGCTTCCTGATTTGAGTTTAGTCGGATTTTGAGGGTGATCTGGGTGACTGAGACCGAGAAATTCGTGGCTGGAGAGACAAAAATTAAGGTCAGCGACGGTAAGTCCCATGTGTCACGTCATGTCCCAAACCCAACCAATCGAAATACGGCAATACATAAAGCATTAAGGAACTTCTATTTTCAAGTTCGCATCTCTTTACGGATCATTATGGCAGGAGCACGCATGCATATTATATATAGACTACGGCATTTACTGTCGTTGCGATCACCTCGTACGTTACGAATTAGTATCAGCTGTGAATTTCGCATCTAATCTCAAATGTATACTACAGGGTAATGGTAACACCAGGACATGCCTACTTTTGCCATAAGAGATCCGATTGTGAAAATAAAAGACATACAACAGACTCCATGACCCATGTCGCCTAAGGTAGCGCCAGTAGCAAGATTTGCAGATTTTTTTTTTATCTTTACTATACAATAATGCTGGGTATCGTAATGGCTGGGAACTGACGAAGGGAAAATCACATAGGAGAAGGTCAAGGTACTTTGCCTAGGGTCCTTTCTGGTTAGAACTTACTGTTTTAAACTAACCTATTACCCACCCGCTATCCACAGTGCTCCCTCCCCTTCCCACACAAGAGTGCACAAAAAGGCAATGGGCAGCTATTTTGGGAAACTTCATGGCAATCTATGGCAGGTTGCATGCAGGAGTATTCTACACAGCCAAGATTCGCAGGAGACCATGCGTGCACAGTTACGTCACAAAAAAAAAGGCTAGCAATAGGATGATATCGATACACTTTCATTTGCCTTTTATCGTCAACCTAACCGAAGCCACCTGATGACAAGTCAGTGAACGCAGACGTTATAATTTCGCTATTTAAGCTTACATTACATTCTTTTTTGTTTGTTTGTTTTCGATCAGTAGCATACGCTGGTAAGATTTTTACACACACAAAACAACAACAAAAAAGTGACAAACATTCTCACTGCGATTTCCGAAGTTGGATCGCAGCACGTTGGTGGTAAGTATCAAAGAGTATACTATCGCAATATCGATACTTCCTATTTAGTAACTTTCGAATACAACCCCCGCTTAAAATGATACCCTCCGCAAGAGTCTGTCTGCACGATTAGTTATTCATGCCTGAGTGGACAACGGCATGCAATCTTAGGAATTTCTCATTCTCTGGCCTCTCATTAACCATTATAGGAAAAAAACAACAAAAGTTTCGCATTTGTCAAAAGATTGCTCTTGTGCTCCCTCCCTGTTTTTTTTTGTTTTGTTTTTTTTGTAACTAATCGAATCAGACTAAAGAGATGACCGATATCCAATCCCATTCCACTATTCCCCCCCCCCTCCCCCCCCAGACTACTGCTACTGTGAATCCCTAAAGAAGTTCATAATAAAATAAATAGGACTCTTATTAGGGAACTTAGTTTACAATGCCACACAATGCTACACATCTCATTCATAAAATAAACACACAGTAGAGTACACACAGTACATGTAAAGACATAATATTACAAACGAAACATAAAACAAAGTCATTGCAGGTCGGCCGCGGCTGCCCTGGTCTCTCCCCCCCCCCCCNCCCTTTCCCGCCACCAGCTCTAAAGCCAGGTACTCATTTACACCTGAGTAGAGTAGTAAAAGGGAAGTGAAGTGTCTTTCCCAAGGACACACAACGTCCACTGCCCGGTCCATGAGTCGAACGCACAAACCTCAGACTTGACAGTCTTCAGAATACAACTTACAAACCACGCGGCCACGCTGCATGTCTCCAAATCAGTCAACACTCAGTGGCACAGTATCAGGATCATACATCACCCACGGTCTGTCCACTTTCCCTGGTGTCTTTAACTTTTTCACATAGCTGTACAGCAATCAGACGATGTCATTCCGTTTCTATCCCCCACCACCTAATACTTCAATAGTTCGTCCCCTTTTATTTTATATAAAACAGCAGCGTACATTACGGGGTGGGGAGCTTTAGAAGTTATTGGACTATGAATACGCATTTTTTTTGAGGGGGGCGGGGGGGGGACGGGACTCGGGCCTATTTCGCAGATTTTGGTGGACTTCGGCTGTTCCCTATCTGGGGGTTAGCGGTGCATCACAGTAATGATTGTACTGTACCTTGGAGCTGACCGCCTACCCGTGGCGCTGCTCTTTGCTATCACACTACAGTGAAGGTTTTCATGATTCTAGTTTTCTAACACTGTTTAGGCAATGATCCATTACAGACCGGGCGTTTGAGAAGATGGAATGCAGAGGTAATTTTTCATTTTTTTTTATTTTGTAAATAAAACTAAATTTATTAAGCTCGAACTTGTCGCAGCAAGAACGATAATAAGCGCCAATTTACTGCCACTTATTGAAATCTTTCAATCATTTTTGCCCGTTTATGCGCACACATCATGATTATGAAATGAACCAGGGCAATACAAGCAATTTCATTCATTGCAACTCACAAATTATATAGCTGATGTTTTGAATATAAAGAGGCCTATTAAAAGATTAAACCTTCCAATTTAGTTTTCTGCCCTGAACAATCATCCAATCACTTCTTTCATTGCCGCTTTAAAATCCTTCCAAATTTTTAAGGTTTGATATTGCCATTTGTAATGACTTCGAGTGTTGCAATGAAAACAGTGGAAGCAGACGAGATTACGGCCGCCATTGTTGTGCAAACAGTTCTTTCTGTGATACAGGATCATTGTGAAGCAGTCAAGGGTAGCAGTCCCTCCTCCCCCTTTCTTTTCGCCTTTCCCACCCCTGCCCTCTTTGTCCAAAGGAAAAAAAAAACCTCCTTACAACAGAAAACAGGCAAATACTTGTCAAATCTGCCACTTCCTTTTCTGTGTCAAAGAACACTCCATACATGCATTTTCTCCACCCCTTTCGCCACTCCATTCCTAAGTGGCGGGCCTGCGCGTCAAAGAAGGCATTTATTCTAGTTAGTGACGAGACGCTATCCCCAACTCTTTCCATTGTCACCAAGCCACTAAGCGGCTGAATGCAGGGTATCTTGTGGCTCTCTCAGCTGAGTTCCTAAGTTCTGCAGACGATAGCGAGCCGTGATAGGGCAAATTAAACATGTGTTGGTTATTGTAGCGGATTTCGCACGCAGGGGACAAAACGCAATTGAACTATTAGCGGTGGTGATCAAAATTAAATGATAATTAGGCTTCGATAAGAAGGATGTGTCAGCCCCCATGTCGCGGAGGGTTGCGAGAAGAAAGTCATCCGGGATGCTCAAGTTGGCGATGACGTGAAATTTCCATATAAAGTGCGCACTAGCCCTCTCGGTTCCCACAAGAAATATGTTCACCTGTTGTCAACGGCGCGCGATGATGAATATTTATGACTCGTGATGTCGCCTCCTTCCAAGATATCGATCGCCACGCATGGCTGCTTGGATGCAATAATAATACGATGCTTCGTTTTTCGGATCATTTGTTCTGCCTTGTTTTTGTTCTGCCTTGCCCCCCACTTTTTTGTTGTGCATTTCCGTTCACGGGTTGATGTCATAAATGTCTGGGCTGTATGAAACGGCATCGCGTTGGCTGTCAGGTCACACACACGTATAGCTTAACACACATAAAAACTCACACGCATGCCCTTGGTCCTACGCGCTCGCGAGCACACAAGTCATACTTGCATAACAAATGTCATGACCTCGTGTATCAATAGTCCTGTATAATGTTTTTGAAATCAGCCAAACTAAAAAAGTGCAAATATGCCTAAGTTATGTTTTTGGGTCTTTAAATCAGGCACACACACACACAAAAACAACAACAAAAACCCGTAGGCTTCCTTAAAAAGTATGAAACAATCAATCCTGTACCGAATAATTTTGGAATAAACTTTATGGAATTATCCTGGAATAATACGAAAAGTAGAAGGGGAAAAAAGGCCAACCCGACAATTTAAAATGAGAAAAGGTACTCCCGCAAGACAGACTGCGCTGCCTGTGAAGATCAAGGCAACTAGCGAGTTATGATATCAACTCTCTTATACCTCACCCCAAAATCTTAAATGATGATTCTCTTCCACAATGCCCCCTTTCACAGTGTGAAATAAAGATCCACAGACAAAAGAAAAAATAGGAGCTCAATGTCAACAACGCTTCTAAAAGCTTCAGTAAATTGTTGAATCAGTGCGCAGAACAGTTACAAAATCTGAGTAAGATTATACAGTACAATGTTCTGGAACGTACAAGTAAAGCATTACAGGAACAAGGTCGATAACCCCAAATGTTAAAGGAAGGTGTGGAATAAACTGACAGTGACATGTAAGCCTGTACTATCAGAGCTTGGATGCATAACAAAACAAACTCTTGTGAATCTTTGACGACTGTGATGGTATTCTTCTTCAAAGAAAATAAATGTATACATGAACTAGATATTGTCTATGGAATTACATTTCCGGAAAGGTTGATTGATTATGCCCTCTTGCCAGTGTTATGATGAGCTTTTGCAAATAAAAAAAGAAAAGCGAAGTTTTGTTTTGGGCAGCGAAAAATACCTTCGGGAATAGGCAAGATTCAAAGGGCAGGTGCTTTTGTAATACACCCTGAGTTTTTTAGAACTTCATCTCATTTACAGCGAAAATCATTAAATGTATACTCTACTTTACTTCACAAAGTCTTCCAATGAGTAAGGGAGATAAATGACACTACAGTCTTCCCCATTGCTCCACGTGCGCTCATAAATCTGTCCCCTGTTCCCTATGCATCTGGAACAACAATAATGCCCAAAACTAATACAGCCAGTAAAAAACGAAGTACAGTATAACAGCAAACTGGCATTGCCAGTAAAACTGCTACTTCCCCAATGTTCTGTATCTAGGGTAACTATATAAATTTTAGGGTAGTTTGAAAGTTTCAACACAGGGCTTTCCATTCTAGGGGACTACAAATCATGTCTGAATCAGCTATAGTATCTTGCTCCAAGGAACATAAATATAAAGCCCAGCCAGTTGGTCGGTCAGTCAATCAGTCAATCAATGAGGAACTATGAATATCACCAAGCAGCCAGTCAAGTAACCAACCAAGCAACCAATCAAGCAAGCAAGCAAATAAGCAACCAGCCAGCCAGCCAGCCAATCAACCAACTTATGTTTCAAAAATGTATCTAATAGAAACACAAAGACAAAGAGATGGAGCTCTCTCTCACTGCTCCTTCCCCTCCCTAAACCCAAAGAAGTGACATGGTGTTCTTTCACAAAATAATTGATACCTGTGAAATATTTGATGCCATTTGTATTATGTTGTTGTTCTTCTAATCAGAACACTTGCTGATCATCATTCTGGTGTTTCTGAATAAAATACTGGCATGCTAATGCTGGCATCTTTTACTCCACCAATGTGGATAAGTTTTCATAATTTACTCCTTAACTGTACTCCGAAACAGTGAGTTTGAGATGTTGATACAGCAATAATGAGTTGAAAACTTTTCTACTATACAACAGCAAAACTTTGTACAATTATGAAAAAAAGTTAAGGTTAAGCTAGTCTCTCATTGTGTCTCAAAGCAATTCATATAGTCTCTTCAGATTGCCCATTCACTACATGTCTTTTTGTTTCTATACCTTTGAACAGTTCAAAACTCTCACAGTCAGCAGGTCATGACACCTCTACACTCAGTATGAAAGATCAGGCTAAATGACCTTTGAAGAACTTATGTTGTCCATTAAGTAGTCCAACATAATAATAAAGAATTGGTCAAAAGAAAAAAAAAAGCAAAGGTCACAGTGAAAAGAATGCCAGTATAATTAATCTGAGACACTGACTACATGCATCATTCAGATCATATGACTCCAGAAGGTTTACGTCAACTCTCATTGGCTTACTACCCCTCCCCGTGCGCCNAACCACCATCTCCTCTTCCACCAAACTGGTGTTGATTGGACCCCTGTAGGTGTGTGAGCCCCATTCTGACAACTACTGAGCTCCGAAGACCACGTGAACATCTGTGTTTGTGTGCTGGGGTATCTGACAGACACTAATCTGGGGATAACTTGTACTGAAGCCAGCACCATTCTTTCTAATTCTCAATTTAAGAAGAGAAAAAAGCAAAGGCTTAGAAAGACTGATTACACAACATCCCTTTATAGCTTTGAAAATATCACTACCTTGTGCTGTGATATTGAAATACAGTAGTTTAATAATTATTTTCTCATAGCAAATCATGGTATGTTTTCAATCTTTTAAAATAAAGATGAAATGAAAAAATGGGCAGAGATAGACTTTCTCAATCTAATGACACAAATGATGCATTCCACAAATAGCTGCGGTAAAGAGAAAAACTGCATTATGGGGAATGATATTAAAATCAGTGTTGTAAAGTATAATGGAGAAAAGATATTTAATATTTGTAAATAAAATTTCCTCCACGGCAATATTACTTTGAGAGAAAGGGTAGAACTGAGTTAACGATCCCTGGGCAACTGAGTCGTCTTTTCTCTTCACCTTTGTTGATGGCAACTTTTGTGACTCAGGCAGCAATAAATTTATGCTTTACTTAAATGCAGTCATGACCATTGTTGCTCCATGCGCTTACAATTCTAATGGTAATCAATTAATAAGCAACAAGTACACAGTAACTTTTCATATCATGGAAAACACTGATTAACAGCCCAAGAAACTGAACATTCTTGACGGTGATTATAATCTGCTTGCTTCTCAGAATGGACAAGAAGAAAACAGCTGAGAAATCACTCTAAAATAACATGATCTGGACAAAACAATTTGTTGAAAACATGCTGTCTTTTGCTGACAATAATAGCATAAGTAGCATATTTTTGCTGCTAATGTTAAATTGCTCTGAATCAGAAAAATATGTCATCACAGTGAGTCATAAGTACAATTCAGACCCACAGGTAGGTAAACACTGATCATGCAGAAAGAGGGTGGGATGAGCTAGTAAGCTGGATGATTGCTCGGAGTTTAGCACTGGTTAATGGCCGAGGTAGAGAGTTCTAGTGTTTAATGCAAAACTGAGTGCGCCATATTAGCTCAAATTCATCTTTTGGGACCTTTGTACAGAGTATAATGTTCCCTGTTCCCTATCTTTCCAACTGGATTATTCTTTCAAGGCTTTAAGCTCCCATGATAGCCAATCACAGGTTCTACTGATGAAGTGATGAAGAGAGGGGCAAAGTGAATTTTTTGTTGTTGTTATCTCCTGTAAAATTGTGATTTTTTTTTTCCCCTGTAAACAGCCAAGCTGAAAGATAGAAGTAGAAGTCTATGACCACCTATGCTAGTAGGCATGGTAGGAGTAGAAATAATGAGCAGACCACAATCCTACCGTTGTTGAAGCTACAGCTTCATCTCCAGATTCAGGTTTGGATGCCTCTGGTTCCTCTTCTTTTGCTGGCTGTGGATGCAGCACATTATCTAGTTCTGCATAAACATCAATGCGGCGGGAGACCACCTCTCGCAGCAAACCATCTAGTACCATACGTCCCAATTCAGATCTATCCAGCTCTGCGGTGACCTGATCCATCAACCATGGGAGGAAGCCCTGCTCCACATCTGTGCAAAAGGAAATAACCCTATCATAATATTTCTGGCTGGTAACTCATTGCATGATTGCCTCCCCTTTGAAAAAACCCACATCTGCGTTATTGGTCTGATGTATGATTTTCTTCTAGTTGCAAAGATACCCAACATATTTAAATTTAGGCTCAATGTCATTCTGTCTTTCTGTGTTGCTGCACATTTTTTACCTGACTGCATGAGATGTGTTCCATAAGCTGATAATGACTTGTATTAACAAGCAATAGAACTATGCCTTAACTGATACAGCACAAGTACCCATAACCACAGTATTAACAGTAATATCTTATTTTGTAAGTATAATTCCCATTACATCTCTTTGGGAGAAAGTTTTTTCCCTTGGTTCAAAGTAACTTATTCTTAAGACACAAATTTTGGATAGTCATACATGCATTAATGTGTCATAGTCATGGTAGATACTGACATTTCAATACTTAAAAAAAAAACAACAACAACAACAAAAAAACATGCATGCTAAATGCTTCATGAAACACAAGAATGGTCAAATCCACTTAATCACGAAGGCATGAAAGTTTAGATAAAGCTATTAACCAAGTTAATTGTTTCTGACTTCCGTTCTAAGAAAATATTCTCTTCTCTCAAAAATGTTATGGTGACCTGGATACGGTGGTTGCACAGTTTGTGATTATACAGAATCAACTGCATAAAGAAGTAGCCCACCTCTCTCCACAGGATCGAAGAAATAGCCATTGTCAGCCAAAGTGCCGAACACTGATGGTACCAAGTCGGCCAAATAGCTTTGAGCAAAGGCACGGGCAGCAATCTTCTCTGCAGTCTCTTTCTCTTTCCTCAAGATCTCCCGTTGTTGTTTCATTCTTCTCTCCTACAAGGATTATATTCAAATTCAGATGATAACCAATCATGAACAAAGCAACAATTACTGTACATTCACCCTATATCCCTAAAAATTACGATAGCTAAAAAGAACCTATCAGCACCTTCAATGTACTGAAATATTCAAACATGGTTAAAATTTATTATTTTTAATGGCATGACCCAAATCATATCATATCGAGCTTATTTTGTAATATCATATGAGTGATTTAAGCCAGTTATAACTTAAATACCTGAAAAGTGTGTTTTGAAATAGTGCCAATAGTGTATAAAGGTTTATGAAGCAAGCATGATCCAAGTTTCTAAACACTTTTTGCTTCAAATCTTTTGTATCCTAGTGCATGTGTGATTTTAAATCTCAAAAAAAAAAAAAAAATTAGATTTAAGAAATGATCAGAAAGACACTGTCAAATAATTGTAAAGAAACCCAAACATCAAAGGTTGAGTAGCTTTCCCATGCAGGCTTCAACTCAGTACAAATTCCTCACCTTTTCCTCCCGATGTCTCCTCTCCTGCTCTTCTAGTCTCTGTTGCTCCACGAGCTCTGCGTTGCGCAATTCCTCGAACGCACGCTGCTGCTGTCTCAGATTGGCCAATTCTTCTTCCTCCATTACCTCCAGCAATGCCTGCTCCACAGTCTTACCCACCAAAACCTCCAGGATGGGCTTGACTTCGATGTCAAAGTCAAATAGCTGAAATGGCAAACGACAAAAAAAAAATGGTCATTGCTATACTTCTTTTCCTCAAACTGAAAATGATACGAATGGATGAAAAGTGACTTTACTCAAGATCAGTTTGCATGTGAATGCACTACCGTTGGACTGTGCAAAAAATCTGATGACGAAAACGGATGTATAGAATGTCCACAAGAATAAACTGCAATTAAATTAGTATGTGCATTATCCGTAACATATTCACTCTCTGTCAGAAAGCCCAAAGCATGTTACAAGATGAGACATGACTATACTAATATACTGGATGCATCATCATTTATAAAGCAGTGGCTCACACTTTGGCTGATTTGTGGCACACTAAGATCCCATGAAAATGCACAAGATCCTATGAAAATGCACATTAAACCATATAAAATTCTATCTTCAAATGTTATAATATGCTATGACAATTCTAAAAACCTCTCAAACTTACATCTCCTTCATAAATCTGAGTAGCAACATCCATCCCTGTCTTGGCTGGGACAAATAATGGAGATGGTGGCCGGTCCAAGAAGGCATCTGTCTGACATTCTTGGTCGGCCTCTTCTACCCGATCACTCAACTCCTCCAGGTATAACTCAGTCTGAACATCGATGTGCTTGCGTCCCTCCACAGGGTCAGGTGACCTTGGGCGGAGCTGATCTTTGGCCCGCTTTCTGGCAATTGCCCGACGTCTGTTTTCCTGCTGGCGCTGGATCTCAATTGGATCTGGCTGAGCTGTCTGCAGGAATAAAACAGAAACAAAGAGAAGTGAGGCTAGATATGGTGACAAAGTCAGTATCTTTAAGATGCACTACCTTTGCTTCCCTAACCTGCCATTCTAATTAGTAGCCAGTCGCAGGTTCAGGATTGATTAATATGTTTATAAGAACTAGAAGAACATTTGTTCATTCACTCTAAAATATTAAATAATTATAATCTTCATAGTTTCCTTGTCAACACTCACGATTAAAATAACAGGAAATAAGAAACAAGGGTTAAACTTACTGCTGGAAGAGTGTGTTGGGCATATGTGTTTCCTCGCACCACTCTTCGGTCATACATAATATTGCCATATTGGACAGGTCCATCACTGAAACAATAAATCCACAATAAATGTCCAGGAAAGGAATATTATTAGGTATAACAACAGTTTCCTCTGACTTCTTCATTATTACATTACATCACTTTAAAACAATACTCTTTTAAACCCATATCAGAAATGACTTATTATTGAACAACAATTATTGGAGCTTGTGTTAATTTCATTCATTTAAAATGACACCATGATTTCATTTCTAAACTTGTTATTTTGAAGAACAGTATCTGCTCAGTACTTCAAACCTTACAGTACTGATGTCTTACCTCAGACTTCATGACATTCATGAAACTAATAGGTACTGTTCATGATGAGAAACAGGTCAAAGTATAATGATGTTGATGGCTTGAACATGTAAGACAATAAATATGCAATGCAGAATTGGTTTTCTGGGGCTGACAGAATTGACATAATATGAATTAGCTTATCTTTGTAGTAGAATCAGAAATACAATTCTACCAAACTGCAATGGCTCTTAACAAACACAAAAAGAGGTAAGACTGAAGTTCTGAACATACAAATGAAAGCATATGAGGAACTCACTGAAACGACAGTAAGAGTAATTTAATAATAAATTATTCAGTTCTACAGATCTTGTACCACACAACTGCATTCTGAAATCTCTTTCTTGTGAAAATTTTACAAAACTTCAGCTCTAATGTCAATATATGCCTAACATATAAATTTATCCCCATCCTACTGAGTGCTTGCCATTGTTTCTTTGCCATATAAACTAGTACAATTCTGCACACCAAGAAAAATGATGGAACAAGGAGGTGTTTGTAAACCTGGTTTATGAACTTTGGCATTATTTTGAAAAAAATTCTTGAGTGTTTCAGAGCTTGTTCAGCAGCTTGCTACTATTAGGCTGTATCACACCAATGCAACAAGAGTGAATGAATTATGAACATAATTATCAATGTGCGTAAAAAGCACAATGGAAATATTGTACCTACTTACCCACACAGACAATGGCGTCTGCAGTATAAGTTTTAAAGAAATGTCATAGTCACTGATGCCATTTAGTGGGCAAACTATATAACATGAGTTCTCTCTCTCTCTCTCTTTTCCTCTATGTGCTTGTGTGTGTGTGTGTGTGTGTGTATGTGTGTGTGTGTGTGTGTGTGTGTGTGAGAGAGAGAGAGAAAGAGAGAGAGAAAGAGAGAGAGAGAGAGAGGGGAAAAAAGAAAGACTAGGAGATTCATTAACATACCATGAAGATGAAAATTAAATGTCCAACATACACACCTGAAATCTCTTCAGTTAGACCTATGTCACAAGTGAAAAAATGTTGACGAGGGGTTTCCAAATGCAAAGTACATGGGTCCACTGGATTAGAATATTAGATATTCTTTTTCATGCACATCAATACTAAAAGTGTAGGCTACAGACCCACGTACATAACAAAATGAGCATGTGTTTGATTCAGTTCATTTACTGCTGATTAGCCATTCACTTTGTCTGGTGACAGATGGTCTACTAAATAATAGTCTATGTAGATTTTGTGGTTCATTGAGTTGACACAATTAAAAAAGTGGCTCATCAGTGTCAATAATGGATTATTACAATTCTTGTCCTGTCGAAGTATACTCTCCTTGTTTGTATTACAAACTCACAGATGTATTCGCATTTCCCAAACATATCGAGCTGATATGATGTGGCTTATAACATAAATTTGATACCAAACAGACAACTCACGGATTTTGTGCAACAGGATCTCTGTACTTTTTCCTCTGAGCTACTGCCCGTGGCTGACTTGCGAAGGTATACGTGCCTTCAGGTTTTTGGGGAAGAACTGTGGTCATTTTGAAAACGAAATGGGATTGATCTGGCCTTGCCAAAAGCCGTCAATCCTACAAACTTCTCCTTGCTGGAGGAAAGGCTGCCTTCCGTACGTTAAATATTTACGTCGATGTCTCACCTAGCAACCACGCCATGAGGTAGTAACGCAGTAACGAGTCAGTAGCTAAAGTGGTAAGTCTAAATCTAGCACCACAAAAAATAATGCACATCACAGCATTATTCTTTACAGTAAAGTTATAATCACATTAATGTAGTTGATCTCGTTGGTAGAACTATGAGAATTTCATTTCATGTATTGAACTTGAACTTGTATTGTTGATCTTCTTCTGTAATCTGAGATGTTATGATGGGTGGTTCAGTTCATTCCGTTAAGTTCGGGTTTGTCGAGGCTTTTGGTATCAGACAAATTGGATTCAGATAATTAAAAAAATATTTTTTTAGCAGTATGATGAAATATTTATGCTTAATCTATACTGTGTATTGCTTATTAGGCTTAGACATCCATAGAAGCAATTTAGAAAAATTATAGGTGCGAGACTACTATGTTAGCCTCTTCTCTTTCAGGAGGTAAGGAACAAAGTTCATGGATTTGCCACTTTGGTCTCTTACATTCGACGAGGTCAACTCAGACAGAGGTTCGTATCAATAAATGTACATCTATGATGGTTTTCATAGATATAGTCTTTGGTATGACCGTGTGATGTTATATAACTATTTATGTTTTTGTAAGCTATTTAGGATCCTAACATCGTGCATAATATACTTTATACATAAGAGAGTGGTTCATATCACATGGCAACTTCTCTCGAGAAAACTTTTATCAAACAAAGCTACATCTACAATAAGACTTTGCAAACTTGAAATTAAGGATACCAGTCCATAATTTCTATTCTTTAAAGAGTTCACGGGTGAAAAAAGAAGTAGTCTAGTTACGGCCAGTAATGTTGTTATGAAATGGACGTCGTCGTCCTCTTGTATACTATTCATATTTTGACTTCACATTCAGCATAGTCTGGCTAGAAATATTTTGGGGTCAGGAGGTCAGCCCTAATAGCTAGTCGACCCTAATCAACACATCGTATTTGTGACCACAATCATCTTTGGTGTCGTTTTAGTGGTGTTCACTGATCAAGCCGCGCCGCAGACACACCTGAGAAGACTGGACATAACTATTAGCTAGGCATATTGTAGACACTGAAGAGGCCGTGCTTCTACTTTATCGATAAATGCCAAGCTCTTAAATCTTCATTGGTGCCCTCTCGTTACATCTGCACTCGGCGTAAGGCCTAGTATACTAAATCCAAATAGTTTTTTCATTTTTTTTTCTTAGTCAGATGTTTGCGAATTCGGTCAAGGAAATTACAAAATAAGTGAGTGTTCTCAGTGCCATCAGTCACAGTTTTACTTTGAAGCATTTGACCAGGAATAGCACTAGAAGAGGGACATCACGTTTTTAACACTTTTTAATAGTCTACTAAACTAGGCTACTGACTAGGTCTAGACTAGTCAGGTCTACTATACTCTTACTCTTAATACTTTATAGGGCCTAGTGTAGTAGGTATATTAGTATTGACTTGCGACCAGATCACAGACACAGGCAGAGAAGACAAGCAGGTAAGCTATCGGAGATGATTATGATAAGTCATTTCAGTGAGCCTAGACTAGAAGTTTACTAGAGTAGACTAGATGAACAGGTCTAGTGGAAAGATCCAGAGAATTAAATTTTCTCTAGACTAGACCAAGTCTGTATTTGATCATCCAGTCTAGATCTAGGGGATTTGGGGGGTAGAGGTGGGGGGAGGAGGTTGCAGACTGGCACAGTATTTGACTGGATGGATCCAGTGAATTTTTTTTTACACTTGCTTCAACTGATGCTTCTGTTTGTAGAGCAACTGTCCTTTTGTGCTTCGATACATGTGTTGACAGTTTACAACACATTATGTGTTTGCATGGAGGTAGTGATCACCAGAAGGAGAGGATGGGTGGCCTTTTGTATGGATAATATTCTTGAAATTCGTGAAAAAAAATTTTTTTAACAGGTTCCACAGTTCTATTTCGACTTTTGACATAAAATTGCTATTAGGGTTAGGTGTCCCTGCAGAAAACACTGATTAAATTTAGTATGTCCATGATTGGCAGCACGTTCAGCAACATGTGGGTGTAAGTAACCAAAGAATGCCTTTAACAGTAACACCTTTTCTCTAAGGCCCCGCAATGCAATTTGTGTCAAAAATTCTTCCTGTAAGTCCAGATGTAGGGATATACATTCGTCATTAAATATTGGAAAATTTCCTTCCCTGAATGAGATAAGCTGAGCCAGTGAACAGAGTTTGGCTCTTTCAGGCTTAGTCTCCATTTGNCTCTTGTATACTATTCATATTTTGACTTCACATTCAGCATAGTCTGGCTAGAAATATTTTGGGGTCAGGAGGTCAGCCCTAATAGCTAGTCGACCCTAATCAACACATCGTATTTGTGACCACAATCGTCTTTGGTGTCGTTTTAGTGGTGTTCACTGATCAAGCCGCGCCGCAGACACACCTGAGAAGACTGGACATAACTATTAGCTAGGCATATTGTAGACACTGAAGAGGCCGTGCTTCTACTTTATCGATAAATGCCAAGCTCTTAAATCTTCATTGGTGCCCTCTCGTTACATCTGCACTCGGCGTAAGGCCTAGTATACTAAATCCAAATAGTTTTTTCATTTTTTTTTCTTAGTCAGATGTTTGCGAATTCGGTCAAGGAAATTACAAAATAAGTGAGTGTTCTCAGTTCCATCAGTCACAGTTTTACTTTAATGAAGCATTTGACCAGGAATAGCACTATATAAGAGGGACATCACTTTTTTAACACTTTAACTAGATTACTAACTAAACTAGATCTAGGTCTAGTCAGGTCTACTATACTCTTAATACTTTATAGTGTAGTAGGTATATTAGTATTGACTTGCGACCAGATCACAGACACAGGCAGAGAAGACAAGCAGGTAAGCTATCGGAGATGATTATGATAAGTCATTTCAGTGAGCCTAGACTAGAAGTTTACTAGAGTAGACTAGATGAACAGGTCTAGTGGAAAGATCCAGAGAATTAAATTTTCTCTAGACTAGACCAAGTCTGTATTTGATCATCCAGTCTAGATCTAGGGGATTTGGGGGGTAGAGGTGGGGGGAGGAGGTTGCAGACTGGCACAGTATTTGACTGGATGGATCCAGTGAATTTTTTTTACACTTGCTTCAACTGGTGCTTCTGTTTGTAGAGCAACTGTCCTTTTGTGCTTCAATACATGTGTTGACAGTTTACAACACAGTATGTGTTTGCATGGAGGCAGTGATCACCAGAAGGAGAGGATGGGTGGCCTTTTGTATGGATAATATTCTTGAAATTCGTAAAAAAAAAATTTTTAACAGGTTCCACAGTTCTATTTAGACTTTTGACATAAAATTGCTATTAGGGTTAGGTGTCCCTGCAGAAAACACTGATTAAATTTAGTATGTCCATGATTGGCAGCACGTTCAGCAACATGTGGGTGTAAGTAACCAAAGAATGCCATTAACAGTAACACCTTTTCTCTAAGACCCCGCAATGCAATTTGTGTCAAAAATTCTTCCTGTAAGTCCAGATGTAGGGATATACATTAAATATTGGAAAATTTCCTTCCCTGAATGAGATAAGCTGAGCCAGTGAACAGAGTTTGGCTCTTTCAGGCTTAGTCTCCATTTGTTTTTGTTTCCAGGACTATTGTAGATGCCTCCACTGTAATCAATATATCCTACAAAACTTACCTCAGTATAACTTACCATAATGCGCATATACATCTGACTTTAAACAAGCTTTCAAAACACCATTGTCAAGAAAAAATTACTCTCGGTGTAAATGCATAAAATATACAACACTTGCTGCTAACCTTTTCTTTGTTAACGGCCCTCTGTAGAAAAAACTCTGTTGCACCAAATGCAATGACTGCTGATGACAACTATTCCAAGTCTTCCCATTAAATACATCTTACTGTTCTACCTTCCCAAAAGTCTTCACTAAAGTAGCCTTGTACATAGTTATAAGAGATTCATTGTTATCTCAGGGTACCTCTTCTTGATCAAACTATCAGAAAAATAATAACTGAAATTAGTACAGCACTTAATTGTCCAACTTTAAAGCAGTAGGCTGACTCAGTCACTGTAACTAAACGTTCATCCTGTATTAATTATTATTATGTATGATACCAGCAAGACGCACTAAGGTATCATGACAACTTCTGAACTAAACATTCTGACTGAACATTAATGACTATTTCTATTTTTCCCAAACTTTCACCAGAGCCGTCTGTTCATTGTTGTGTGACATTACATTATCTGTAGTATGTGCAAACTTAATGCTGATAAAATTACTATACACCCTTCTGAATGAGCTGGGATATTCATGTAATTCTCGAGCTCCTTTTCAATTGGGATAGGGTGCCAACCTCTGGTTCATCATGTTTAAACATGACAGAAGGGAGAAATCTTTGTTTAGAGTTGAGACACACATTTTCGGAGGTGGATGATTTGTGAAATCAAACAATACAAGCTCAAGGAAGAGAAAAAGTCCCAAAGAAATGCCTTCTTACCTTGCACTAAAGGAGGACGTGCACATCAAAATAATTTTCTATTTTCCAGTAATTTTTCTGTCTGAAAATTATCTATGGTGTCCACCGAACCAATTTCCCGAAGAAAGAACATCGTTCTGTTACAATACGCATATGTTATATGACGCAATAAGGAGAGCTGGAGTGACCGGTTTAGCCCTCACATCTAGAATAAATACTCTTCCCCGAACAGCAGAGGCTCATGGAAAGAATGATGACGTCCTGTAAGTTCCAGCAGCTACAGACACCTCTATATGACAATGTATTATTCAGCTTTTAATTAAAGTTCTGGTCATCCAAATTCAGACAAAGTTTGGTAGTGTAAGCCAGATAAAGTATTCTGCACTTTTATTGCCTCAGCATGACTTTGTTTGATATTATATCTATTGTTCACAGAGGAATTAAAACATTCATACCAGCATGCTATCACCCATCCGCAGAGCACTAACGATAGTCTGGCCATGTAGTAAGTTAGACCGTATTTGATGTAAGCATAAGGCTGCTATGCGCGCAATGGGTGTAAGAATTTGGATAATGTAACCCTGTGGGTTATCTGGGGCAAGCAGAGGTATTATATCATTATGACAGACGCTTGAAAGACTGTTTTATTGGAATAATGGGGTATCATATGATTTAACATGATATGTAGGATAATGCAGCTTTCCCTTAGTTTTAAGCACTGGTTTCTATTATCTAATTCTGATTGTTTCAGCTCCACTCAGTAAAAGCTCCCTGGCAAGATATTCATTTTCACCATTTTGCTGCATTTCCTATTTTCCAGATTGTTATATTTCATATCAAATCACCGGGGATAGTTTTCCTTGCCCACTGGCATTTCACAATCGTTTGAAGGCTTCATCTTCAACAACATTGTGTAATGTAAGATCTCTGCATCAATCAGTCCTAGCCTCACATCGTGGAACATAACAATTCCTATCCATATTTACTTGTCTCTGGATGTAAATGTAAGCCTACCACCTTGCCTGCTCATGAATACTTTATGAGAAAGTTCTATGATGATAGCCATCTTGCCACATGTTGCACACAGAAAAGGCATAACTTCAAGTAGTTCGGGGCTGTGTCATATCACTAACAGTATTAAATACTCAACTGTTTAATTGTAGTCATTTGTAGACAGTAACTAGAGTAAATATGCCCCTGTGATCTCTGAAATCCCACACTAAAAACATCTGTTAATTACTGAAAAAGCAAATCACAAAGTTAAGTCACCCTGACCCATGGCAATGCACAGAGAAAAAAATGCTTACATAAAGCATTTTCATTTCGCTCGAACTCACTTTTTGAACTAGTCTACGTGAGTGCATGCAAAATATTTCAGTGTACTGGACTAAGCCTAGAAGTTCTGTTGGCAATTACTCAGAATGGAGCCACTTTTGGAATTTTTAAGGAATCCAGAAGCAAGCATTAAGGATTCATATATCATGTGTGTCTTTATCTGTTTCAGTCAAATTTATTATGGCCATCATGCTTTGTAAAGTTTGTTTGATATCATACTTTTGTTTCTGCCTGGTTTTTCAAAATGTCCACGAGCAAAATTGAAAGTGCTCTACACACTTTAAAAATAAAAGAGACACTGCACTTGCTCTCATGGTATGATCACTCTGAGTGTGATGGCTGACAAATAATAAATAAATGTTGTGAGTTCTCAAAATTGGTAATGTCCAAAACAACAAACCTGGTCCTTCCACTGACTTTTGATCTTCCTGTTGAAATACCTGCTGTTTTAGGTTGCTTATCTCTCTTGAAGATGATGTTTTTCATGTGTTGAACTATTGACTGGAATAAGGCTTACCAACCTTTAGAAATCTTGACAACTGTTACTGTCTAACCAAATACTTTTAATTGTGTTGAATTATTCTTGAAACGTCCTACGTGCAACTTCATTTTTTTATTTTTTTTGGTACCACTGAGCTCAAATAATATGGATCTATTAACATAGCCATGCTCTAAATATTCATCATCAAGGTCACTGGCACCATGAAAAATAGATATTACCATACAAGCAAAAGACAAACATTGAACATGACCATCAAAGTGATAGATTTTGCTGACAGTATTTGAAATTCAGTCCAATCTACTCATTATGATATGGTGCTGTGGCTATGCTTTGCTGCTAGTTAAACAAATGGTCAAAGGTTCAGTGTTGTAAAAGAGAATAATTTTGTGAGCCTGAGATATCAAATCATGAACTGTAGATGTAATTGTGAAAAAGTATAATTTTGTGATGTGTAGCTAAGAGTGAGTTAACCTGGCTTAAAAGGCTTAGGGTTGGGCTTTGGACCAAAATGTTGATGTTTATTGTCAGGGACCAAACTATCCTCGTACACAGTCTTGGGGTTTGAGACTACATGTCTTAGATTGTTTATTGGAGAGAAAGAGAGAGTGAGAGAGAGATACTGAATTGTTGAATAAATGTATAAAACACCATATCAAATGAATAAACCACAACTGTCAATATGAAATGACATTTTATGTGCCTCATCCCACCCCGTCCTCAAGCCACCTTGCAATAATAGATTATAGTTATTATATCTGAGAAAAGCTTTCAAATCTCCCCTTGAAACCCCCACATTGTTGGCCATCCTTAAGGGAAGTTTAAAAGAACAGGGATAACTTCATAACCTTAAAGATTGATATAATTTTTCATAAATTCTCAACTCCACACAAGGTTCCCTCACCTGAGCTCTTTCAAGAAAATGCGACTTGAAAGTCAGGATTTTCACATGGCGTGGACCACCGCAACTGGTCTTCCATTTAGCACAGGACTGAGCTGTGACATTAAAAAGTGAGAGGGAAGCTATCATTCTTTTAGCCAAGATGCTTATGCAAAAACTATCCTTTGGTCTAAATTGTATGTTTTCTCTTATATGATGGAAAGAAGTCTTTTAGTAAAGCATGGGAATATTTTTCCAACTTTGACCATTGTGCTGAAATCTTAGAAATGGCAAAATAATATTTTATAAAAGGAGCTTCGGTCTGACCACTGTTTGAGCTGTGTCCCTTTATTAATGTATGTTTAATTTTTTTTTTTTTTAAAAATTTGCCTGTATAGTTTAATGAGCTCTCATTGTTCCACAATTTTGACAATATAAAGTCAGAAAATTTTGACACCACACAATAGGTGATTTTGTTGGTAGTTATGGGCTTTACTTTTTTTGAAACAGAGGGTATGTTTTTGTTATTTAGTACTTTTCAACAGGAAGGGCAGCTGTTTAGATGAAGCCTAAGATTTAGCCAGGTTTCATGAACTAGTGGTTCTGATTTATTTTTTAAAATTTTTGTCTTTTTATACACACAGTAATTTAGGGGAAGGGCTTTAAATTTTTAAATTAGAATTGATTCATTTTCCCGTTCAGGCTGTTATTTTGGTCATGGCCACGGTGAGATTAGCATCCACCCTGCTACCCACTTTGTTGCGGCGAGGTCCACGATCATCCATCTTCACATCACAGTCTTGGTCAAAACTCAAAGTCAGCTGTGTCAGCATGCGAGAAAATCGCTTCAGTTCATCTGTGCCAAAGCCTCAGAAAGATAGGTAAGTGCTCAGCATGCATTCACTGTTTCATCCTGATACTGTGCATTCCCAGCTTAAATTCATGCAGTTCCCATCTGCCTGACCATTTCTAAGAAATCACTGCTGGAATATTCAGATTTTTCACCCTCTTTACATCGTCATTACTAGTGTTGCATGATGTCATAAAGTGAGAAAAGCTAGCAGATGATTGTTGCAGATGCATGCGCAAATTGTTTGGACCAGTCTCATCTCAATAATGGCAGCACGCAAAAAGTGAAAATCCCAACATTCTTTCAGTGTTTTCTCAGAAACTGTCAGGCGAAATGAAAAATATATGCGGCGTAAAGTTTCTGAAAACATAATGTGGACTTATAAGACTCTGAAGCAAATAACTATCCTTGTCCCTGTAAACTGGCACTTGACTGTAATTAATTGCAACATGATTTAGAAAACAGGTAATTTGGGAAAACCAACATATTCCCTTTTTGTCATGAGACATTCGGAGTACAGCAGGGAAGAAAGCCTTGAAAGTCTTTGTAAAGTTCACCATAGCAGGTGATCAAAATGACCCCAATGAAAGAATGTTCAGCTTTAATGCCCAGAAAAGAAATAATGGCAGTGTATGTTACTGATTTTTTTTTATTAAAAAAGCCAGGGCAGAATATAGGTTATATGAAACTTTTATCAGTCAATGACCTACCAAAAATGTGGCCACAATTATACTAAGGCTTTGGGGTCATTAACATTTGTGATGCAATGATAAAACTATTCTACCTTTTGCTCGCTTTGATTGAATGGGGCAATAGAAAATATATATATATGCATCTCGTATTGATCAATCAGTTGTTTATATAGCCAGTAGAAATGTGTTTCGCCAACCAAATCTGAGCAAAAAAAAAAAAATATATATATATATGCATCTCCACCAAAGCGTTGAGTGCAGTGGTAGAATTTGCAGTCCAGTGTCAGCTGACCAGTTGGCAGACAACACATGCAACAATGATTATCCATAACAGTGGCCACGCCGCCAGTGGGAGGCTGGACCTGAGGAATTTGTGCTGTGAAAGTTAACTTAAGAGATTTTTTTCATTTATCATAGTTTTACAATTACCTTCCAGGAGGAAAAGCTTTTTTTGTTAACTGGAAATGATGTAAATAAGTTGGATGAAAAGTCAAAAAAAGAATTCTTCTCACATTAAAAAACACGCATGATTTGTTGACAGCAGCTCAGCTACGTATGCATTTATTGATCTGAAACTTTGTAAGCAGGTTCCTGTGTATTTGTGCATTGATAATGTTCCTTTTGCAGGCTTCAGGGTTCAGAATGACTTATGAATAATATTTATTTGAAATTGACATGTGCTTCCTACTTTTTTCAGCGTATCAGCAATGCTTTTGGTTCATTTGGTCAAACAGTGGAGTTCCCAAGGGAACACTTAATAAAGCCAGCAATCAGCTATGTTGGCGGCAGTGTTGTATGAATGGGTGGGAAGTGGAAAGCAGTACCCTGGGTACTGGGATCCTTTCATAGAAGACCAGTTACTGGGTGCACACAAAGAAGAGAAGAGAGAGGGAAAGGGAAATTTATATAGTTCTAAGGGGAATGGGGATACTCTTAAATAAATTAAAAGAGCATTACCAATGGAATGTATCAGACAGTCTAGACATTTCAGTTGGTGTGTGTATGCTGAGAGAGGGGGGTAATGAAGGGGGAAAGCATCCCAGGCACTGCCCTTCCCCTCCCCCACCCCCTCCCTCCACAAGAGTGTTACCGAGGAAACACACTTACACACTCTTGTTTCAGAATGTGTTTAACAGTTTAACATGTTTAGTCTGAAGGGTGGCCTTGCTATTCAGTGCTTCACTGTAACCTTTCAGGGAACATCACTGGTACATTTCGTTATTTGAATAAACAGTATTTCACAATCAGTGACATAAGTTGTACACAGCAGGCTTGTACCAGTTTGAGATAAGATGTGCCAGATGGGCGGTTCCATTTGAGACAGGATGTTCATTGAATTTTAAAAAGGAAAAGTTTTATACCATGGCTTTTAATTTTAGGTGTGATACACTTGTTTTGCATTTTACCACTTCCTTTTCAGAGTCACTGTAACTTTTATTGACCGAGATGGAGACAGAATAGAAACTCAAGCAGAAGTAGGCAGCTCATTGCTTACTGTTGCCATTGATAATGATGTGGAGTTGGAAGGTATAGAGGGTTGTTCATGATAAGGTTGTTTTTTTTTCGGCCTTTCCATTCATGATCATTTTTTTTTAGCAAGGGAGTATAATCACAAGCAGTGCCATGCAGTCCCAAGTTCATTGTGTCATGCAGTTTTTATGCAGAATACTGTGCCAGCTGTACAGTACTACTACTAGTAAATGTACAAAGCAAGATTGTATGGTAGTGTGGAAGAACTTACCATCACAGAAATTCTTACACTCCACCCTCTCCCTTTGTGATTTAATTTTAAAGTACCAAAGCATTAGTCATTAGTCTTGGAGTCTCTGAGAACAGGTTGGGGATTGTTTAGTTTCATCGCAGTTCCAGAATGCCACATAGTCACAGTTTACTTTGATCAGTCGCATTCAGTTTAGTTGTAAGACTTATTTAATCAGAGCATTTCACTTTTCAGACAACAATTGACAGTATTTACTGCATCAAAAATACCAGGTTTTTTTTTTCCAATGACAACTTTTCCATTCTTCTGAAGAGCCACCATAATGCAGGTGGACAGATTAAATACATATAATTACATGTCTATATAGAAATGCAACAGCTGGGTCTTGTTCATCACATCTATAAACTTAAGATTTCATCAGGCATCAAAACCAAATTCTGGGCACAGTGAAACTTTTACTGTCTTGAACATGCCATCCTCAGTTGTGAAGGCTCCCCCTTGTGAAACCCAAGAGATGGTCATGAATGGGGCTGTTTGTGTAAAACGATTCGAGGTAACAGATTCATTACGTTCTTTTCGTTTCTGGTGTCCATTTCAGAGTGAAAGTGACATTTGTCTTGCGTGATGGTCAAAAGCATGAGGTCAACGCCAAGGTCGGAGACAACCTCTTGGACATCATCATAGAAAATAATGTTGATATCGATGGTTTCGGTCAGTTTGCATTTTCTTTTATTTTTTTTGTTTACAGCTGGAAATGGCTATGTATACCAGTCATCTCACAGATGTTAAGCTGTCACTTTATGGGCTTTAGGAGGACCATGGCAGAGATTTTTCCAGTTGTCAGAAATTACTTTGCACTCTGATTTAAATCCAGAGATGATTTTTGAACATTGTGAATCTGTGCGGTTTTGTTTAGAAATGAGCAAACAGCATGCCTTTGTTGAAAGGTGTAATCAGTATTTTCTCCCTGTCATATGAGTTGGGGGAGACATTCCCCCCTTGTCATAAATTTTAGAGAGGATTTGTAACTTTTTAGAAGGTTTACAGTTTTTTTTTTACAAGTTAAGCACGCTGTAAAGTGCTGGAAAGAAGGGGAACTTAGATTGCACAATCATGTGATCTGGAGAGAACACTGTGTAACAGTTCATGTCTTGCAGCAGCATCGTATTTTTTTAAAAATATCTTAATGACAGACAAAAGTGTGACATGTAGTAGTTTGTTCAAAATGGTTGAGCTCAGCATCACTTCTATTGAAGACATTTGGAAACTTGATGTGCAGCTTATGTTGTTTAATACTTTGTGACGTGACTCTCAGTAAATATTTTTTGCACCTTTACATGTATGAGTTTGTGTAGCGCGTATTGTACAGCTTGCCCCCAGAAATAAGGTCATACAGGACTTGTTTGATATTTCTAACACACAAAAAAAAAAAACCACTTCAACATCTGTTACATAGAAAGATTTTGAAATAATTATGCTTACTGATAAGACTTTTTTATTCTGCATAGGACTTTAGTCCATTTCTCTAATTTTACAATAATTAGGGCATACTTTGACCAAATAATGTGTTTGTGGTTTGTTTTTGTTCTCTCTTAAAGCTTTAGTCATGTTTAGAAATGATTAATACTTCAAACATCCAAATATTTGAAGTGGACTTTGTTCTGAGATGGGTGTTGTCTAAATATTCTGTCCCATCAGACAGTAGTCTATCCATTATCAGGAGCAAAACCACTGCTATAAGTTTATTCCTACAACTTTGCAATAGTACCGTAATAAACAATGTGATGTGATGTATAACAAAGTGACAGTACTGTATTTGCTAATTTAGGTGTAAATTTCACCATTTTTTGCATGCAATTTTTAGGGTTTGAAATGCAGTTTTTCAAAGGGACGGATTAATAGGGCATCCACTGTAGGGGAAATAAATAAACAAAGTCAACAGCAGTCACCATCCTAGAATAATTTTGCTTACCAAATAACCTTTCAGAATATGTTGAGAAATGAATGGGCAGGAATATTTTAAAAAGTGGGGGAATAAAGAGGTGACAAAGTGAGAAATCTCGGATATCAGAAGTCAGGAAGTGTAATTTCTTGCCAAGACTAGAAAATAGAGGAGAGTAGATAGAGCCCCAAAGTTATAGAATTGCCTTAATTTGAAAATAACCTATTGGAACTACTGTTAACTAGATATAATATTAAAAAGTATCAGATATATTATTATAAGTGATAATGAATTGTTTGGAATGCTGAATCATTGAGGATATTTGAAGTAAATCAGTTGGTATTCTGTAGCTGAATTCTGTGTTTCACCTTACAATTCTGAAATAGACTTCTCAGTTTAGTTCCAGCCCATTTTTTTTTGCCTTCTCCTGCAGGTATTTTTCCTGCTGTCTTTTTAGAAAACAGTTCTTGGCCTCATTCATTCTTGCTCATCCAGTTTTGGTCCTAATTTTTGTGTTAAGCCTGGCTCTATGAGACCATTTCCAGCTATATTCAGAGCTCCCCCACCATTAGTCCTATGAGGATAACAGTTACTGCTCATTGTCCAAGCAATTCAGACTGCATAAAATGCTAGAGTGGAGAGAGCTGAGCTGAGCCATGGATTAAAAAATCAATAACTCATTTTTTTCCTTTTGAATCCTCTGAAAGAACACTGTTATTTACAAATAATGCTGACATTTACTAAGTACAGATATGCTAGGTTTCCACCATTCAGAAAGTTGTATTGGAGTCTAGTGTCCAGTAGGTTAAAATATGTTAAGTTTTGTGGCTGTTTTTCTTGGCTGCATAGTGTAACATGCAAAATATTATTGTTCTTGCATTTCGTAAGTGATATCTGTGACAGTAGTTAAGTCATGAGGACACCGTCATGAGAACACCAGCAGTCTTGCACCTGATGCAGATTCTCGGAATGAAGGTTTACATTGGAATCTTTCTTAGTCATATATTGAAATGTTAAGGTGATCCTCTTGTTTTTGCAGTGCAGTATGCATTGCCAGCATTTCCTTATTCAATCTTTCTTTCTCTCTGTGTCTATGTGTTGTCTCAGGTGCGTGTGAAGGAACCCTGGCGTGCTCCACATGCCACCTAATCTTCAAGCAAGAGGATTATGACAAGATTCCAGACAAACCCACAGATGAGGAGCTCGACATGCTGGATTTAGCATATGGACTCTCAGACACGTAAGTTGGTGACTGTTGTAAGGAGTGCATCCATATCATATCATTTATGTTGACATTATGTTGTTTACATGAGTCGTTATATGATTAACAGTTGACATTATGGTTTTATTCATGAAGTCCTGTATGACTTAACACTTTGTTTGCCTGCTCAGAATATCAACTCATCTATAATTTGAACCTACACAGTGTTTTCTCTCTTTCACTTCCTCACAAAAATCTCCAAAACTAGGGTGTATTGGTCTGTAGAAATATACATAAATGTTTGAGATTGAAGATGTTAAGAGATTACTTTGAATTTTTGACATACTGTGGTTCAGTACTGAAAATAGAGTATTTAGCATTTCAGAGAACACATATCCTTTACACAAAAATGGACTCTCCATGTCCATTACCATGTGGGTGTGACAAGGGGAAGAAGCTTTAAATTCGGATGTGTAAAACTATACGCTGGAGAAAGGTGCAGACCTTCATGGAGTGCAGTTTTCATTGGCCTGTTCTGTGCTCATAGTGTGCTTTTTAACAACAACACCCTGCACTGCTGGGTTTCTTGGTATGCTTGTTGCCTGTAAGTTCCAGCTGCTCTCACATCAGACTCACTAAATTGTGTGTAATCTAAAAGAAGTCAGCTAGAGAAGGGGGTGGGGCGGGACAGCCTGTTGCAAAACCAATAGCCAGAAAAATGCTCTTTAAGAAACTGAAATCATAACAACGTAGAGTGACAAATTTGTCATAGGACAGTCAGTGTAAAAAAGCTTTTAGTGCTTTGGAATCAAAGCTTCTTCTCCTTGAAATAATAGTCCGGTTTAGAATCCAACTGGCAAATGGCACCGGCACCATATTTATCTATACTCTTCGTTGGTTGTTGGCAAGGGAGATGGAGTGCCTGGGATGTGAATATCCTGTGCACCACAGTATCACTCTTAGAACAGAGTAACAAGAAACAATTCTCATTATTCGATAGTCATTAAAAATGGTAGTGGAGGGGTCATAATGTGAATATGATGTTCATTAAAATTAGTAAGAAAGACAGTGTTAATGAGAGGTACATGATGATGACTTTTTACATCCACTTGGAAGATGTGATATGATTTAAAAAAAAAAAAAAATGAAGAAAAAAACTTGAAGATGGTATAATTGTTACTCACTCAAGTCTGTTGATATGCCATTAGACAAAAACAATACACTTTGAAAACAGTTAAAGAGGAGCAGGAAGAGTTTGCAGTGTTGCCTGAATATAACCATGCACAGTTCTTCTTGGTTTAGCCATAGTTTGGGGTGATCAATTACAAGAAACTGGTTCCATCTGATATCTTAAAATTCATTGTCTTGGATTAGTAACATGCATTAATAAATAGGTAACAAGTAATTTTGAAAGCCTGATGAGATTAGGATTATCATCTGCTGTCAACAGTTCATGATTATCTTTTAGTAATAGGCAAAAACACATGAACCTGATTCTAATTTCCTGTAGTTAGATATTTTTGAAAAGCCGCTTCCATGGAAAAACACAAGCCCAGATGGCCACTGTATGGGGAAAATAACACTGCTCAGTATATTTGTTCATGTTCTATGAGAAGAGGATGGCATAGAGTTGTCAACTCTTTTCACTTTCAGCGTTTATAGTGATATTTACCTAGACTGACTTCAGAAGTATATTATCACACTTCACTCTGCTTAAATGCAGCTCCTTGGGAGCATGGAAAGAGTTGTGATTAATAGGGGTTTTGATTTTCCAGTGCCTTTTGTTAGAAATGTAGCATTTTGTTGGTTTTTTTTTGAAGTTGCAGTTATCCAGATTATGATTAAGCTGAGTTGACTGTTTGAATACTTACGACATAATCAAGGACATATGTAGTGATAAGCATACATTTATATCTCTTTTTTTTTTATCATGGTTGTTTCAGGTCCCGTTTGGGTTGCCAGGTTATTGTCACAAAAGACATGGATGGACTGGAAATATCAGTGCCTAAAGGTGTTGCTGACGCAAGAAGTGCCCCTTTATAATATATTCTGTGTACCCGTCTTGTTGATCTTATCTAGCTCCATAATATTGTGTTAAGTTGATAATAGAATGGAAGGAATAATTTGGATACGACAACCCCTGATCGGCAAATTGGATACCTTTATGATTTTTTTTTTTTTTTTTTTTTNTGGATTCGTTTTCATCTAATCTCTCATGGAAATGATGAATGATTAAAACTATGGCAATATGTACATGATGGATAGGGCACAATAAAGGAAATCATTAATCTGATAATCTTTTGATTCTGCATCAGAAGCTTTGATGTAGTTGCATAATGCTGGTAGCTAGTGTTGTTACAGTACACAATCTTTAATCTTGGAATACTCCATACCAAGTAAGGTTTGTTTTCATTTTCATATATGGATGAGTTAGTGTGAAGGATCTGAGGACTGTACTATTTTATTAGAAATGGAAGACACCAAAGTTTTTAGGCAATTTACTATTTTAAGAGGGAGGTTTCTTGTGATGGAAAGAAGGCTAGAACTCACTTAAACTTGCAGTTAACAGTATAGCAGTACAGTATTTAATTGATACCAAACTTTTCTGCCGTAAGCACTGCTTCAGAATATTTTTTGTTTTTAGTTGAAGGCCAGATTTGGTGTAGCAGCAGGGTGTTGATCTGACTGAGATAAAGCTGCACTTTGCAGCACGGCATTATTTTCCCTTTGTCAGGCAAGCAGTCTAATGTTTCTGACTTGAATATTGTAACAGGGTTACTTAAAGATTTGGCCAAGCTTCACAGGACTGTAATAAAATTTGAGATTTGACTGAGTGTTTTGGATGAGGTGAAAGAGTATGTGACATTGTTGTTGTCATTATAATGATTAAAAATCATGACATCTCATGTATTTTGGGCAGTAAATGGGAGTTCATCTTGGAGCTAGTTGTGGGTATCTTATTTTCAGTGGGATAGGATAAGTTTTACATTGGAATCTAACCAGCACTAGTGATAAAATATTTGGCATCACGTGACCTATGGGGATGTCACAACTGGCAGTGGTGTGACCATTCACAAGATATGCTTTTGAGTCATAACTTGTACTGTGTTTGCAAAAACGTTGTTGTAAGCATGTGTATTTGGAGCACCGTTCATTATGCTCTGTAAACTCCATTTTGTCCTCATTCTTTTACCCCTTGGCTTGACACTACATTGTTATCTGTACTGTGATGCAAGAAACTGAGACCAGGAAATTATTCATAATCAGGCTCCACTCCGCCTGTTTTACATGGATCTGGTCTTCATCAACATCAACCTGAAATTTTGATGCAAGAAATCTCCACTAATGTTATCGTCTGTTATGTTGAATAGTGAAGCTCTGCCCTTACAAAAGGGTTCCATTGTTGTTTGCGTTCATTGATGGTGCAATGGAGGTCACCATATTGCTTGGGAGAGGGGTCTGGGCCGGGTACGGCAGAGTTCATCCTTAATCATTTCACAGTGATCCAATGCAAATAATTGGAATGAGCAGGGGCCTCAGTGCAGATGTGCCCTCATGGGATGTGGAATGTTTCCTTGTTTGAGTATGACATGTATTGATTGCTTTCAGGAGTGGAGTTAAACAACAGAACTGCTGTTACAGTTTTTGATATCCTGGCATAAGAGCCAGTTTTACATGTCATCATTTGCACGAATGCTTTAAATGTTATCATTCAAAAGTTCTTTACCATACTCTAAAAGTACAATATGGCCTCTGCCCACCTGAGCTTTTGTTTGTTTACAATGCTGAAAATTAGTTCACATGAAGCTAAAAATATACTTTTTTCTTCTGCTTCTTCTATAAAATTTTCCAAAATTATGTTGTGCAAACTTTTTCTGATGAGATGATATGCAGCTTTGTAGTCTTGTAACTGAGTCCTTGTCCCACTGTCTTCTACTAGGAGAAAGCAAGTTGTGTGTCTTGGTGCATAACCATGTATTAGTACTTAATAGACTACAGTGTAACTTACTGATAATGTAAGGTAATTATCCATCCTTATCTTCAGATCAGAGAGCAGGCCTTAATAAAACAACACTGCATGCCTTGATTGTTTCTCTTATAGCAAATCAGAGCAGAGAATTTATACCTCCCAGCTGAATACCTCAATGATGATTTATTTATCAGTGCAATAATTTTATAGTAATTGTACAAGGAGGGGTGTGATTGCAGATACTGGGCACACTTGCTACCGCTTAAGTCTACTGATATCTATGCTGTGATTCAGCAAAATTATTTGTTTGACCAATGACTTTTCATTATATGTCATATTAGACGCTGCATTAAATATTGATGAGTGAGAAAACTCCAGTGCTTTTTAAAAACACATGTTTTAGAGATTGTTGATTTTTTAATAGTGACGTGATTTTGCTCATTTGGGCTAGTGTCCTCACTTTGAAAAGTAAGCCTGGCTTGTCTCTGAAAATGATTCTGTCGCTTTTTAAAAAAATGGATTATTAATTGGATTCAATCTTGTGAACCTATTCAGTAAATGTCTTGACTTTTATTCAGTGAAGTGTTTTTTATTTTTTTATTTTTACTTTGCCCTTTTTCAAACACTGTCAGTGTTCCTTGGTACCCACCTAAGAGCCTAGATATTAAGGGACAAAACAACTGTTTATATGCAAATTGCATGTAACTGATTTTCTTCTTGCTTTTGAAATCCTTGTTAATTTTATCCAATCAACAGCAGATTTCTGATGGAGGTGAAATTGACATTTTGCATTTTGCATCTGTTGTTATCTTGCCATATATGCATTTCCTCATTTCCATGTCAAAGCATTTTTATTTCATGACACTGAGGTCCCTGCACTGCATTGCTTGTCTATTGGCAATGGAAGTTCAGGTTTCAAGATGAATTTCTCTTTCAGATCAGTTTCTTTTCAAAAGACTTGCAAGTTTTGGAGATCAAGTTCTTAGGCATCTGTTTTGTGCAAAAAAGAAAAATGCTTTTTCATGGGGTAAGCAGGTTCAAAGGTAGACGGGGTTGTTTTGTACTGAACTCTGCTTTAGCTAGCACGAATGTTGCTCTACAGAAAATAAGACCTCGGTGCTGTTGCTAGGAGTATTGACTGCGGCAGTAAGAATCTAAATACACTGTCTTTGCAGTGAGCTTATGGTGGTGCATTTGTAATCATAGGTGTCTCCAGTCTGCTTAGATGCGAAGGGATATATCTGTGTATCCTTGTTTGAACACATTTCTTGTTAATATGGAAATAAAGTAGAAATTCACGCTAATTGCAGAGTGCCTTAATGTTAATTCTTATTCATCTGGAATGCGTGTGTTGCAGTTAATAGAAAGAAATTGTTTGATATGTGCAGTGTGTGATATTTAAGGTTTTGTGAGCTGCAAAATAATCAAAGGTCCTATAGTATTAAAAGGCAAAAAGAATCAGCTAAAGTGAAACCCATCTGCAGTCACTGGCATTTGCCTATCAAGTATACGTTTACTGTAACCAAACAGCCAAAAAGGTTTCTAGAATTTGCCCAAGTCTTTCTAGGTTTGCTTACGGAGAGATTAGTGCTATTTTCATTTGTCGAATATCATCAAACTTCCTGGTTATGGTTCAAATCAAGTAGCTGGACAAATTACAAGCTGTGAAGAAGTATAATGTGTTCTTTGTCAGAAGCGTTTTCATTTAATTTGTTGGAAATGGTCTATGTTATTTGCAAGTATATTTGAGTAATGTGCAAGATCAGAGACTAGTTGAAGCTAAAACACGGAACCATGGATTGTCATATAAACACTCAAACATACTTATTACAAAACAAGTGCTGTTCGGAAAAATTTTGAAAGCCCCTAAAGTGATCACTGACTTTGTGTACTACAATGTATGAATTTTGCCAAATATGCATAATACAAAATGATTTGGGAAATCCCATGAATTTTGTAGTAAGCATGTTTGAGTATGAAATCATGAAATTGTTGGCCAGACATAAGGCAGAATGACTGCTGCTGTAAGATACATGTTGTAGAGGTTGTTCATTTTCTGTTAGTATTAAAGTATTTATATTTCAATATATTTAATGTGATATACTGTATTTACATACTGTGTATGGTATTGTGAGAATCTGATACTGGCACCATCTCAAAGGGTTGGGGTGATGGGGTGTTGGAAAGAATAAAAGCTAAATCGGGAAATTGAAAAGGCCATGTTTGTATACTATTATCATTGGTTGTTGCTTGTACAACTTCAGTCTGGGTGAAATCCCATGCAGCTTTTGCCAGATTTTGAAAGATTACTTCTCATGAAGGTTGAAATACTGTTAAGCACATCTTCAAAATCACTGGACTCAGAAAGTTTGCTCAAACTTAATGATCTGTGGAAAGAATGAAAGTTATAGAAAAGACATGTTAAAATCAGAAGACTTGATTTAGGATAACTTTTATTTCATGTATGCATTTTTGATAAGAGAATTTGTTGGAGTGGTAACACATGTACATGTATTCAGCTGCATAACAGTATCATCATCACTATTTTTACACAGCATCAACTACAGAGGGATGAAGATTATTTTCTACTGTAAAAGTATGCTATTGTCAGAATGCCTATGCTCAAAATTATCTTGATAAATTTAGGGACTCAGTACTCAGTTATGGTAAAATTATATGTATTGAATCTCAGGATATAAATACTTGGGTGAGAACTCTTGCACTGCGAAAAGTGAAACAATTAAAGATCTTCAAAGGAGGACCCGTTGTCAAAAGTGTTTTAATACAAAATTCCTAACACACTAAATTGGTTGGTATTCCTAGGTGTGATTCCAGATGTACTTTAGGTTTATCAGTTTTTTTGTTTTTTTTTAGGGTAAAGACAGTAAGGAGTCTCTTTGTAAATATAGTTCATCATTTCTTGTACTAAAACTCTAGCAGCATTTCTTTGTGGCTCCTAGGACTCAGGTTGTCTTCTTGCTGAAAGAGTCACAATTGAGGTAAGTGTGAATGGACTGTAATTGTAATTCTCACTGTAGAGACCCCTATGCTGTTGACTGAGGAATGCTGTTTTATGATAATCAGATGGTCTGTTTTGAGAAATTTTGTTATGTGAATCAGAATAAACTTAAATGATATTTTGTTGGTGGTTGTGCTTCATTATATATGGTCTTCGGTGTGACTCTCAGTGTATGTGCTAGAGGATGTACCTCGAATTCAGGAAATTGATATGAGATGATTTGAAATAACAGTGTCGCTATAGAACTGGAGAGGCATCCAGAAGAGCATTTACCTTTGCCAGAGGGAAAGATGTGGAAAAACATGCCCCAAACGCATTTTCAAGACAGCTAACATGAACTGTTACTGAATCCTTGCTTTATAATATTCAGGATTTTTAGTTAAAGGCTTAATGTAATTATCATGCCCTTTCTCACTGTTTAAGATGGTTCATTCAAACTTGACCACTGGATTCCTGTTTTTGTAAGATGGAAGAGTGGAAAAAGTTTCTGTCCCAGACCACACTTAATCTTTTCACCAAATTTTATCTGAAAAAAAAAAGTCTTATGCGCTTTAATGCACCTTCATCTTAATCACAATAATTTTTTCAGATGACAGGAAAAAATATGTTTTCTATTTCAAAGTCCGTGGATAAATCACAACTTCTTTTAATCAAAACTTTTTCGATGCGTGAGATGAATTAAGCAGTGATTGAACAGAAACAACGCTCTCTATTCTGTTTGGTCTGTGTTTGTTGTTGTGGAAAGAATGTCACTGGGACCTGGGAGGGAGAGAGCCTTTCTAAGACCCATCAAGAGATTACCGAATCTCCCGCCCAGTCTGGGCTAATCTGTGCCGCACTGACGGTCGGTCAGTTATTTTTGGGCATGAAGAGTTCATGATAAGGTAATGGCCTGCTGAGATTGTTGTCCTTGGACCATCGAAATACTCAGAGATACTATTTAAAGATGTGCGTGATTAAGGAGAATACTTTGTTTGTGTGAGAAAGAGAAAAGAGAGAGGGCTGGAGGAGTAGGATCGAAGTGCGAGGGAGAGAGATTTCACTACTCAAGTAGGGTTTGCGATCTCCAGAATTCAAAATTTTGTCCGCAGTGCGCTCGAGATAGATATTATACAACTAAACAGAATTCAGAAGCATAGTCCTGAAACAGACATTTTACTGCGCAATCATTTGGCGAAAGTAGATATTTCAAGCTTAGGACCTACGGTGGAGCACGAATAATGCGTACACTTTGGGACCACCAAAAGTGTACTTATTAACAGAAATACGTTAAAACCATACACGTACCCTTGGAGAAGAAATATGGGGACCAAAAATACTGTACTCAGTATCCGTGTATACGTACTAAATATGTCCGTGCTCCACTGTAATCTACAAGCTGCGGATGATTGAGACGGACCTGTAATTACCTGACTATCCTATTACTGTTTTTGTTTTCACTCAGTAGTAAAAGCAGTACTGTTAATGCCTCAATGCTTTTCGCACGTGTAACTGCCTACTGTGCCCCACATAAAGGGCATGCCTTTGTAGTAGGAAAAGCAGCATGTGATCGCGTAAGTGGATACATTGCCGCACTACAAAAACACACACGTTGGCGTGCGCTAGAGCAAAGTGGCCATATTCGCCGATTTATTTGGAATAATTCCTCTGATTGGGACGAATCCCACTTTGTCATTGGGTCTGGCCCAGCAGTCCGAGATTTTATCAAACTCAGAAGTTCTAGATGACTTCATTCTGACTTTGGGAGTGGGAGGAGAGGGGATGCCCTTTTCGCCCCTGCACGTTCGCAGACTTGGTAGGAAACAGCTAAGGATGACGATGTCATAATTTCTCTTCTCGTCGAATCTTAAACTGGCGATAATTAACTCAGTTTAGCGGGAAGCACTTCTGGTCCAACCTCCCACTGGTTGCGTGACCATGTTTACGGATAATGATCGTTGCGCATGTTGCCGGCCGATCTACTGACACCGGGCGCAATACTCGACCGCTGTCTCACATGGTTGGCACTGGCGTGAGAATTTATTCTATCCATCGCAACCAGCGTTGTGAAGTGAAGGTGAGAACCGGTGCTACCATAGTGCCACAAACGTTAAAACCGCATCAGCAACATCTTTTTCAACTGTCCCTCCGATAGGAGAGCTCATGACACGTAAAGGTTGGTTTTTGGTTTTTTTTTTTTGCTGTGTCTCTTCGTTTGACCCACCCCTATGAAAACCCAGTTAGGGCCTCAAGCTGTTAGTGTTACCAGGAAAAAAATTGTTAGCTCATTGGCAGACCCTATTCTTTCCGGCCCCTGACCTCAAATACTGCTGCGTTAATTTAACCTAAACTGGCCAGACAAGTGATAAATGTATTAGAACAGGCCAGAGCTAAGGTCACTATAGTCCCTGAAGAGACAAACAAAAACAAAAAGAAAAATTCATCACCCTTAGGACTAAGGTCCAACTTAGGTGATATCAGTCGTAATGCGCGTGTGCGTTCTCCAGGAATCCTAGTATCAACAATTGGGTTGTGTTCACGAGTGAACAATAAGCTCACACGTCGAAGATAGGGAACGATTAAGTTTTGATGTCTGTGAATTTTCCCCTAAGACAGGAATTTACATGATAATTATTCTTGATCTAGTGAAATCAATGACCAGATATTTATGTGTTGCATTCGCAGAACAATAATTCTCCTAACGGCCAACGACGACCTTTATTAAGTCTCTCTCCGATGACCACAACTTTTGACTTGTCTGAATTAAAACAGATGTTCCACTTTATTCCAAACTTTGAACATACATCTGAAGCCTGCCTCAGCTGCAATTCGGTGGGCATCGTAAGAACAATATCAATTTTCATCAGCGAAAATTAGTGCAGGAACAGTTTAGTATAGTTATCAGTTTCAGTACCAAGGCCACTAATTTAAATCGTGAGGTCATTCACAAGATCATTCATAAGTATAGTAAAGGAATAATTGCAATTGCAACCCTGTTTGAGGTCATTGGTGCTAGGGAACCATTCAGACTCAAAATTACCGTACCGAATAAAACTTTACTTTCCACTTTATAATAAATGGAGCGCAATGTTCGCCATACTTTTCCATGGATTCCATACTCTATCACGATAGAATTTTTTGAACACTATAGAACGCCTGTAAAAGCTAAAAAAGTGTTCTGTCATACCTTTTCAAATGTTATGTTTTTTAGAGTAGGGTGGGAAGAGGATAAAGCGTGTCACGGCGACAGAAGTGAGAGGAAAAAAGAATTATTATACAGCTAGTGACTTCTGCCTGGTCATTAGTGTCGTTTTATATAAAATGAAAAGGAGAAAAAGATACTGATAAAGGGGCGAAAAAAAAGCAAAAATATTGATGACCCCGACGTGATTTGAACACGCAACCTTCTGATCTGGAGTCAGACGCGCTACCGTTGCGCCACAGGGCCAGCTGATAAAAGGGGCCCTCCTCTGAATATATTGTTAGAACAAGGAATGAAACGTTTCATATTCTGGCTTGAATGCAGGTATCTTTAAACTTCATATATTTGATAGAAATAGAGTGCGCGTTAAAATTTCAATTTTTTCATAACAGTTCGGTAACATCAGCATGGGTCCGAAACTACCAGTGCAGGAAGTTGTGGCTTCGTTTGCAAGCATGTCCGCCATTTCCGGTTACGATTTGTCGATGTACTAATACTAGGCCTATGAGACTGTGACTGAAAAAGAAGGCTAGAGTAGTCTAGGTTAACATTTCAGAATGGAATCCATCCTTGAGCAACAGAGAAGGTGTCACGAAGAGAGGGAGAGATTAATGGAAGCAATGACAAGTGAAATGTTGTTGCAGAAGAAAACGGTAATCTAACTCTTGAGCGTCATTTGGTCAGTGCAGTGTCATGAGTGTGTGTTCACCGATCTGGAGTGTGACTGTGTAGTGTGAGGAGTGTGGACCGTGTGGATCTAGACTAGATCTAGACTGGATCTAGATCTAGGATTCTAAGCATCCAAATCCATGCATAAGTGGAAAAAAAGTTTCGAAAGTACTAGACTAGACTATATCAAACCATGGCATGGCCACTTGGGCTTGGGTCTGTATTATGATTATTATGCACCCGACATCTCAGTCAGTCTAAGAAGACTAAGATGAGATCTAGACTAGATGTCTAGATTACTCTCATCTGATGTTTACCGGCCAGTGTAATCTAGTCGAGCAGTAGATCTAGTATAGATTAGTTTGTCGCAGTGAATGATTCAGTTATCTTGACTTTCAACTTTCACACCTGTCCTCACTAACACAGTTGCGTGCTCCTTTGCAGATATATATAGGCCTATTAGATCTATATACACTGTGCATGCGTGGAAAAATAGTTACGAGGCAGTGCATTTAAGATAAAATCGCCTAAAACTCAAGACACCGGGATGGCATTTAATCAGGCGCACACATTACTGAATACACATCTCTGATCTCTGTTGCCTTGTGGTGATGTAACTGATTTTGAATCACCAGGCATGTGCATGCTTTTGCACAGTGGAGAATAGGCCTAATAAGCAGAAGTAGAGGACCAAAGCTGAGAAGAGGTGAAAGTTGTTGCTCATTCTAACAGACTGAGACTACCATTTCTTTATTGTGTGTAAACAATGTGAATACTGTTTTGAATGAACCCATCCAAAAGTGGGAGAAACATTTTTTGAGAATTTTACCGTGACAGCTAGATAGGGTTAGATCACACAAGAATTCTTTTAACTCTCTATGGGGAGGGGGTAAAGAAGTCAAAATGTACCACTGTCATTGTGCGGTCAGATATCATAATACACTCCTCCCCCCCCCCCCCCCCNCCCCCCCCCTAAAAATTATTTGTTTGGAAGTGAAAAATTCATCATTTCGTTGATAAAGTGCCCTGTTGTACATTATGAAACCTTGAAGATGCATCACTTTGCAGTAGGTACAAGGAATTATTTGGCTTATTTATTTCTTCCCTGTCTCTCTCAACAGCAAAGGGAACAAATTAATTCAGACCACAGGCTCAAGATTCTCCATGATGTAAGTTCTGTGTGCCTTTCATCCTACCCTATATGAGCAAGCATCTGTTTGTCTCACTCAGTTCCTACTTTTCTTACTACTATGTGCTCTGTTTCTGTCTTATACTACACTCATGTTACCTTGTTGTGTAGACAATTAATGCATTTGTCTTGCAGAGCTTATCATTTGAGTTACATGACCTTAAGTTGAAGAGAAGGGTGAGGAAACTTGTTTTGTTTGTGAGTTTCCTGATTAGCAGTATTAATTACTGCTGTTCGGCTGTTGGAAAGACCCCAGCCACTAAGTTGCTCTTTTAAGAAGTAGTGTGGCTGTATAGACTTCTGCCTTATTCTCAGCTGCTGGTAGGGCAGTGGATGCTGACACATAGGTTACAGTTCGCTTCCCATCACATCTCTTTCTTTCTTTCTTTCTTTCATTTTCTTTCACAGTTTGCTTTCTCGAGTACTTCCCCTTTATCCTATCCTGTGTGATCTTGTTTTGTTTCCTGTTATTCCCAATGTTTGTTACTAAATGCTCCATTTTCATCTTGTACTACACCTATGCATACCTTCTCACAATCCTGAAACATCATTTCTTGTCATTAGTTATTCAGACTTACAGGTCTTCTTTTGTGTAGATCTGAGGTACCATTACAAAATAAAGCAGTGATCATTGTATTTTACCATATAAATATATTACATTATATGCTCTAGGTGCCGTGTTAAGATTTAACATGAAATCAGCAATGGACATACTTCAGTTTCAGTGCAGTTGCCGACAAATTCATCTGTGTTGGGAATACAGTACTGTACACAGACACTTTCAGCTTCTATTGATGTTTGGATGATTTGAGATGGTTGCTGTCATGTGCGCAGACTCTGTAATTAATTATACATGATCTTGTTTTGGCAGAGATATGCAGAAACAACTAGAGAGCTAAAGGAGTTATATGAGGACAAAGATGGGTAAGATATGCAAGATGGCATAGTGATGCCATTACTTTGTTGGCATTTTCTTCTCTTTAGCTCTTCTTCTTCTTGCCTGCATGTTTTGTATGCTTTTAGTGTACAAACACAGGAGACACACCAAGCTATCAGAATACTGCCAGGCTTCATAGTGCAGAAAGAAACCAATTATTACAAGAGATGATACTTTTTATAAAGTATTGGTGTGTTAGTTAACGGAGAAAAAGTACAGCAAGTCATTGTCACTGGAGAAATAGGACGAAATTTCAGAATGCTGGGTCCTGAAAGTAATAATAATAATAATGATAGGTAAAGAGATTTTTTTTAACTTTTGAAAGTTGTGTCTTGTTTTGTTTCACATTTGCTTTGTTTTCATCTATTAAATGAACACAAATTTTTTTCAGAGTAGAGTAGAATATCAAATTTTCTCTTATTTTTTTTTCGTTTTGGTATTAAAGCTTTCTGATGCTTACTGAAGAACCGTTGCATTATTACTTCTCTTGGAAGTAAATCATGTTGTTCTAATATATTTTCATCTCCTCTTACATGAAACAGTGTCAGGAAAGAAGAGATTCAGACCCTTGCTGGCCCCAATGAATATGCAGAGTTCAAGAAAAGATTGAATGCGATAGATGGTTTTTATCGACAGCACCCGAACGAGGTAAATTGTTGCAATATTTGGTTCATTACATGAAAGGGGTGAATAACTGGAGAAAAAGAGTGGGTCAGATCGGTTTTCTAGAAGAGTTTTTCTTGTGAAATCTCATTTTCTTTCATTGGCCACAGAAATTTAACAACAGTGATCTCCCAAATGAGCTGTCCACATGAAAAGCATACATGATTTTTCAGTCCTCAAATCTGTACCATCAAACATTAATAATAACTAAATTATGCCTTAACGAGTGGAAAAATAGACTTTTTATTGAAGTGTAAATATCATCACCGTTTTCTGACTAATGAAATGAAAATTAAGAAAACCCTCTGCACATAGAAGTCATACTCGATAGACTATATTGTGGTATACTTATTATTGAAGTGCTTATTGTCAAGACCTCACTGTATAAGCATTTAAAATACTAGGGGGAATAGTAGGCTGGAGCTGTGAAATAGATGAAATTTTGATGAGACACTGGTGATTTTGACAAAGTGAATGTCAAATTTAAAATGGCTTAATGCAGGAATATCTTGAATGGGGCTTATTACAACATTTATAAAGATCACGCCTCAGACAACAGGTAGTATTCATGCTAAGGATGACTGTGGAAGGCTTATAATTTATATGCCTACTATTGGCTTATCTGTAGTGCGGATTTAAAATCTCAAAGTCAGCATTTTTTAACCTGAAGGCACAGTAAATCAATCCATTGTTTGTAGTTTGAATTTAATCGGAGAAGTGATATTAAAAACTAACATAGCATATTTGCATCTTTAATAATGAATAACATCTTTTGTTCCCGTCTAGGTGAGCATTCCAATGTCCATCGAATTTGATGAACTGGCAAAGCAAAGAGAAAATCCTACAGAAGAAGCACAGAGTAAGTTACATCATGTTGTGCCACACTGAAACCTTTTTTACAGTCCTTTGGCCACTTCTCTGAAGGCTTGTGCATGGTCTCTCATGCAAGACATGTCATAAGATCATTTTACAAGTTTTCCCCATCCATTCTTAAGTTAGTGTTAGGGACAGGTTTGACTAATAAACATACATGGTAGAGTTCTTGGTGAAATACTAGGAACCTTTCTCATCCTAACCCTAATCCTGCCCTTAACTCCAACTCAAACACATCTTTGGAGAGCTCCATGATTTTGTCAAGTGGGCATAGAATACCTGTAAATGAGATGATTATGATGCTAGATTACCATTAAAGCTAGATCAGAGACTCCATATTGTGGAAAATAGAGCAATATAAAGTTGTCAGAGGAAACCTGCATGAAGTGAATGTTTCCACCCTTTGTTTTCTAACATTTTACTGGCTTTCCATCACATATATTGGTAGGATTGCAAAAGCACATCAGAATACATCCAAAGTCAACATTTTGATGTGTCATGCTCAAATTTTTATAATAAGATTTCCTGCAGTCAGGAAAAATCCTGGATAATTTCTATTGAAATTTCAGGTTGTAAAATTCCTGGAGTCATCAAAAATGACAAGTTGTCATAGTGAAAACATGGAAAATCTGAAAATGGAATAGGTAGTTTGCAGTTTTGTTTGGAGCAACTTTTCAAATATCAACCAGAGTGAAAATCTGTTGAGTACTCAATAAATTTCACAAGATCCAAGGTCGTTATTGAATGGTTTTGATTACATTATTATCATGGTGAAAATGTCAGACCAGCTTGAAACGTCATGGAATAATCATGAGAAAATATTTCCACATTCTGTGGTAACTCAGATTATGACACATATTTTCTCTTTGTGCTCATGGAATTTAAGCAAAGAATGATTAAAATACTTGAGGTCAAAGGGTTAGTATCCAAATCAAATCTGTCAAATGTGAATGTTAAGTTGTATGAATATGGTTTTGTTTTCACAGATATGGTGGATTTCACAGATGAGGAAGGTTACGGAAAATACCTCGACCTACACAAATGCTATGAACAGTATTTGAACCTCAAGGGTGTGGAGGTCAGTACTGAAATAAAAACTAGTCGTTGGCTCAAAGATGCAATTACAGTTGTGTGAATGAAAATTCATCATCATGTTTGGAGCCCTTTGTGTCTTATTTTTACCCTCACATGTTATACTCACATTTATAAAGCAGTGGTTTAGTAGTCCTTGCAGTGAGGCAGATATCTTGATATGTTCACACTGATTTGCCATCAGTGACCAGATAATGAACAACATGCAGTAAGTCTTTGTAACAAACTGGTCAGTTGGTAAATTATAGAGTGAGGCAATAACTGATGCAACCTGCTTGATGCTAGTAAGTTTACAGGTGCCATCAATATTAAAAGCATAGTGTTCAGAATTAATTACTGTAGAAGTTTTTGAATATTTTTTGGGGGGGTGGGGGATCTAATTTTCATGAATTTTATGAGTTGAGTTTGATTTCTGAAAATTACTTCCCATGAATGAAAGTTCCCCTTGGAATTTTTCAAAGGGCTTACTAGTGTAATTGGTGTTAGTTTTAGTTACTTCTCCATATTATTTGGACGTATATAATTATAGTTTTTATGTAAGTAGGATTGCCAGTTTGGCATCATATTTACATCATAAATTACATCCTCAATTATTAGCACCTCATCATTTTTAGAATGAAAGAGCTTATACTGTAAACCGCTTGAAAGATAATCGAAATGATAATGTGGTTATATTCTAATTGTTGGTACTTGTGGTCTGTGAAGTTATGAGCCCATGTAATGTATAGGAAAGGCTATTTTTTTCTTTTTTAGCTGAAGCATATTCAATATGTTATTGTTTTTTTGTATGCATTGTTTCAGAAAATTGACTATGTGACTTACCTGTCAACATTTGATCATCTATATGATGTACCAAAGGACAGAAAGAATGCTGCATACAGAGAGTAAGTGTTTGGGGCAGGAGTTGTTTTATACAAATATATGTTGGGACAGAGAAGAGCCATTTTTTCATTCAGACAAGCTTGGAAGTACATCATTTTAGTCTTAGTTCATTTTTTTTTGCTATATGGGTTATGCTGTATGAAATTGTTGAGCATTTTGTAATATCATCTGTTTCATAGTAAGCTCTTTCACGATAAATGTGTTTGAATGTAGGTAGCAACACATTTGAGAAACTCTTAATTGGCATTTGGCAGAGACACTTAAGAATGCTTTCGATCTTTTTTTTTAATAACGTTATTAAACTACAGGTACTTATAAGTTAGATGACAATTATCTTGTAACCATTTCTACACATCTTTCATTTCAGATATCTTGTGTTCATGTTGGACTACATGGCTGAGTACATGTCCAAGATAAAGCCTCTAACAGATCTGTCAGATGTGAGTGTTGTAATAAGATACATAGATCAGAGCATAAGGTCTCTATCTTGCTCTGTCTTTGTTAACAGGATCATGACTTGCTTAATAAACAATAGATGAATTTAAAGATCATCTAGCAGAGTCTTATCAGTCGCTCAGGTGAGAAGAAAGAAGCTGAGATAACAATCTTTAACGTTAGTTAGCCCATTCTGTGAATTTTACAGACTGCTGTCTATAAGAAAATTGGTTCTAAGGCTCACAAATTAGCTTCTTAACCTTTGAAACCCTTGTACCTACCATGACATCCCTACTCCTTGGCAATGACATGTCTTGGGAAACTTTTTATGGCCAGATCGAAATATTAATCTCTTGAATTCAAGGTTAAAATCAGAATACACTAGCTTTGTTATGAGTATGTAGTTTAGATTTAGATTGATATTGTCCATGTTAACATATATGGTCATAACCCTGCAATTAAATCACATGATATACAACATTGTATACCAACATAGACAATATCTTTTTCCTCCCAAGTTGTTTGAATGTGAAGTCTTTCAGTGAAACCCCTTTGTGTGTGCACATCTGTGATTTTATTTCGATTTCATCTGGCAGGAAATGGAACAAGTCCAGGCAGAATTTGAGAGGATGTGGGTTGATGGGATGTTCCCAGGATGGCCAGTAAGTCATAAGTATCATGGAATATCTCTCCGCTGGACAAAAAAAATCAAAACAAAACAAAATTTAACGGTGTCTTTCAAAACTTATCGGGAATTTTACGGGTAGACACTAGTCACTGATGCTAGAATATAGCATTTAGTTCGGTTTTTTTTTTTCCCTCAGGCAAGTCAGGTATGATGTGATGGATAATTTCTTTACATGGACTTAATTGTTCATAGATTAAATATTACTTTTATGAAGCAGATTATGATAGATCTTAAGCACGAGAGTTAAGAAATTGAGCTAATATAATGTTAATTTGAATTGATGAATAACACTTAAGGCATGCTGATTTCAAAATGTAAGGATGATCTATAAAACTTTATCATATGAAGCGTATCTTGGTCATTTCTATCATCTTGGGAATTGCGAAATATAAGGGAAATATGCTGGCTTCATATAAAGGTTTATTGATACAGTTTAGTGAAGTTCAGACACAGAATAACTCACTCACACAGCAGAATTTTGAAGTTCTGACAGTGGTTATTAATTTAGAACTGTTACTTTACCTATGCTTACAGAAAGAGGCCTCTGGTGCTCTCACTCATTCAGGTGCTCATCTTGATCTCTCAGCTTTCTCTTCATGGGAGGTAAGAAATCTGTTGTGAAATGTCAAGTTGGTGCTGTAGCGACATGTTTAGCAATATTTGCCATCCCTTGTCTTTTGTTTTATCTGATTACAGTAGTTTCTGGTAAACATCCTGCCACTCAAGATTTTATTTCGGTTTAGGTCCAGCTGTTGTGAAACCAATTTTTTACTAGAAATAACCCTACTAACCTCTCAGCTGTAACAGCTTTTAACTTTACCTAAGATGATGGTCTCACTGGCTGCCATAAATATTTTTTCTTTCTTGTCCCAAGGGGTTGTTCATTTTCACTGACATAGTATAGATCTAATTGCAACTATCTCTGTTAGATCACACCTCCATGAATGTACTGTACTGCGACAAGGGGTATATAATAAGTCACCCACGCTAACAACACATGACCCTTGCCACTGGCTGCATGCTGTTAGGTCGAAGACAGTATAACAACAGTGCATTTCTTAGCTTCTGTACTCATCTCCCCACTCTACCCTGAATGGCTAAGATCAATTCAGGTTAAAATCTTGCTTTTCTTATCTCCCAGTACCTGGAATATTCGTCATAGACTACTGTATAACAAAAGGAGAGACAAAGTATGAACACAAATTCGAGAACCTGATGTGAAGTTAAAAATGCAAATTTATCAACCCTTATCTAATGCATTATATTTCAGGAGCTGGCATCGCTGGGTCTGGATCGTCTAAAATCTGCTCTTATGGCCCTTGGTGTCAAGTGTGGAGGGTAAGGAAAGTGGTGCAGTTTGGGCTGAGAGATATGAAAAGAAAAAAAAATTATTGACTCTATTCGGTTGTGGAAAAGTAATTATGTAAATAAATATAGCTATTATGCTTGGACATTCTCAGGAAATCCTTTCTATGCAGCATGCCATTCCAAAACACTTTCTAAGCTTTCAAAAAGTAGTTAGAAGTCGATGTTACAGGTAGCTGTCTGCCAGATCTCTTGTACTGAAACTAGCCCTTGTTTTAAAAATCAGAGACTAAAACTGCTGTGAATTTTTAATCAAGTGTTTCCGCTTATAATTGTTTTCAGCACTCTTGAGCAAAGAGCTCAGCGTTTGTTCAGCACTAAGGGGAAGAATCTGGATGAACTGGACCCCACCCTCTTTGCCAAGTCCAAGCCTGGGAAAGCCGGGAAGGCAGGAAAGACAAAGTAAGGACATCAGATGTTACATATGCAATGGAATGGGACCTGTGGCAAGGTCCTGATTAATCATGACAAAGCGGCACAATGTAGAAGTATCCTCTTCATCATGTTTACTGGCTAGATTTGAAGCTTTAACTTCTCAGTTACATTTAGTGCTGCCGGTGTGGGCAGTGAATAGGAATAAGGAGAATACCTTCTTACTGTGCAGCAGCAGCAGCATAATGTAATCCCTTTTGCTCAATAGTACATTATAATCTACAGTGAAAGGGTAGTCTGTTCCCTTATGACATCAAGGATTATTTTACATGCCTTGTGAGTTGGATTGAAATGATCAAAGTTATTGACAGCACAAGGTGAACAAGGTAATACGGTTAGCTCTACCTGACTGCATCTCTCTAGGAGCATGGAAAAAGGCTGTGGTTAAAAGGAATTGCAATTATTCAGTGACTTCTATCTGGAAATGTGGTATTTTGATATGTGCAAAATTTTGTGATCAAGTGGAAGTTGTGATTATCTGGATTGCAATAAAGTGAAATCAACAGTACCTAGGGGATTATATTACATAATTATACTGTAGACTGACTATCCTGGACAGTTCAATAGCATCACCATGTGTCCTACATAGCTGTAATCATCAGCATGTGTAAACCTTCATAGTGTTGGTCTGAAATGATACCCTATCATGTGTCAAAGTATTGACTAGTAGTAAGTTGCATCATCAACATTACGCACAGCTTTCATATCCAATATGGTGATGCAAGCCTGCATTGGAAGTCAAAGCACTGGAGTGATAACAGATGTGTGCAAGCTACATCAGTGAAATAACTGCCGAGTTGTCTAAACATTTACTTTAAGATTTGACCTCTATGCATGCTTCTCCCCTCTTTGTTTTCACATGAAGAGCTAAGTTTGAGAGTCATAATGAAAAACACAAAAAGAAGTCTTTCAAGGATATAAAGCTTCCAGTTCTCCCCCTTTTGTTTTTAATCTGGTGTTTTGATGGCTGTGAAACACTTGATGTTGTTAGTAGTCCATTTAAAGTGGGACTTTTTCACAGTGACTGACATAACTAGTATCAGCATACCTGAGTGTAGTACACATAGTTTCGTCATAAGCCTTTACATTCCTGGTCTTTGCTTTGTCTTTGCTGCAGAGATTCAGAGAAACAGAAGGAGATTGCCTTGTTAGAGGCACAAGTTTACAGACTGTCTGAACTGTTGAGCGAACAGCGATCATCCACAAGGGACAATGTCCAGCGCAAGCAAGCTCAGACGGGTGAAGAGAGAGAGGAGTCGGATGAGGAGAAGTTTGAGGAGTCAGATTCTGATGAAGATGCAGATGATACACCATATAATCCAAAAGATCTGCCTCTAGGCTGGGATGGCAAGGTAAGAGGATAATCTCGGTATGTTTGCCCACTTTTACCATTTTATAATCCCAGGCTCAGTGGGTTGCTGCTGTCAGCAGATCATAACAGGCAGCTGCATGACATCATATAATTCATATTCCCAATACTGCTTTGGAAAAGGAAAATTTCTATGGCTTTAATATTATGTTTTATATAACCCATAACTTCATTTTTCTTCTGAACTCCCCAAAATATATATTCTGACATTTTAAGCCTATTTCAAACAGAAGGCAGCTTGTGCTTATGCAAGATTTCACTTCTTGTAAGAGCAGTACAAGACTACTCTTGCCTGATGTACTGCCACTTTAATATGTCTGTAATTTCAGCACACGGTGCCCTCTATTACAAACTTCTTTTGAGCTAATTTAATGTGACCTCACCAACAAGAATTCAAAAGAACCAAACCATTAAGCTTGAGCATCTGAGATGTTGATTAATGAGTAGACTTAGGTGAACCTTGATATACAAACCAAGGGCTTAGGGGTGCGTTCTTGAGGAGAATGTTTCTCAAGTACAGATGGACCTATGGCACTTGCAGCACCTCACGACGTTTGTCTTTTTTTTTTTATTATTTCGTTGCAGCCTATTCCTTACTGGTTGTACAAATTGCATGGTCTCAATCTGACCTACACATGTGAGATCTGTGGCAATCATCCATATAGAGGACCCAAGGCCTTCCAAAGACATTTTGCAGTAAGTAATGTTGATAACAAACGTTTTGATGATCCTGTTATTATTAAATCCATGGTGGAAAACTAAGGAGTGTAAATAAAATGAGATTAGGTGCTATAGAACAGAACATATGGATAACACTTCAGATGTTCATAATCATTATAAAAGAATAAAGAATACTTGTTTTTATTGAAGAAACCGTAATCATCATGGAGGAATAGATAGTGCTTATGTTTATTGAAAAAGCAACCCTGTACCAGATGTTGTGATGACCATACAGAAGAGTGAATTCGGGCTCACTGTCCAGTGATAAACACTTTGATATAATAATCAAGAATTCTTTATTGATGCTATCATTCTCAAAGTGAAAATTGATTTCCACAGTCAATGCTATACTCTGTGTTACTTTTAATCACCTGTCATGAACACCTGTCAAGAAAATAATGAAGTGTGAGGCTTAAAGCCCTTCTCAAAGATTGATAATGCTTCGGTATGGATGATGGGTACAAATGCAGTTCAAATGTTTCAAAATTTGTGACTTGTTGCCAATTGATGTTAAATGCCTTCGTTTCCATGTGTGGATTTCAGGAATCACGGCATGCTCTGGGGATGAGGTGTCTGGGTATCCCTAACACAGCTCATTTTGCAAATGTCACATCAATTGAGGATGCCCTTGCATGTAAGTTTTGGAGGATTTCTTCCAGCATGTGACAGTCACAAAAAATCAACCATTGGACTTTGTATGTATGGATGAGCCTTAGTCTGGAACTTAGATAAGATGGAAATCTCTGTTGGTCTGTATATTGCACATAAATATCTGATAACAGTCCCGCCATATGGGCATGATACATTAGAGTTTTGCAAAGAAGGCATTTGTTGGTCATAAATTTTGCCCCTGGATGTCATTGTCAGAGTTGGGAACAGCCTCTGTTAACCACAGTCTAGAACAAGACTGGGCAACCAATTGGACTGAAACGTTTGACTGTGCTAACAAGGTGGCCAGCTTAACAAGGGCTCAGGGTTTATCTGCACAAGAATTTTGTGAAGCAGATAGCTAAATGTTTTTGGGCATGATTTGTTCTGAATCATTGTTGAGCACTGGAAGGCTTCATAGGTAAAAAAATGAAAATCTATAGAATTTAGTGGAAACCTGATGCTGCAGATTTAACATGAATCTTTTTTATTTGTACTTTCAGTATGGACAAGAATCAAATCAGGCAAGGAAGCAGAAAGATGGAAGGCTGACACAGAGGTAGGTCCTTCAGGTTCAGTTTTGTTTCTTTCAGGGTTTTCAGGTGCAAAGCACAAAGGTGATATATGTAAATATTATGCATCAGGCCACAGACACTATACCTCATACTCATAGACGCACAACCACAGCAGAATCACCTAGCACAGTGGTATAGGATGGGTTGAAGTCAGTATTGACTGATGGTGCTGGATGATGTCGGAGATACAGTATAATGCGGTGTGTTACCTCATGCTTATGACCATTTTGTGTTTAGAAAGGGAAAGCCCAGTCACATAAGGGGCATTATAACAACAACAAAACAAAATCAGTATTGCTCAAGTCTGATGCAAACATTCCATCTGCGGAGTTGTGAATTTTCAGTTTTACTCTGCATTTCCTGAGTATGCTACCATGGGTAAAAGCACTGCTGTCTTAGTTCACACCTATAATTGTCTTTTGTTACCTCTGCTGGTATGGCTGATGTTGAAATTTAATGCTTTTGTCTCATGGATTTCCATATTTCTGTCATGAATCGTATTCTTTCGTCTTATGTACATTGGTGCACAGGGCAGTTTCAGTATCCACCAGTGCAACATTGCTACTGATTTACATGTATGGCTTGAAATTAGTATCTTTGGCACACAAAATGATGTGATCTAAAACGGAAGAGTAGTGGATCAATAACTACACACCTGTAACAAAATGACAAAGACACTGATGTTATCATCCGTTTTACTGCCCACATATTCCTTCAACAAAAGTGAGTCTTCACTAGTTCAACCTTTGCCAAGCGAGTCGTGATTTGTGCATGCTTGACTTTCAAAATACCTTCAAGAATTGGCATGAGTCTCATAAGATCAAGAATAGTGACATTCTCGTTTTTCTTTTTCTTTCATTTCAGGAGGAATATGAAGATTCACAAGGCAACATTATCAACAAGAAAATGTATACCCTCCTCAAGAAAGAAGGCATTTTATAATGTTGTGGATGTTGCTTCCATTGTTCAGATTTTACTATTCTCCAAAAATGTTACCACCAGAGGGTCTGGATATGTACTCTGTGTGATCAAAAGCTGTACATTTAATAACAATCAAGGTTCCCTGCAACTCTTTGAAATTGCTACCGATTCTTCCTGTGATTTCATTTTTTTCTGATAACAGATATGACTACCATCATCAAGTAATGATATAACCGATGTTAATTTTTGAGTCTGTAAACCAATACAAGTGCAGTGTTGATTAAGACCCAAAGTGTTTGCAGAAAATTGGATAGTGCTTGTATATGATGGCATTCCCGCCTCCTGGTTTTATTTTCCCTTGCAGTTTAACAATATTGAAGGTGTTCCCTGGTGTCTTTTGACAAAGTTTCAAGTTTTGGCATTTTCCTGATAGTTTGTCTGCAGGGAAGAATGTTTCATTTTTTTTATTTTGTCCATTCGCTGGGAAGTCTTGCAGCAATAATTTTGAGATAATGTGCGTTATGATTGTATTTAGAGGATGGAAAAACATTGGAAAATGAACTTTTTATCAGTCTTGACTTAAATATGAAGATGACTTTAAAATCTAATGATGGCAGCTTTTATCACTTTGTGAAATGATATGTTGGAATGCGTCTCTTTGTGAAGTCATTGTAGCATATTCATGAGAATAAAAGTTTTTAAAGTCAGACAAATGTATATGTTGTGAAATAAATATGGCAGTATCAGGAAATATGAACAGGTTAAAATTAAACTGTGTTTTTTGCATCATATACTGAATGCATCAGGCATTAGTTATTCACATAACCAGGCAGTGACAGTGGTGATGGTTATGATGCAATAATTGTGCAGGGAGGGATAACTGCAGCTTCTCTGAATTACAACTATTCCTTTGCTCTCTAGGACATGGGTGCAAGTTTTCTGGAGTGCTCCGGATTTCCAGATTCGCGAGGTGTGTCGGGGTTGGGGCTCCGGATGGGGCTGGCGCGATAAAAAAAAAAATGGATGCAGTCCATCTATAACCAACTGCAAGTCACATACAAATTTCAGTGAATGTAATACAAACACACTGAATGTCAAAACATGAACTTTATTAGATTTATACCAAGAACAATGATGATGAAAAAGCCAGTTTTAAAGAAAACACATTTATTTCATTCCATCTGGCAAATCACAGAGACCAAATATCTTAATGCAGTTTCTGAAGGAGAGAAAGAAACAAGCTGGAGAAACACTATGCATTTCTAATGCCCATGCAATGCTAAGAAATCTTCAGGATTTCATTAGTTTCATGTGATACTGATTCTTTTTATAGATTGTTAAACCATATTTCAATCTGAATTTCCTCAGAAAGTCCAAGGGGGTTTGGGAGCTGTGTACAGAAACTGCTGTTAGAAACACAATTTTTGCAAAACATGCGTAAGATCAACCACTGAGTTTGCGACTGTTTCATGATTAAGAGTTCCTCTTCAGTTCAGTACAAAATGATATATATAATGCAAGCATAGCAGTCTTCTAGCAACTCAGTTGTCCCAAGTACACAAAGTGATGGTAAAAGTATTAATGTACAATGCCCCTCATCAAACCAATTTAGACACTTTTACAGCAAAGGTAATGATTATATCGCCACCATGAAACAATACCGTCGTTAAGTCCTTAGAGTCACATGACAGTTCCATTTTTGGGTGGCAATATATTCAACTCAATGGTCCAAATGAAAGTGCATCCAGTGAGTGTCACATTAGCGTTTTAAGGGGAAGGACTGAACTGAAAGTTTGATGAGTTGAGAAATAACAGTCCCAACTTTAGCAAAATTCTCTGACATTGGCTTGTTCTCCCAGACACCTAACAATCAAGTCCGGCAAAATAAAAAAGTCGGATGAGAATCTTAATTACCTCTGCTGACCTTAGTATTTTCTACTGTTCATGATTTTAAATACTGCAGAGACCGACTGAAGATAATGCCATAAGCATCATATTCATTGCTTATTCTAAATCTGCTCCTCTAACAATTTTACTACTGAATAATGAAGTAAAAAGTCCTGTCAGAAACATACTGTCAATGAAAAACAAATTGCACAAATCAAAATCAGCTCTGCAAAACACTTTCTCTAATTATAATACTGAAAAAAATGCTGGCACAATCATTTGGAACATGAGTATATAGAGACAAAGTTGGGACTGCAAACATGTGACATCGCTGTCACTAAATACCAACAATCATTAGAGCAAAAACAAATGCAGGAGAAATAAAACACTTATCAGAAGCAAATGGGTAAAAAAAACAACAAAGCACTGTTCATTTACTATCATTTGTATATGCAATACCATGAAGTTACCATTCTGTCAAAACACTTTTGTCTTCTTTATATTAATATCCACACAGTAAAACTTCACAAACTAGACCTCATGTATTGGAATTCCTCATCTACTCATTACAAGACAAACTAGAACCTCATGTATTGGAATTCCTTATCTACTCATTACAAGGCTCTGGTCTCTTGCTCTTTACAATGGAACCTTGATATTTTGTACTCATTTAGTAATTATATCTTGTTAAATACAAATTTCATATGCATGGACTCATTATTGTTCTAAAATTTCATAATTCAGGTGATATAAACCTCAGTAATAAGTGACATGCTTCATACTGAGGTTCAACTGTATTTCTGTATTAAATTGATCCCAAAGTCTCAAATACTTTGTGAACTCAAATTTCTGAGTAGGTTCCTAAAATTGGATGTTGTGAGGTTCTACTTCGTGAGGTTCTACTTCATGAGGTTGAACAGACAAGTAGCTATAAGAACCTAAGAAATTTAGAGTCTTCTCAAGCTATTTTGGAAAGACCTGTACCTATACCTGTCCTCACAATTCTTGTCTTCCTACATGCATAGTAACAGTATTTCTTAACAGTGAGATGCTGAACAAAAGAAACTGTAGACAATAGAGCAGGGGTGCCCAAAAAGTGGCCTATAGGCCAAATGTGACCTGAAAAGTAAATAAAGAGTGTGAGATCTGACAATTGATGTTTAGAGCCTGACAAGACACATCTAATGATGATGATCTGTTCTGAAGCTTGGAATAATGCATTTCATTCATGATTTTAGAAACACAAATCACAAATTCTTGACTTGCATGGAAACGTGAAAAATGTCAACCACATTTTTAGATTTGTGCCTTTTGGCTCAGGTATTTTGCAGTTACAGGGCTCTATCTGCTGGTCCTCAGGATTGTCAGTATGTTAAGATTAGGTCTACATCTCCTTTTGTGACTAGCAACCATCATGGTATCATTACTATAAAAACTGTCTGTGATGTCAAGCTCATTTCATTGACTAGCCAAAGAGGCTTTCTAATGCATCCAGACATGACCCTCACAAAATGAATGAAGTCCAATACTGAGCCACCTCAATAGGTTGGGCAACCCAGCTAAAAAATAATAAGACGAAAAAAAAACTGAAATTTTTGAGCCCGACTGAGAAATTATACCTGTAACAATAATACACAAGAAATTAAAAAGCTCACCATGTACAATAGAGAAAGAGATAATAAAAAAAAACAAACCCATGAACTTTAACACAACATTATTAGCAACACTTGAGTCTATACTTGGCCCAGGTGGAATAACAGAAATTACAACAACTTTCTGACACCAAAACCCTTTCATGTCGGCCACTCTTCTTCACATGATCAGCTTCTACTAAAGTCATCAAGAGGAGGTTTGGAAACCATATAAGTCATTTGAAAGTTGGCTAAACAAATGCAAATCACTGCCTACAAAGGGTGCTCGAGTGTAAAAAGCCTGATCACATCAATCACATTTAATACTAATCATAAAAACAAATCCGATGAATCATAAAATATCTTCCTACGGAGTGAATGAAGGCATATTTTATCACAACTCATCACTATTTAACTTTCTCACACCAAATCACCCTTAGTTATGTTGTTAAATTTCAAACCAGAGATAACCTGTTTAAGTGCTCTACTTATCAGCTGCCAGTTGTAAAAAGATTTAGATCGTGCTGCCTCGTAATCTGCAAGGCAAACTGAGTGGCTTGTAAATAAGGCATGATGTTAAGACCTTATAATGATGGGCAGTAATACTCTTGGTGATATATTCATAAATCATGATCTTGATTCGAGGTGAGTTCTCCAATCAAATGTGGGACAGCTGTCATACCTATTAAAAGACAAATATATGTATAACCACACTGGGAACTATTCAGGTTGATGTAGGAAATATACCTAGTCATGCCACAACTGCCAAGGCTATTCAAGATAATATATGGTACTTATAAATCTTGCCTTTCATCCATATGGAAATAGCGGTAACAATGAGCAAAAACAGAATGAGTTGCGAAAGGCAATGTAATTATGACAACACAAAAGCCTTATGTGAATGAAAAATAATATGTACCAGTTTCTTAGCAGGTTCTTGTTATACATCAAATCTCATATCAGAACCTAACAAACCTCTTTGTGCAATACCCATTAAATCATTACAGAGAAACATACTTAAAGTGACAGCTCAAGAAAAAAATGACGAATCACATTATTTTTTAAGCTTTTGTACCTCTTGTATTTCATTCAAGCAAGTGTATCTCTGATCTTTACCACTCCCTAACAACTTATGCCAGCTAGTGCCTTCTACACTGACAACTACCAATAACCTGACCCCCATTATCTGAAACATCATAGCTTTCAAAATTGTCAATATCTAATACACAAGCTTTTCTGTGCACTCTGCAATTAAGTCACAAGGCACATGACCTTACAGATCAACACAGATATGTCGCTATGCTTTAGCCTAATATTTAGAAACAGAAACAAAACAAAAAAACTACCTACTTCTCACTGCAAACTATGCAGTAACAAATGCATTATCCTGGAAAAATGTTACAGAAACATATTCCAGATTTAACTAAGTTATTGCACAGTAAAGCTCTTAAAACCAGGATAGGGAAAATCCGTATTACTGATACAATACAAAATTGGATGGATTTTGTTTACTCAAACAAAAAGAGAATACAAAAGAAAAGCACCAATATACTGATAAATAAGTATAATTATGACAATGAAATTATATTTAATTATACGAAGAAGTCCCCATTGCATACAACAAATGTTTACATCAGCCACTAACCTTACTTATTTCAAGTCTATTTTCTAACATTAAATCATGCTTGTTTACCTCCTCAAGCAGACGCTGACACTTTTTTTCTAGTTTCTGGTGTTCCTAGTTTCCCAAGTGAGTTGTGGGGCATAGTGTATGTTAAAGGGGTGCACAAGAATACAGCTGCCATTTCAAACGGCCCTTCTCCTAAGAAATCATCCAAGATGGCAGAGAAAATATAAAGTAGTTCTTTCTTAATCCTTTGGACTCTCCTTCTCTGGGGCATCCATTACCTAAATCCTGGGCCTCTGAGCACTGTGAATGAGGTAAAGTTTACCTACTGATCTATATCTGTATCTCCAGGTGTCGACATAAAGGGTATTCCACCACCATATTAGTGAGATGGGTTCAAAGGCCTACTCAAATGAGAAAATTTTCTTATCTGGGATTTCTTGAAAAATTGAAAATTTTCCAATAGCTTATCAGCTGTTGAATAAGTCAAGGACTTGCTTGAAGAATATACATGTCTTACATCTTTATCCCCAAATTTTAGAACTAACAGTTTGATAAATGTATTTACTACTCTGGGTAGATGAAGCTGTGTTTCATGAATGATAAAATGTGCATTATGTAGGTGCAAGTGATATGTGTGACAGCCATTTATCAGTCAGCAGGTTACATAGTTTACGGGGCTTTTGTAACTGTGAGTATACAATGAATGTGCTCAAAAGTTAACAAAAAATATTATGCGATGCTTGCTAATGTTGCTAATGATGACCAGGTATAAAAATGATGACAGAAACGCCATTGCAACAACATAATATTTCCCAGCAACCCTGCCCACAAAGCAGGAAAGTTGTTAATAAACAAAGGAAACTTTTATGCCTACATTAACAAAATTGCTTGTGAAGTGAAACTTCTTGTGAAGTGGAATTTCTAAGCCCACAACATTAAGCCGCTATATAGAGGATAGCATTAAACATGTGTGTTGTTAAAACAGAATCAGTGGTGGCAAATGAGACAGGGCAAGAGCAATCATCACCATTAATTTCATTCTTACTCCATATTCATGCTCATACATTGAATACCACAAATTCACTATTTTAAAATTCAGCCTTTGCGACAGCATTTACAATATTGCAAAAGGGTTAGAGTTAAGCACTAAGCATCATTTACACAGGACAATAAGTAAATGCAATAAGGTGAAATCCACTGGCTTGTAGTATTTTGGAAAAAAAATTATTTTCTTAAGGACGTGTGTACTATGACACACTGTATCATGCCCCCGACAGCTGCCTACAACTTACATGAATGTAATGATGAGAAGGTGATAAGTAATTTTTCTTCTGAAAACCCACATCACATCTCAGAAAAGTATACTAGTTAAAGCTGATCAAACTCAAATGTTGCATACATAGACACAGCAACATATAAATGTGCAAAAGCTCGACTATACAAAAACAATCAAATAGTGTCAACATTCACTCCCATAATATTTTCTCTAAGGCAGAGTCTGCCATTCTGTCCTGCTACCCACTAACAGTAGGTCCAACTCTATGAGACATTGGTCACTCTAAGATATATCACACATTGACATTAATTGATTACAACAGTTATTTAGCAAAGCAATCTTGAAACAGGAAAATGAGGCACCCAGTGAAATGGGAGATGATGTAATATTTCCACTAATCTCAACAAGAGCCTAGTTATACAGGAATCTTCTTTAATAAAAAGTTTGATATAAAATCAGTTCCCTGGTTCAAAACACTGAGAAGGCGAATACAGCACACAAGCAATATACTCAGTGATGCCTCCGCAAAGACCTTCTCTCTCTTATATAATTTATATAATGGAATGGTCTTTGCGCAGGTACCCTGCAAAAATGTCTAAGGCCTGAGTCACAGCACCTGAATTCTTATTTTCACTATGTCCAAGCCATTAATCAAATCTCCTATTTCACTGGGATCTCAAACAGGATTTGAACAATTACAACATTGGATTTACTGAACTCCTGTGACAGGCAGTGACACTGATGGGAGGGTGTTGGGGCAGCCTTTTGCAAATACCAGATGTGTCTGTTTACCAGTGCCTGTGTGAGCACTATGTTTTAAGAAGTCAAGCCTTCATCACGTCTTGCAGCCATACCAAATGATGCTTTAGTTTTTTGTTTTAAAGCCACATCCAAGTTACTGGAATGATATGAAAGCTTTTTGTCTACTTTATATCCATACTTTCATGAGACGAAAAAAAAAATGAAAGCTGACCTTGGGTCCTATTTATAGGAGGCAGGAAGTCATCTCCGAGCATAACAAAAAAAAAATCTGAGAAAATCACTACTTTAGAACAACTTTCTTTGTCATTTAATCTTCTTAACAAAACTTGATATTTATCCACAATTTCGAGCCAATTACCCATTAAAATCAACAGTTTTGTTAAAGCGGAGTCCACTGTTCTGTCCAGCTACCCTCTTAACAGAACAGAAATGAATTTACTTTCTGCAACAAAAAAAATTCCAGGCCAGATGGTCCCTATCACCTTCAGAGCCGGCTAATCTCAGTTCCTGGTCTAGCAACACAAGCCCCATTCTGACTGGCTGCAAGACAGAATACCTTCAAAGATGAAACCACACCAAGACAAAATTTCTTGAACTTTATTCTCCCCAAACACAAGACCCTGCACGTAGTTCTATACAGTACAAGTCTTTTAAAGTGTGCTGGTGTGTATCCCAGTCTTGAATAGGAACATGGATGATTACACTGTCAGCTCACAAATTCATGCAGTTTGCAATAACAATGGTGATAAATAAAATTTTAGACGAATTAAAGAAAAACAGTGAGACTTTCCCATTCCAAATGTTTGCCCCAAATCATGCAAAAATAACAAGCTTTTCTTGCACCACCCCCCTCCCCCCATTAGCACTAGTGCTGGTGGTAAACTCTATGGTATTCAAGAGCCATAAGGTGATGGTAGGTAACCACTACAAATTATTGTTGCTTTTTTTTGAATTTTTACAGCTTAACTATGATCCTGTCACTTGCCTGACACCTGAAAGGCACAGTTACAAATGGGAATGTCTCTATTATGACTTTTTTTTCTCTTTTTACTCTATTATGTGACTTCTTGACAGCAGTCTTAATATCACAAATTGTGAGCTTGCAAGATTTTTTACATAGACATGTTAGTATAGTGACGAGTTTGGCTGCCNCCTCCCCCCCCCCCCCCCCCCCCCAAAAAAAAAACCAACAACAACAACAACCCAGGAACCAGCTCTAGGTTCATACCATTCTGCAATCCAAAGTTTTTGTCAAGGTAACCCCAACACCTACAAAAGATGCCAATATCTTTTAATACAGCCAACGGTCACTGTATACAGGCAAAGGTCATTGCATACACTTGAACTTGTTCATCACAAAATTCATGGAGCACCCCAAAAATGTTTCATAACAAACATATTTCATAATATCCATATGACTAGTCTAAGCCAAACATTACGATAGGGACTTGGAAAAGTGTTACAGAATAGCACTAGATGTACCAGAATAGAGTGTTTTCATAGTAAGCTTGTTCAAGTGTACTTGCCCTTGACCTCTCCCAGTCAACTTGTACATCTTATTTTCCAAAACACATCAAACATTGAACTCCATACCATAAACCAATGACTAGGCAAAGAGCCATTCGCACTCAGATCAGCAGCAAATATCACCAGCAATCACTCAGACTAATAAATACAGGTACCGGTACACAGTGATATCACAAAGACTATTGGCTACACCTGCAAGCAAGATTTCATCACAATAAAGGCATAAAGACATAGGAATCTCATAACGACAACAGCTGCACAATGGTCACAGTGATCCAGACATAAAGTTCACTATGACCAACCTAGAGACTGGTCTAAGGCCAACTGTCAAAGTTTACACTACAGACTTCCACAATGGGAGGATATCTGTGTAGCATCTCTACATGTACTTAATGTGTTATATAACAGAGCATCACCTGCATAATGAATTGTATTTTTATTCAGAGTGAAACAGCACCACCTCTGCTGCTGTGATATTACAACATGGCGGTCAGATCAGATAGTGGAAAGAAGTGGCAACAGTGGAACGTCTGCTGTGAAGTGACAATGTGGAATTACTAAAAATTTCATGAATCCTATCATCCATCCGTAATTGATAGAAATCGTACCTCTCTGCTCTCCTCACTGGTGGATGAACCTTAGGGCTCATACAGTTAACTCTTTAACCCCGAGCGGACAGTGGCACCGTCCAGTGAAAGGTCACATATCCCCGAGCGGACGCTGCCACTGTCCGATACCAATTGATAAATTGAAAAATTACGTCTGAACGTGAAATAAAATTCCGGGGTTAAAGAGTTAACTTTCACCATTTCCTTCCTGAAAATTTTTTAATCACGGACATAGATCACATTTATGTCTGGATCACCGTGGCCCTCAGAAGGTTTACAGGGCACCATATCATCAACTCTAACTTCAACATAGATCAACATATTCTCTGGAACCATCATCAGATAAGTGGATTCATATCTAATGGTAAAAAGAGTAATTCCTGAATGGCACAAAACACCAGAGGCAAATTTCCAAACGATGAAAGTAACCCCTGAAAACCTGATTCAATACTATCTGGCTGAAATCTTAAACTTTACATATCTTTCCAAGACAAGTCCTTCAACAAATGTATTTCTTTAGGCTCTTTAATAAATAGGACCTCTACTCTTTGTCATAAGCTTTCTGCATAATGTTCCGAAACCGTAATACCATATAAGTTCTGTTGAAAATGGAGCTTGCTTTGTCCTTCTATTTGCTCATTTATAGAAATGCACTATTTATCAGATCTCATTTTCCATGTTTTTATTAAAGTTTCTGCATGCTTTGATCCCTGTGTTGTTCATTCCCACCCACAGTTGCATAGAACAGCCCAAGAGCTGATTCCTATCATTGTAACACAAATTTCAGATCACCAATAATGATCACTGGGATACTAATCAAACACACAATGATACAATCTCTGATATCTATCTTATACATTCAGTTAAAACACCGCTGAGGATTTGACAACAGAACAAAGCACTATGATTACCAGACAACAGCAATATTTACAGAACTTGTAACTCTAATCAAATTAAAGTAACAAGTGTATAAAAATGTAGAAAATAAATAATAAATAATTTGATTTTAATAAATTGAGCCAGTGTATGTTACATAATCTTTACAATCTTATGCAATACATGTTCTCAATTACCCCCTCCCCCCAACCCCTACCCACNTACCCACCCCTCCCTCTCGGGACTATATCTGCCATTCAGTCTAGCATCTCACCATCAAGTGCAAATGTGCTATGCCACAAATCATAAAAATGCTCTTGACTTGAAAAGCATCCCCATAGTGCTCCTCAAAGACTACTCCTCTGTCATCAACTTCTTTGTAATCACAAGGCTGGCAGCTTCAGCTATGGGCTTCACATTTGACTGTTAGCAAGGCAAAAGTTTGGCTCGGAAGGCTTGAACCACCAGTTTGGCCTGGAAGAAGATAACAAAGGACATTCCTGTTGAGTTGGGATTTATTATTATTAGTAATTTATTACTCAGCTAGCTTAGATTCAGAGGTGCTTGAAAATCATTTGTTTTCATAGGCGCTGGAAAATCAATCATTCGCGGTCATCTCTTGCATTTGATGAAACAAGTAGTCAACCACTTGCAAGCAGACACACATAATCAGTAAAGATTTACAAACCTCATTCAAACTTTGTTTTTATAAAGAATATTGTTGCTTGGGCGCAATTACCCTTTAGATTATAGCAATATTAAGCCTTTTTTAGGTGTAAAATAATATTTCTGGGCACTGGGTAGTATATTCTAATAAATTGTTGTAGTATCACAGCAGCAGAGGTGGTGCTGTTTCATTCTGCATAAAAATACAATACATTATGCAGGTAATGCTCTGTGAAGGGGCAAATATGAAACCGTAATAATAATGGGCAGCACCATGCTTTACATTAAGATGATAATGAAATATTCTGTTAGATGAATAAGCAGGCAGCCATCTGGAAATTGTTTTTCATAGCAGAAGAGAGACTTATATTTTACGCACAACATCTGTTACAGGTAAAGTAATGCAAGGGATGACACCAAATGTTGGGTCATACTTAATACTGCACTCTATAGGGTAGATAAAAGCATGTGTGAGCAGTGTTTTCTCCCCACCATATGAGGTCGGGGAAACATTCCCTTATAGTCATAAATTTGAGAAGGGGATTTATCAATACAAGGTTTCTTCCAAGTAATGCAAACTTTGGAGAGCAGGAAAGAAGGGTAAACCTGTATGTGTTTATTATATTTTTATGGGAGAGTTTTGAAATTTAAGGGGTGACGGGCATAGTTTGGGGGAAACATTGTGTGAGGTCTTTCCAAATACAGGAACAATGAAGACACAAAGAAAAACAGTGGCAGAACTTAAAGAAGACTTACTTTAGAAGTGTAATCAGCAAGTTTCTGGATGACCAGTGTGTTACAGCCAGGTATAATGGGATGGCACGAAGTGACAAAGTTGACCTCCTGTGAACACAAAGTAACTTGAGTTGACAGTGTGAACAAGTGACATGAAAGAGCATTAAAAATATTAAAGATAAAAGAAGTTATTGACTGTTAAATTCAAATCAGATTCAAATTCTAAAAACTGGTTGCACTGTGTGCCACAGTGCAGCATTATAAACTACCTGCAATGTTCTTGTCCAAATAACAGAAACCTGATTCAAAGAAAGCACAAGACAAAATGGCTGACTAAAGTTATGAAAAAGCTAAATGAGCAGACCCAAATACTGGTATCACTAAATTATAAATTCACCCATAACGCTCAAAGATGATACTTGCTACTATAAATACATGAACCCAAACTCTATGGGAAGATTAACAACACACCAGACTTAAAATGATAATGACTATACAAAACTGTGTGTTCTTAAAGAGGGAGTTCTGGGCATGTACCTTAGTAAGTGGAGACTGAGCGACACCATTTAGAGTGACAGAGCCTATGGGGCATCCTCCATGAAATCGACATCTCACACCCTTGTCAGTTATCTTGGTGTGTGCAATGAAGAGCAGGAACCCTTCTCCTGAAAAAACAACAAAACCACAAGCTGTTGTTTAATATCAAGGCATACTATCTCATGCATGAACCAATAGCGAATAAATTTTCTTATGTACCCACATCATAGCAGGGTAATCATCTGAACTTACATAAAGTTATAAAGCAAATGGCTGACTCATAGACAAGTTCAGTAAGTGAATCATGCAATTTTTTTTCCCGTTTTTCACTCTTTTCTTTTTGTGGCTTAGATCTGGCTAGCAAAAACACATTCCAATTACTGTGCTTCTGCAGTTGGCTCTTAGTTTTAATGTAATGTAATGTAATGTAATGTCGTCTGGTGCGGAGTGGAGTGTAGTGTAGTGTAGTGTAGTGTAATGTAGTGAAGTGTAATGTAGTGTAGTGTAGTGTAATGTTACATCATTCTCATTTCACATCTGACTTAATCACATTTAAAAAGTTTTGAGAAATCCAGCGCTCTGAGCTCACTGCCCAAACCAAAAATAATGTAGGTAAACTCTGAAAACTGAAAACACATCATCAAACCAAAACTTTACTTTTCTATTAATAGTTAGAAAGTGAGTGGAAGATCAGAGTGGTAGAAACAAAAAAAATAAATTGGGAGGGAATGTGGAGTAAGCATGAAGATAATATAAAAGAAAGCAAGGCATAAAAATTTATGATGCTATGGTAACAGTTATCATGGAATTCACTGTGTGCCAGACCTGAACACTGACTGGTCTTAGTAACCAGAGACACTTTATTAATCTCCCGTCAGCTGTTGATGGACTCTTATTGGATCTTATTTTAACAGGAGGCCATTGTCCGCAAACTGTATCAGAAGACTGAATACCACTTCTCTTCCTCCACCCCTCCCCCACCCATTTTTTTTTTTACATTTAAAATAAGGATTAATTCATCTGTCAACCTCCTGGTGTGTAAACAAATTAATGCTTTGGTGCAATATTGCACTTGTCTCGGTTCAACAGCTGTGATTACAGTAAACACTGAGGAAAGGCATGATGAATATCATGGAAAACCATCCAGGTAACAGGATAACACTAAATGGAAGAATATCTCCTCTTCACTCAAATTATGAATAAGTTTCTAAAGGAGAGAGAAAAAAATGAGAAACTGCATACCAGGTGCAACAGGGTGAATGTTGCTGTTGAACTTCACTACAAATTCATGAGATTCCCGTAAGGGGAAACACTGGATGGGAAACAAAGGCTCCATCAGCTCGGCAGTTGCCTCTAATGTAGACATCACTCTGCTCCGAAAAGCCTGATCCAGTCTGTGCAGTGAAAAAACACAATAAGTCAAAATGGCAATAGGCTTCAGTATAATACTTGGTGTTCTGTTACTATCCACTGTGAAATGAAAAAATCTGGGCTTAGCAGTAGTGAAACTATATACATTTTGAATGCTTATCTGAACAGTGTAATGCATTCCTTCTCTCTTCCAACAATTTCAAGACAAACCCACCCACCACCAACCTATCTTGAATAATTGTTTGTAAAACAATGACAGTGTGTGTAATGCATTCCTTCTCTCTTTCAACGATTTAAGACAATCGCACCCACCACCAACCTATCTTGAATAATTGTTTGTAAAACACTGACAGTCATGTTTTTAGCATATTTTCACCTTCTTTGCATCATTTCTTGACAGAGTACTGCACACAGATATAAGTATGATTTTCAGTGTCAAGGAATGGATGAGATAATAGGCTCTGGTAAAGGAAAAGAAGGACCCTTACAAGGAACATCCAGCAACTATATGTTTCTCTGCTAAAAAGAGTTTTTCTCAGAAAGCCCTAAACTCTTGTCTAAACATCAATAAACCTGATTCATAATTCAGTACTTTACCATAATGTTGTGCTATATCTCTGCAGCAGCATAAATTCAAAAACTTCTTCAAACCATACAAGAGAAAATGATCATATTACCTCTGATAATGAGATCGCACTATTCCCTCAATTTGAGGATTTCTCCGTTCAACAGCCACATCCAGTGCAGACATGCTGGTGCAGGTTGGGGCTGCAATGTTCACACCAACTCGCAGCATTAGATTGACTACATCTCGATTTTGTCTTTTGATGGCCTGTAAGTATCATCAGTGAGCATATTAACATACTCTGTAAACAATGAAGCACTCAACAGACAAATGACATGAGATTTCCATGATAATGACACTGCCGTTCTATAGGAAACTACTGAAAGACCTCTATGCACACCCTCAAGGTCATTGGCAATTCATCTATCTCATTTCTGTGAGATTTTCACGAGAGAAAAAAACTAGCAGACAATACAAGAAAATATTGCAAGTCTCAAGCTTTTGTGCTGTTTCTTAACAAATGACTTTGTGACTTCCTCAGTCTGTGGCATTTGATGGATGTACTAAGCTGTAGCAAGTACAAAAATAACCCAGGCTGCAAACTGCCAATCTCTGACATAGGCAATTTGCCTATGACTGTGACAATATGAGATAAAGAGACGAATTGACCAATCTCTTGAAGTTTCAATTTTAAATTCAGAAGTTAAAAGCAACTAGTAATCATAGTAATCAGCTGTAACACTATGACAATGGAATATGGAAGTTAAATTTCTTTTAAATACAAACATTCTTCCCATGTTCCTCTACACTTCCAGCTTAGAATGAACCTTCTTTTACCACCAACCCTTCATACAAAAGTCTTTCAGATCCTTCCTCCTCCCACTCTTCTTTCCACCTCAAACTTGCAGAAATTTCAGAAAATTTTATCTTCTAAATTTTCCCAGAAATTCATGATCTTTTCTGGTCCTCACCTTCATCAAAGCTGTCTCAGCTTGATCACAATGCACCGTGTAGAGGCTGCTGTTGGCACCATGCTTCAGCAGTAAAGCTACAAGACACATGCTATTCTGAAACCAGAGAACAGAAAACATCAATTAAAAATCCATCTGGTGTACATTACTACTTCAAAAGTTAAACACAGCTGCTTTCAAAACATGACACTTTAAGATTTTGCTAACGTATGAAAAAACAAGCAAGAGTATAAAATTATACGAAAGGTATGAGAAAAAAAAAGAATTACTAAGTTTTAAAGTAACAAGTTTCAAAAATTAAATCAGGGGTTCACACGACTGTTTTGCTTGGTATCTAGATTGCCATGCTGTCAAAAGCTCCATGACTGTATCAGGATTCACACTGCTTTTTCCACAAACAAAATTAAGAACTCACCAAGGTCTATTTTCTACAAATCTACTTGCCAGCCAGTCATAGTGTCAAGGAGTGAGATAAAACCACTCACCTCTAGAAATTTAAACTGAATGCTGCCACTATCATCTCTTCAAATTTTCTTTCAGTTTACGATGGACCAGTTTCAGTACACAAAATGTGAGTGTTGCATCCTCAATATCGATATCAACATGGTTTAAAGAGCTTTTTTTCAAAAAATTAAGACTGTTTTAAGGACTGAGATCCATTTTTGGGAAAATTTAATACTAAACAGTATTTTGTTAGGACCATTAAAGATTTTTAGGGATAGAATGAAGCATCATTAAAGATCTTTAAGGATGGAATGAATCCTAAGTACAATGCTAGTATACTTGAGACACCTTAAAGCCCTGAGGCTTTTCTTCCAAAGCTGTTTCTCAGTTAAAGAATTTCTATGTTGTCTTTCAAGCAAAATGCTAGTTCTAGAATTTATTTCTATGCCAGTATGCCAGTGCAGTCTTACCTGTTCTGCTGCCAGCATAAGAGCTGTAGTTCCATTGGTCTGCTGGGCATTGACATTGACCCCATGTTCCAACAGCATCTCAACCACTGCAACATTTCCTGTTAACACAGCAATAATAATTAAAATCTGTTTTATTTAATACATATTCTAATTAAAAATAAACTGATGATAAAGAAATAACGGGTAATAATATCTCAGACAGTGCAAGATCCTATGGATGGCTTTAAAATTACAATGTATATATAAAAGTCCTTTGTCAAACTACACTAAAAGTGGTACAGTAATAAGAAATTAAGGAAAGGGGTAAAGATGTAAGCACTTGACATCTCCATGTTGTTAAACAAATCACCCTTTCCACTGCCAAGTGATAATGGTCATGGCTTAATAAAACATGATAGAATACTTTGGAAGAATCTGGGAAAAACAAAATAGGCAGCAAACTAACTGGAAACAAATTAGGACACCAAATGAAGAGGTCACTTGCAAACCTTGCCATATCACTTGAGACTGGCTGGTTACTTTGCAGGCTTACCAGGTTTTGTAAGTGTTTCATTTCTTTTTTTTGCCCACCAAGAGATACGCCAACTTCGTAGGGCTTAATTGCCAAAATATTAATAGAATTGAAGAGAGCAATAACTAATTTTTTATGAAAACTTGACTTAGCACATTTAGCAACTGACTTCCTTTAATATGCAGCAAACATCTGGTTTCTTTCATCATCCATGACTGATTTCTTTGCTTTGTGAAGATTGCTTTTCATAAAGAAAACACCATATTTGAGGATGCTTTTACAGTTGCTTCGGTAATGACCTATAGTCCTACCTCTGCAAGGCAGCTACTCAAGTGAAATAAAATATTTAAAGTTTTTTTCAAGCAGCCAACAAATGAACTCCCATAACATAAGTTTGCTATTACCTTTCTGCACGGCTCTCATGAGCAAGGTAAGGCCTGTGTTGTCTGGCTGTTCAAAGTCCAGTTTCTGTTCTGTGCGGGTGGACTGGTTAATGGCACGTTTAACAACCTCTGCCTTACTCAAGTTCACAGCCTGCAGAAGGTCAGCTGGTGAAAGGATATCAGAAACTGCTGCTAAAAGCTGACAGTATTGTACTGATGCATTCCTAAGTATACCTCTTCTTCACCCAAAACAGATTATATCCATGATCTTCAAAAGACAGCTGACGTTTTTGAAAATCAATCTGAATGGTTCATATCTCTTTCCTGATGCATGCTCTGGATTTCACCTGCCTTGCAGTAGGCGATGAATTGTATTATAAAATACTTTTACAAGAAGGAAAAGGAGGTCGCATTAGCCGCCTTTACAGCTCATTCAAAATGAAAATGATCATGAATAGAATATGTCTCTATGTGCCCTCAAATAGGTGATCATTCAAGAAGTGTGCCAATAAAAAATAGTAAACAATGCCAGCTTCCCAAGAATAGCCCTGAAACAAGAAATTGTTGCTAGGCAAGACTGAGTAGGACTACTGACTTTCCAGTCCAATCTTCAGTGGTCACTAATTAAATGAATTGGTTCTCTATAAAGCCAAGTAAGCATGGTAAAGGGTCAACCCAAGGAATATATAAAACCTACCATTTGTGACAAAACCACCATCTTTGTGACCATAGCGTTCTTCACCCTGAGAAGGAAAAAATAAAAGAGGCTTACAGATACCTGAGAAAGAACATCCACGCACTGAACAATTTATCTTTCAAAGGGTCAGCTATTTGTAAACAAAACAAAAGTATTCAGTGATTATTTATAATACTGACTTCCTTGGATGAAGCATTAACCTAGAAACTGACAATATCAAAATTTTACAAGACAGCAGTGTTGGTAAGACTACTTCTGAACATTTCTCGACGTATGGTTCCAAACGGACCAAACTCAAAGTTTTTGCATCTGCGAAAGTATAAGGCAGAAAGTCTCATGATTTTAAAACAATAATTTGTGTAAAATCTACACGAAATCATGCCCAAGGAAAAAAAAAACACAACTTTTTTAAAAATGCAAATACAGGATAATTACCAAGGTAACAAACCAAATATTAACTCTAAGTAAAAATATACAGTATTACTTTCATCCCATCATGACCATCTTAGCACAAAACATTTCTTTGCTTTGAATTATTTATCTTCCTTTACACTGAAAAGTAGATCTGATTTCACAGAACATGTCAAACAACCAATATCATGTCAATGACTGAATGAACTGATAATACTAGTAGTTTGGTCTCTCCCAAACAAATGCTGGAAAATTGCATCTCTGTTAAAACCGACCTGCTCTACAAAATCCTCCAGTTCATCACAAGTAAGCGTGCTGATTCGTCTGTCTAGATCAGAATCTGAAATTATTTATAATATAGTTAACATCACTGAAACATGTACCAAGACCAATATTATCAAATTAAGGGAGCTTTGTATGGCTGGTTATGATGCAAAGATAAAGGTAAAACAACAGGCACCCTTAAGACCTATGCCTTTTTGGCAGAATCATACTCCAAAGCCCACAACCTTCCCAAAATGGTTTTTGTCTTGTTACAAATTTGAAATATCAATGACCTAAATGAGGTTTACAGTCAGCAACCTCCTGCTTACTCTCTAGTCCAAGGCTCGAGTTTTCATATCAAACTTCGAATTTTAACATTTTATTAACAAATGTATGAGAACTTCGGTTTAAACATTTGATTTTATATAAGAAGGTCAATGACTCAATGTTGGCAGGTCCAATTAAGGTTGACACGTTTGCTCATCATAGAGATGCTACTGAACTGATTATAGTGGGACTTTGTGAAAGTATAATTATTATCAAACCTATGTGATCATAATCATACTATGACAAAAGCAGTAAGAACTGCAGGTCAAAAATAATAATTTTTCGTTTCATTTGGCATGCAAACACACAGGAAAGCATTCAGAAGGTGACATCAAAAGAACTTCTCTGACATCTACTGACTTTCATCACCAAAGGCAGACCTTCTCTGTAGAAGGCTTTGTCCTTCATCCTAACAAGTAAATTAGATACTTGTGTTGCCTTCGTATTATTCACTAACACAATGACTATAGTACTATGTGCAGTAGCATCCCACCAATTCAGATTCCAAGGGACCAGTCCATACTTTCAATTAAAACAAATTTCAAGTTTGTCAGTAAAATCTGATACAAAGGGACTCATGCCCCAAATATTACAGCATGCCTATGGATTTTCCATGTTCATGGAGTGATTGAGCTGTGAGATTACAATAAATCATGACTACTTATTGTTTCTTGTCATCTGAAATGAGATGCACAGGTGCTTGATAACTTGATATATATATGCAATTGGACATTTTTGTTCACAGTGTTCAGCACTGCCACTGAAGATTAGGCAATAACAGGGTTTCGACTCTCCACCAGACTACGCTCCACATTTCATACCCTGCTGCCATAGAATGTTATGTAGTTTTTTTTCTTGACTTTACCGTGACATCTCTAGGTGGTCTGACACATTTTCTTTAAAAGTAGCAATATTTGTTTTGCATGAAATTTAGCAAGCACCTAAACAAATTTTCACTCTGGTCCAGGCACCAAAAAGAGTTCTGTATAACATTTCATGCTCAACCATCCAAGTTTTTTTTTGTGTTATTTTTCATAATTACTTCCCCATGCCAACTGCAATTTTCCACATGACATTCTGATACAATACCAATTTTTCAATTCCTAGTCTCAAATTTTCTATTTCTTTGACCACTGGTAGCCCACCAACCTTTTGGATCACTGATTCTCCATTACCTAAACTTACATTTACTAAAAATCACTGACAGCCACCATTAAATATTCACTGTAATCATTGGAACTGAGAAGTATGGATGTCTGGGTCTGGACCATAGGTATTTGAAATCCAAATCAATACTGTGGGAGCAAGACTAGTAGTATATGGAAAAAAATTAATGAGGCACCACAAAAGGTAACATGATTTCAACATGCCATAACAACTACTATCACAGATAAAACATCTAGGATAAAAATACAAAATTTTCAATCTCAGAACTTGCTTAGCCTATGGCAAACTCACAGATAAGACAATCTGGTTAAGTGTGAACTATAAAAATATTTTCTAAGAAGCAGGATTGTCCTGAAAAATAAACCAGGTATATCTGAGCACTGCCATATACTGTACTAAAACATAAATTAAATTATCCATAACATACCTCTCGAATTTGGTGAAGGAATCTTTTCTAATGGCTGTGAAACATCATTGGCACGCTTTCTGGCTGCTCGGCCTTCTGCAGGCTCTACGAACAGTCTGGACTGACTGGACATGGACTGACCCCCATGTGATGTCACTGTATCCGTGCGGGAGTCTGGTAAATCCATGTCCATCTGGCCCACCTGTCGGTTGTAGCCAGTAGTAGACAAAGGTCCACTGGTTCTTGTACTCAAGCTGCCAAAGTTCTCCTTGCCAGGAGAGCCAATGTTAATGCTGCCTGAAGGAGAAGAGAGTGAATAGTCCCCAGTGGTGGAGCCCCCAGAAAATCCGGAGTCCTGCCTTGAAAAATTGAAAGCACTATTGTCGTCACTGAATAAGCCAGGTCTTTCTACATCCACATTACTTCTTCTGGTCCCTGTTGAACCCACTGATACATTCCCACCTGAAGACCCAGCATAAGTGGCTCGGTTTGAGGTGGAACTAGCAATGGTGTCCATGTGCAGGCGGTGGGCTAAAGCATCCATACGACCAAATGAGTTACTTACAGCCTCTCTGCTCAGAGGGGCACCAACACTGGATCCCTCTTCGAAACTGGAGTCTGAGCTGTCAGCTTGGGATGATGAAAACAAGGATCGCCTTGTGTGCCCTGATGACCTGGAGTGAGAACTTGAGGGCTGTTTTGACGACCCAGCTTCCTTGCTGCCTGATTTCCAGGCCTCGGATGATGGCTGGTGGGTGGACAATGATGTCGAACATTTTGAATGAGAGCTCTGTGGGGAGGGGGAGGAAGTGCTTGAAGAAAGCAGGTTCAAGGAAAGATTGCTCCTATCAAAAGTGCTGCTACTGATAGTCTCTGATGAAGTCTTTTCCTCATTTTTCTCCTCATGTTGGCCCACATTCCCTCCCCCACTGTGGCTTTCACTTTCAGTTTCACCACTTTCATTCTCACCACTGGATTCTGTGCCATGGTCTTCCTCGTTATTAGAGCCTTCATTAGTTGTATTACTAGCTTTACCTCCGCCAGCTCTGCTGTGCCCCTTCTTCATATTCCTCCTCCTGTTGGATTTGCAGTCCGACCTGTTGCATGCTCCATTCCATAAACACTCTTCGTCGTGTGAGCGCTCAACAGCTCCACTGGCCTCTGACTGGCCATCTAATGTTGACCGTTTATCAGATGGACCAATGTTCACCCCAGATGGACCTGGGATTCCACCACTCGATGTTGCACCACTTGCGTCATGTGAGGGACCCGCAATGGCATCACTTCCACTAGCACCAACATTAACACCAGTGGGAGCAGGTAAAAAGTTCTCATCTGTGAATACAATTAAAACTTTATAAGGAGTCATAAAAGAATATGTTAGGGCATTCCTAAGAAGCATTATAAAGTTTTAAGGGCAAGAAAAATAAAAAGGACAGACCTACTGGACAAAAAAATCATCCTAAAACATATCCCCAGAATTTGTAGAAGGTGTGGATAAAGAGGGAGGAAAGAGCAATGTGCAGTTTCAAAATTTGCCTCCACAATTCCAAATGGAGGCATTTAAGCTATTCTGAAGGGTTTACAACTGACTTTACCGCAAGGATATTATAAATGGCAAACATAACATACAATGCAGTCTACACATAATAAAAATGTACTCCAAATTCATCTTAGGCTCAAGGCAACCCATGTAACAAACTCATCGTTAACAATACCATCGACCTCATGGATGGGAATCTCCAACCCAAATTTGATACACACCTGTTTTCAGGGAGAAAATTTCTTCTGGGCGGATTACATCATCATCAAGAGAGCTTAAACGTTTGGTCTCCGTGGTGACAGTAAGCATTGTTTCAGATGATACCACCATCTTGCTGTCCACTTCAGTTTCTGGGAAGACATTATCCCTGTCTTCCTCGGTGTCTGAGTCATTCTTAGCTACAGGATTTTTGGCACCTAAAGCAAACATAATATATTAATAGTAAACAAACAAAGTTAAGAAAAGAGCTTCAGGAGAGAGAAACTTAACACATGATTTCATTAATATCTGGCACCAAAATTCATGCTGCCTGAAACTTGGAACCAGAACAATTGTATGATTATAGATCATCTAACACTGCCTATTGTAATTCAATGAGTGTGCACCACTTAGTGGTGTCATGTGAGCTCTGCTGTGTCCTCTCACTCTTTAGGGTCAACCCTATCTAGGTATGAGGCATTCTTAAAATAACATAGGCATGACATACTGGTATGCTATACCACATTTGCAGTATTTTCTCCCAAATCAAATGAATCGAGGAGGACATTCCTTCCTTGTCATAAATCTGAGGGGGCATTTGTAAATTTTTAGAGGGATTTCAGGCTTTCTAAAGTAAAGCTAACTTTGGAGAACAGGAAAAAGGTGGGATAAGCGCAAATTTAATGTGTTGGGGGAGGGG
>JAWQUT010000181.1:665819-680843 GCA_033807755.1 Ellobium chinense | reverse complement strand
GTGTGTGTGTGTGTGTGTGTGTGTGTGTGTGTGTGTGTGTGTGTGTGTGTGTGTGTGTGTGTGTGTGTGTGTGTGTGTGTGTGTGTGTGTTTTGTACTGCTCTGTCTCAGTTAAGAATCCTGACTTCAGTTTCTTCGGCATCGAATCACCTCTATAAGGGGGAAGGGCGAGCAAGCAGTTAAACTTGACCTGCCTGCCTGCCCGCCTGTCCGCCTGTCATTCTGCCAGCCTGCTGTCTGTCTGTCTGTCTGTCTGTCTGTCTGTCTGTCTGTCTGTCTGTCTGTCTGTCCCTTTGTCCGTCTGTCTGTCTCACTCTCTCAAGAAGTTCCTAATGAGTGCGCAACCTCATAATCTGAGCACACTCTCCAGGTATCCGCACAGTCAGTAACAACCGCTAAATCTTCGAATCATCTACGCTACTACAATTACGCTCGATAGCTGCCAAGATTAAACAAACTCTTAACCCAAGCAGGACAGAGACTGAAAAAAAAAAAAAAGATGAGTGAAAATTTAACACTCTTTCAGTCTGTGTGTATATCTCTGTTGCACTTGAGTCCTCCGGGGGAACGCGTTGATAGAAGGTTTGTGACACCTATTAGAGGAGCAAATCATTCATTGTGTACAACCCAATTAATGCGTTAACATATATAAAATTCCTCTTATGTAAAATGACCTGTGATCTAGTCTAAATAAAGCATCCAATTTTAAAGTTTCAGGTACAATTTGAGTCTTGTAGATAAAAAAAAAATGTGTAGGCCTGTATATTCGCAAGCGGTCAAAACCAGCCAAATGAGAAATTGGGGACCAAATCAGAATTCAAGGTGATCTTTTTCGAAAGATATTTATGAAAAATTTTTCTTCCCGTTAAAAGATCGGGCAAAAGAAGTACGTTAACTTCTATGGAAGAAATTTTCCCAAATCACAGTGGTATTATTATGTAGAAAAACACAAAATGTTAATAGGCCAAAAGAAGAAAAAACAATAGGTGCCACAGACCAGAGGCTATGCAAGGGAAATAATTCATAAAATTGTCTTGTTTTGATGATTAAAGAGTTAAGTCCTTTTGAATGAAGCACGCACGGTTGGCGGTCTCGTGCACTAGTTTTATTCCAGAATTCAACAGCGGTTCAGGCTTCTCTAAATCTCTCTCTTCCTCTCACCTCCCCACCTCACCCCAGCGCAGTGGGGCTACTTTTATTCCCACCCTCTTCTCCCCCGCTCCCCCGCGGCCCACCGAGTCGTTTTATTTCCCAGTAACTTGCTATCATCTGATTCGCTGAAAGATGAAGACCTTTGTCAAAAAGTGGCCGATACCTGAATTTTTAAATAGGATTACTCAGCTCTCAAGCTCTAAGCATTAAAGGTATCGATTCCACATCAATTCTGACACTGAGTTCTGGGTAGTCATTTTAAATACTTTCGATACCTCTCGATACTTCCAAGACCATTCGATACTCGATAAAAAACGCTCAGTTTTTTAAACTATTTTTGATAATTTTGATACCTGTAGAATTTGTTCTGAAGAGAATGATAACTTGTTTCGTACTGTGGATAGGAACTGGATTGAAATTAATTTCGATGATTATGATACTTGCGATACTTTCGTTACCTAATAGACTTTTCTAGGTATGAACGTATCAATATTCAGAATCATGCGGTCAATGATACGGGCCATGGTTTACTAAAGGTGTAAAACAAGATTCGTAGAATTACTGCTGAATGTGATTTGCTTTATAAATGTTGTTCATTGTCATGCATTATTTTAAGCTACGATCCCATGTTCTAGATCCTATACAGTCCTCATCAATTGTCTCCAACGCAAAACTGGTCCACACTTTGGAAAGGTTGAAGCCCTCCTCCCCTCCCCCTGCTCTCCCCCNCGGATCATATACATGCCTCGAACATTTTTGTGTGATTCTCTTTCAGACTCTTTCATACAGAATCGAACATTAACAGATGTATTCTAACTTAGCAGGCATAGAAGCAAACTCGTCCATTCTCCATAGGTGACCATTAAATTTATCTGTCTGAAGGTAGAAGAAAAAATTACTAGAACAACACAACAGCAACAAGAACGACAAGAAGAAGAAGTAGGCGAAGAAGAAGAAGAAGAGAAGAAGAAGAAGAAGAAGACGACGAAGAAGAAGAAGCGGATAAAGAAGAAGAAGAAGAAGAAGAAGAAGAGGAAGAGGAAGAAGAAGTAAAAGAAGAAGAAGATGAAGAAGAAGAATAAGAACAACAACAACAACATTGACAACAAAAACAACAGCAACAGTAACAAAATAATATCAACAACCTATGGTCGATTTGTGCTAAGCTGCGATATAACTAGAATAAAAATCAGATGCGTTGAGCAGTCAACAGTACAGCCTTTAGCAGACTCGCCTCAGTAAGTAACAGGAAGCATTCAGTAGTTTAGGGACTTTTCTTCTCTATTTGCCAGCTACCAAACAGCCTTTAACTAAATCAACATTCGTGCACAAATCGTTACAAGCCCGTTCACATCAGTTTTCCATCCCCCTCTCTGTTTTCGCCAGTACTGGCTCATCGTCCATGCTGGTTGAAGGCAGCCGTGACGTCATCAACGCGCTTCCGGAATGGGTTGGCAGAAAAAGTTTCATCACCCTGAAACGAAGCAGCAGACTGTCTTTGAGTCGGTTGCCCTGCTCCATAATGTTTGCGTGAATTGGGCCTGAGGTTTTGCGGGATGAATCCTGGGGGCGTACTTATGTCACTGAACTTGACACAGCGGTGCTTCTCTGGAATGTCCCGGATGAAGAACTTGGTACGGGGCACGTGCCGGATGACGTGCTCTCTGAACAGGATCTGAGACTGAGGCAGGAAAGAAGATGATATGTAGAAACATTACTACGCACTATGACATCAGTCAAGGAACAATGGTATTTTGGGTTCTGGGGCATAATAAAATTGGTATCCCACTTCCTTTGCTCCACTTTTCTATCCTTTTTACTTCCTAGCTTCTCATTTCATCTAACCTTATGGCTGTTACCTCATCTGCCTTTCCAATTCCCTTCTCTCTATTCATTCGCCTCTGAAGTTGTCCCCCACTCCTTCCAGCCCCAACCCGATGTTGGTCAGCATTTGCACCGCAGCCTTAAACCAATGGTAGAGTCTTTATTCTCTGAGAATATGCCAGCATTACTTCACTTCAGAAAAAATGCTTTCTTTATCAACAACACCATACCCTGCCACTCTGTTGAGGTGTACTTGGATTAGTGTCAGAGATAGAGTTAGCGAAGAGAAAACACCCTTTGGATAGTCCTTAGACAATATACATGGATAAGGACCTCTTTCTTCACCATTTTAGCTCCGCAATTTGCCCCCGCACTTCATCCTAAGCCAAAGACATCATGGAAGAGTCCCAAAACTTTGCTGAATGGACATTGAATACATGTATGTCCATGTAAAATGAGGTGACAAACATCAGTTGGGAGCTTTCTTTGAGCGTGAACATACACGATATGCAATATTAACGTAGTAGCTTTCCAGAGGTAAGGAAAGGCAGATATCATATAATCTTGGGTCACATCGAATAGCAGTGTCTGTAACTGAGCGATAAATAAATTATTGTAGGATACCGCCAGCTATTGCGTCAACGTGGATGTCGATAGAAACTAGTCCTGTCGACGGACTGCGAGACCGAAGCGCTTTGCGTTACCAATAGAAGGTCATCGTTTAATGTTCCACACTGATCCGATCTATGGCTGACGTTTCTCAATTTTCTTGGAAATGTGTATAATGCCAATTTCTGGCCTCATGATGTGGATGAAGAATTTATGTTTGATAATTTCGCAGGTCTAAAGTCAGCTCTTTTGAAGGCTTTTATTACATGATAGGAGATGATCCAGTCATTTTCTGGGCGAAAAAGGGAAGAGGGTGAGTTGTGACTAAATGCCTGATGTCATGGGCACAGTTGGTCTGTATTGAAATACGACGTGAGAGCCTTAAATGAGGTCAGTTAATAGTGCTTGCGTGTCATATTAACTTCCTGGCAGAAAACTTTCATTAAAGGCTAAGCTATGAATTAGAGCTGCTGGGGGAACATTGGACGTTTTGTGTTATTTTACGAACCCAAGCAGGAGGCAGAAACGCAAGGTAACAAGTGGTACTCGAAATATATTTCAGAAGCAACCGGTCATTTTGTCGAAATATTGTGTTTTCGAAGTGCTTCTCATGCCATACTGCCCTGCATGCCTCGCTGAGACTGTGGTATGGCTGCCGACTTCCGGCTTCACGAAGGTCATGACTTGCATACTTCCGCAGAGACTCAGACTACGACCGCCGACCTCCAACCCCACGAAGGTCATGGAAACGGAAAATATGATCTCCGGTACTGAGCGTAGGATCGATGAGTCATGGTGGTATTCAGTTTGGGGTTGCGACCAGGGGCGGGCAGATCGGGGTCCTCATAGAGGGTCACATCAGCGGGCATGGGCTCCAGCACACGTTTGCAGGAGAGGTCAGCCGAACCAGGGATAAATTGTACTCCTGGTGGTGCTGGTCTAGTGGCGTAACCATGCACCAGCGTCACCTACAACAGAAGATGCCAGAAAAAAAAAGGTACTCGAAAGTTGAAAAAAATGTCTCGTAATTGTTTTTTTGTTGTTTTTTTTAAGTTGGAGAGGGAGGAGGTGATAAAAGTGCAGGGGTCCTTCGAAATATCATTATCTGAAATTTTGAATATTTATTAAGGAGAAAAAGAAACGGATGACATCGGTGTAGAAAACTGGATGATATTCTGCCGGAGGTGACGCATAGCGTTTTGGCTACAAGGTCAAGGATGTGAAGACACCAATGCTGGCATAGTCTCACATGATAAAGACGATACCTTCGCTTAAGGCTTGGCTACACAAAGCCGAAAAAAGTCACTGGAAGACTTGGTCAGTCAGAAAGAAATGAATTTTTCAGTAATAGGTGAGCGCGTTAGTGTGTGTTCAGGTACGAGTGTTTTCTCATACTTATTGTACTGAAGTGAGCTTGCATGCATATTGGAGAGAATGTTAAAATGTCAAAGCGCCTAGATCCCGCCTCGCGGATTGGGCGCTATATAAATACAATTTATTATTATTATTATTATTTTTATATGTTTGTCACTCAACAAAACGAAACAGGTTTGATGCATAAAGGTTAAAGCACAGGGAACCCATTGCCCTGTTTGCTGACATGGCAAGCTGGAAGGTCATTTTTGTAGGGTATGGAAAAGATAAGGGAAAGAGAGAGAGAGAGAGAACAGTACTCACTTTAAATACTACTGCAATAAGAAATCTGAGAAATAAACCTGTTTTTATTTTGCCTTGTCAGGCCCTGGCACCCCTCCTTATTTAGATGAATTCCCGACAAGCCAAGCATTATTCTTCTATCTCTCTCTCTTACCTTGAAACAAATGTCCCTCTTGCGAGCCTTAGAAAAATCATGTGACACCGATTTCACTGTTGCTCACTCCAAGGCTTGATACGGTCAGGTAAGTTTTGGGTCTGGAGCGGAGTTCGAAACCGTTAAGAGCCAAATGAGTAGCATAATTTTTTTTCGGGCCTTATACACAGTAAACGACTAGCGCTTGTCGCGACATAAAACTTACATCATAAGCAGCTTACTACAGTAGAACCTCGTTATTAAGTACATGTACTCATTTATGAAGTATACGAATTTTCAAGTACGAATTTTTATATGCGCGGGTTAATTATCGTTATATTTTTTCATTACTCGTGGACCTCGATATGAAGTATACCTCAATAATAAGTATACATTTTTTCCCTGCACCTAGACATACTTTATATCGAGGTTTTACTGTATAAAATGAGTGGCCTTAGTTCTGACGTAAGATTTTACGTCACAGCTAGTGCATGTTGCTTATTGTGCACACGGATCCAGATTTCAAATCCTGTCTCATTTCAGTTTAAGTACCTGGATGTGAGCCGCGTGAGGGACGTCCTTGGTGTCTCCGTTAATGTGAATGGTCAGATTGCCTTGTGAGTCCAGCCTAGCCATTGTTTCTAGCTGGACTGGTACGCTGGGAGTTGCAGGCTTGGAGGGCTGGGGATTATCGTAGAAAAGATCTTGGAAGTTAAAGAAGTCATTTAGAAGAATAGGATGTACCGAAAGAGATGAAGGGAGGTAGAGAAAAGTAAGAGAGATATTATACTGAAAGACAGCATGGGAAAACTTGGATAGAAAACTGGGAAAAGTGAGAGAATCGAGAGAGAGAGAGAGAGAGAGAGAGAGAGAGAAAGAGAGAGAGAGAGAAAGAGAGAGAGAGAGAGAAAGCGAAAGAGAGAGGGAGGGAGAGAGGGAGAGATAAAGAGAGAGAGAAAGAGAGACACGGAGAGATTGAACTGATAGCAAGGAGGAATATAGTTATCCGGCAAGAGGTCGTCAGGCAGGCAGGCAGGCATTCAGGCACGCAAACAGGCAGGCATTCAGGCAGGTGCTGCAGGCATACAGGCAGGTAGGTAAGTGAACTGATAGGATGGCTGGCAGAAAGTTGACATGGAAGCTAGTAATCAACCCTAGAGCTAAACCATCAGAGGGAGAAGGAGGAGCCTGAGAGACAGGCAGAACGGGGGGAGGGTGAGGGTAAAGGGGCGGTAGGAGGGACGAGAAGATAGCAAATGGGTGGTGAGCAAGTGGCTAAAGAAATTTACGATGACATTTGCCTTTCCATGAAATAACTTCTACCCCTCAGCATAGGTAATAGAGGCGAAAAAGGGGGGGGGGGGTTGCGATAATGGCTGGGTTGAAAGAGAGGGGAGTGGAGCTTTCATAATTATACCCACCAATGGCTCAGTATGCCGAAGGGGCGGCAGACGACGTACATGATAATTAGGACCTGGTCGGCCCGCCTCCCCGATCTTATATTTCTGACTGTAAGGTAGCTCGAGAAAATTGGGAGGCGGAGTCACAACTGGGCGTGGCCCAGGTTGACTGGAGAGGCGGGGCACTGGAGGTTTTTTGGGCGGGGATGGCGATGGAGGAGGCGGGGTCCACGGTTTCGATTTGAATATTCCGGGAGGAGGCGGTATAGACACTCCAGGAGGTGGAGCCTGTGGGAAAACAAATGTCCATCATTAATACTAATACTTTTATCAATATAATACTAATACTAATAACAAAAGCAATAATAATAATAGAAACTGTAAGTACGCAAGACGTATCAAATAAGCTGGACATAATAGGAACTGAGTATAAGACGGTAAAAACGCTATGCTCTCCAACAAACTCATGTACTCAACCTGCCTACACTGGCGTACTCTTTAAAATGCCCTGCGGCCGTATGCATAATTCTTGGGCAATTAAGATAAGATAAGATAAGATACGATAAGATAAGATAAGATAAGATAAGATTAATCCTGATGGAAATTTGCTCTGAACGAATGCAGCACAGCTAATACATGAAACAGGGAATTACTTTCATAAGATAAACGTGTAAACGTACAGTCCAGATATATGGCATACTATCACACACACACACACGCACGCACACACACACACACACACACACACACACACACACACACAAACACACACACACACACAGACACACACATACACACACATAAACAAATACACAAAGAAACAAAGAAACAAACGCACATATATATATATTACAAACAAACAAGAATTAAACAAAACTGCAATTAACGTATTGCAGTAACACGGAAATCTCTAAAACGGAAGTAGAGTTCACCGTAATTAATGCAATGGGCAAATTAAATCAAGGATTAGTTTATGCGTCCGGCCACTAATCGCTGGACCTTAACTTTGCTCTAGATCTTACAAAATGTTCACAGTAACTCAAACAGGCCATGAATTCGAAATTATGGGACTGAGTTTCTGGAATCTGAATTCGTTAAGTCTTACTGTATTCCTAAGTCTAAAATAAATAAAACTGCTATTGTGAATTGACAGTGACTTTGACCTACTCCTTCAACTGATACTTATAGTCCTTTGGTTTGACAGTGACTTGATCTAAAGAGCTTTATTTCGGTCTGGGTGGTCGCTTTAAATTTTGGTCATTGAGGTTTCAAGCTTTTATGAAAGCCGAAATTTAGCTGTTCTATAGTAAAAGTAGATTACCAATAAAAGTGCAAACTCTATCTCCTAACAGTGATCTTGTACCGGTCGCGTAGTGAAAAGTAGTGGCGGGCCAATCTCGTTTCTGAACCCATACTCTCTCTACTCAGTAATTTCAGTGTCAGCATTAAAATCTAAGCATCTGAGTTTCGATACCACATCGGTGTAGTCGGCAGAAAATTGGCTTAGATTCCTTTTCCTTGCAATATTTTTGAGAGCTATTGGAAGTATCGAAAGAATATAGACAGGGATCGAAATACCTACTCTGTGCAGAGTATTAAAATTGAAATAGAATAAGTTCTATCGATAGAACACCAAAGTAGAGTATCGGGAGGGCGAAAAAATTCAGGCATCGGCCCAATACTAGTTCAGGTATCGGCCCAATACTAGTGTAAAGTTCAAACGCCTTTAGGTTTGTGACACCTATTAGAAGGGCAAATCACTCATAGTGTGCATCTATAAAATCCCCCTTTTTTGGGGCCCTGGCAGCCAGTGTTAGGATGTAGAAATGTGTAAAATGACCTGTGATCTAAATAAAGCATCCAATTTTAAAGTTTCGGGTACAATTTGAGCCTTCTAGATAAGAAAAATAAAATGTGTAGACCTATGTATTCGCACGCGGTCAAAACCAGCCAAATGAAAATTTGGGGACCAAATCAGAATTTGAGGTGATCTTTTTCAAAAGACATTTGTGAAAAATTTTGGGCATTGACCCCCCCTTTTTCTTCTCGTTAAAAGATCGGGCAAAAGAAGTACTTTAACCTCCATGGAAGAAATTTCCCCAAATCACAGTGGTATATTTAGAATAACGCAAAATGTTAATAGGGCCAAAAGAAGAAAAAACAATAGGTGTCAAAGACCTTAATAGGCAGCTAGTACCTGGCATGTTTCCACTTAGAAACACAATGTTTACATCATGGTGGTCGAGGTAGGTCATCTAGGCTATCTGGACAGTCTTTTAAACTTCCTCTACCCCTGGGGCCCTCCCCAGCCCCCCCCCCCCCCACCCCCCTAGTCTAGCCTGTATGGGACTTAGATCTAGATCTACGTGCTGCAGACTCAGTTTACATGACACACGCTTTTTTTTAAATAGTTTTTTTCTCGTTCTCTTTTTGTCCTTGTCTCTCTTGTTTTCCTCCCACCCTCCACCCCCTCCCCCCACCTTTGACACACACACCCAGTGTTGCCAAAAAATGCACCAAATTTGGCCATTTTTTTTAAATTTAAGATTTCATTCGTTCCTTTTTCCTTCCCTACTTCCACCCCCAACCCCACCATCAACCCCTCCCCCCACCCACCCCACCCCACCCCTACCCTTAAGAAAAATCACCACCCCACCCCTTCTCAGCCCACCCCATAGGCTCATATGGTATTGCCAAAGAAAGCTGAATTTTTTAAAAAATTTTTTGTGCAGATGCACCAAACTTTTGTTTCTCCAGGGCTTCTTCCCCAATCAATAACACAATCACCCTTTAAGAAATGCCAATATGATCACTTTTAGGTTTTAAATGTGTGGTTACAAGTGGATTTTATCATCAAGGGTTGCAAATATGGTCAACTAAAAACTATCTGCTCATGCCAAGGTGTTTACATGAAAACAATGACCAGCCAAGAGAGGGTCATTTTTCCTCTCCCCTCCCAATCACCCCCAGGTCACTCCCCTCTGACCATTCCCTACTTGTTCCCTTCCAAACAGGCTACCATGGCTAAATTTTAGGGTTGAACTGTAGGTTCATGGGAGCTATCAAAGTAGCATAGGGTATGCCATCAAGAGAATTGGCTATTTTGAGAGGTATCAAACTCTTAATTGGGCCATAAGAATGATCTAAGGCATATAATTCAGCAACATTGGCACCATTTTGTAGGGAAATGAATGTGCTTGACAGCTGACAGTTGCATATTTCTCCAGGGAACTAACAAAGGCTACCAACACCTCATCCAATCCATCTCAGTGAGTGAGACTCTTGAAAATTTTCTGTATCCCTATGCAAATATACCTCACCACAGGAATATCATTCTCTGTCATGAAAGAAGCAAGAAAGAGACACTTCAACAGTACAGAATGCATCACTATTGACTACTCAAAACATATGTAGGAAATAATTAAATGTGGGGAGGGGTTAAGGTTTGTGACACCTATTAGAAGGGCAAATCACTCATAGTGTACAACCCAATTAATCCGCTAATCTATAAAATCCCCCTTTTTTGGGGCCCTGCCAGCCAGTGTTAGGGTGTAGAAATGTGTAAAATGACCTGTGATCTAAACAAAGCATCCAATTTTAAAGTTTCGGGTACAATTCGAGCCTTCTAGATAAAAAAAATAAAATGTGTAGACCTATGTATTCGCACGCGGTCAAAACCAGCCAAATGAAAATTTGGGGACCAAATCAGAATTTGAGGTGATCTTTTTCAAAAGACATTTGTGTAAAATTTTGGGCATTGACCCCCCTTTTTCTTCTCGTTAAAAGATCGGGCAAAAGAAGTACTTTAACCTCCATGGAAGAAATTTCCCCAAATCACAGTGGTATATTTAGAATAACGCAAAATGTTAATAGGGCCAAAAGAAGGAAAAACAATAGGTGTCAAAGACCTTTATTCGTGAAGGGAAATAACTAGACTATTGTCACCTAGCAGACTTTTAGTGGTACTTGTTCGCCGCTTGACTTAGACGTAATGAAAAGTGCGATAGCTTACGCCATGTGTAACCAAAGACCTTTCTCTTCTCGGCAAGTGGTTTGATCACAGATTATAAAGACTTTGACCTTCATATATTTTGAAATAAGTTAACAGTATTTGTCAGCTCTGTTTAGAAGTGGTCTAAGTTCACCTAACAAATATCCAGGCACTCTCCCAAGGCGTTCTTGAAATTATAGTAAGGGAACATTCAGGCATAGGAACATTTTTAGGGTAAGAGAGAGGGTCCATCTCGATGGGCATTAGGATTAGGGACCCCGTCTCGATGGGCAATAGAATTAGGGATTCCGTCTCGATGGGCATTAGGATTAGGGAGTCCGTCTCGATGGCCATTAGGATTAGAGACTCCGTCTCGATGGGCATTAGAGTGAGGGGTCTTGTCTTGATGGGCATTAGAACTAGGGACCCTGTCTCTATGAGCATTAGAGTGAGGGGTCCCGTCTCGATGGGCATTAGAGTGAGGGGTCCTGTCTCGATGGGCATTAGAATTAGGGACCCTGTCTCGATGGGCATTAGGGTTAGGAGTCCCGTCTCGAAGAGCTTTCGAATTAGGGACCCTATCTCGATGGGCATTAGGGTTAGGAGTCCCGTCTCGATGGCCCTTAAGGTTAGAGACTTTTGCCTGTGTAATAACCACAAAAGGTAAATTTACCAAAAGTGATAACAGATGATCTCACAAATGCATTTGTGTGTACCAAAAGAGCATTTTTTTTATGACATATATTTGGAAACATAATACATGTATGCCTTACAATTGCTTTTTATCGATATATTTATTTATGATGTAAAGGTGAGAAATACAAATTCTTTCACTGATTACACGATTTATTAGTTGAGTCGTTTGTAATCATTTCACAAATTGTTTGAGGTCCCCGTGGCTTGTTAGACCCTAGGCTGTAGCCCTTGTTGCTTATATCAAACTGCTTGAAATATTGGAGGAAAGTTGGCCAGCACTTCATATAATCAAGTTGTGGCGTTTGTTTTCATGTTAAGTATAGGGCAAGTTCTGCAGGTGGATGATCCAGGATGTTTTCTGTGTTCTTTAACTCTTGTAAAATCGCACGAGAAGTCAGCAGATGTCGTATTATCAAGTAATACATCCTATTCCATATAAACACATCTCTTGGGAAGCTTAGAAAATGTGCCGATATAAAAGAATTGCGTATTATCCAGTGATAATTTATTCTGTCAAGCGAAAAAAAATTGTTGTTGCAATTATGCAGATTACAGTACAGCCCGAGTTGACTTTTACGATATCGCGACAAAAATATCATACTCCGGCTATTTCAGTTGTTAAAGGGGTCATTAACACGAACGGCCTCAATAACATAGTCATAAACGAGCTCAGCTACGACATGAGGAGCAAATATGGGCCAATACTGTGTAGAAAAAGATCCTTAAAGCCGAGGCATTATGACTCCTTAAGCCCACAATAAAAGATCAGATTTGCTCCACTCAGACGTGATTTACTGGCACCTTACACAGCTACTTCGCACTTTAAGAATTACTGGTATAGTGAAACAGTTGTATATTTAAATACGTACTTTTTATGTTTGGTCCAGCAGTGTTGCACAACTGCACGGACGTATGATAAAAAATGTCATGAGTGAGAAATTTAATGGTGTGTTATAAATAGTTTAAAAAAAAAACAACCCGGAACTTTGAACGGAAAGCAATATTGACAGTAAAACGGTGTCAACAGAGATATCGGATGAAACAAACAAACAAAAAAAAACCCAACAAAAACCCGCTCCGATTTGGAATTTCCTGGTACAGGACACACTTGCAGAATGCTGGATAAAAAAACCCCATATATTGTAGTCCATGTGCACCGGGAAAACGTTTTTACAACACATTGGCTGCGTTGGTTTGATCCCTGCCGTGTCGCAAAAGGGGCCGTCCATAGCAAAGGAAGTATCAGTTTCTAGGCAAGCCAAAATGGTTGCGACTGAAGCGTAACAACAAGAAGACGATGCACTGGGTTGTGAGTGGTGTTTGCTATACATATATGTTTCCCTTATTGTTAGCATACATACCACTTTTAATTCTTGCCACATACCCCTACGACACAATACCATTACTAAGACGTCCGGCTCACAAATTTGAAACCGTAGATGGTTGCCGCTATGTTGCTTAGCTAACTCTTCCGTACGTGTTCGGGGAATACGTCAAACAAGCCTCTAGTAGATGTGCATTCTTCCTCACTCTGACTGGCACGCACCAAGCAAAGACGTACCTTTACTATGGACCGTCCACATAATACATGGACGGCCCCTTTCGTTAAGACGAGGGACCAAACAAACGCAGCCCTTATCGGCAGTGTTGAGGTGTAACGTCGTATTGCACAAAACCGAGGTTCTGAGAAGACATCACACAATGTTTCATTGGCATAAGGAGGTATAACTCCCATGCATTTTTTAAACCGATAACTGTTTAAGTCAAACAAAAATTTCATAAATGTCACCATAACTGTCAAAAAAATATATCTTAACCAAAAATAAAGAAGAAGAAAAACAGAGAAAATATATCAGTGCTTGTAAATGGGCTAATGTTTGGAATACGACCTTATACACCAACACAGACGAGATGAGATGCAGGTTTGACGACCTAATTTCACCTTAGTGCAAAGAGGGCACAGTCTAATGCTCTCCGAGCTCAAACCATTATTTTATCTGGATGACTTCTCCCAACCCTCATATTTTTGTTTCCAGTTTTATTATGTTTGTCTTAAACTACAAATGCACGAAAAAAATTCAGCGTGCCGTCAGAGCTAGAGATGCAGTGCTATTGATTGAACTAGACAGCGCTCTTCGACTATTTTGTCAGAGGATTAGCAGGACACACACCGACTGATGACGTCATTTTGATAGGGAACATTTCGTGACCTGCCGGTGCAAAACAAAATACACAACGGAAGATATCATAGGTTGAACAAGACGGTCCCTAATTGTCAGAGGATTAGCATGAAGAAATTAACTGATGATATTTTTTTCTCCACCATTTTGACAAAGCAGCAAGTGAGCATATAAGAAGACTTGTCGGGAGATCTAACATGAAGTCATCCTGCTTTAACCTGTTGTTAAAGTAATTTTAATCTCTAGTCGCGTCGTATAAAAAAAAAAATAATCTCGAATCCATTGATCTTAGAGAGCTTTTATTTGGAAGTTCACATTTCCTGATGTTACAATCATATTGCATGGAGCAATGTCAAGCCTGCTCTGTGCACTAATAGTCCAGATATGGCTGTTACAAAATTTCACGAGTTTTTTAAAAATAATATTATAAGATGATAGAAGTACTTACCCCAGTGTATTTGATGCGAGGTCTCGGTTTGTAGCATGTCGTCAGGGGAGGTAGATACTTCCTCGTGTACGGCGGCGTCCACTTCTTGGGACCTGTATTCAAAGTGTGTACATTGCTAAGTAACTGCTTGTTTCTCTGTGTGTCTGACCAAGGCTGAGTCTTTGCGGTCTCCTTCCTTTCTTGATCGGTCGATCGGTCGGCTGGTCGGTCGGTCGGTCGATCGGTCGATCAGTCTATCGCTGGATCGATGTGTGTTGTTTTGTGTCTCTGTACTGTTGCCTGTGACTCATACTACTCTATCCGTTCACAAAGGTAGAATTATATTCGGGTACGAGGAACATTAATACAAGACATAGATCTAGGTTCTAGAGGACTTAACTGAAGTGGGCGGACACGGACGGACAGACGGATGGATAGATGGATGGATGGATGGATGGATGGATGGATGGATGGATGGATGGATGGATGGATGGATGGATGGATGGATGGATGGATGGATGGATGGATGTGACGAACGGACGTAGTGGTGGATGAATAGAAAACAGGAAAGGAAACACTGACAAAGAACAGTAACATGGGAAGACCTTCGGCTTCAGGTTTCGGATGTGGAGAAACTGCTTGTCTCTCCTCGACCTCTCCCTCCGGCTTTCCGCCCTCTTCAGCTTCTGCGAGCTTTTCTGCACCTTCTGCCTTTTCGGCACCCTCGGCGTCCTCCTCTGCTGCTAGGATAGCACAAGAGACAAACAAGCCATCATGGCTTACAGGAATGTACAGATATAAAGATATGAAATCACAGATATGCTCTAGAGAATTGATAATAAGCAATTTTTAATACATACATATCTATCTATCTATCTATCTATCTATCTATCTATCTATCTATCTATCTATCTATCTATCTATCTATCTATCTATCTATCTATCTATCTATCTATC
>JAWQUT010000181.1:606768-653102 GCA_033807755.1 Ellobium chinense | reverse complement strand
GGATACTGAAGAAAGTGTAAGTGTATGGATACTGAAGAAAGTGTAAGTGTATGGATACTGCAGAAAGTGTAAGTGTAAGGATACTGCAGAAAGTGTAAGTGTAAGGATACGGTAGAAAGTGTCAGTATATGGATACTGAGAACAAGTGAGTTAGCTCTTCAGACTATACTTCGTGGATTTTTACATAAGGTATTTTACGTGTGTAGTCAGTCAAAATTAGGCTTATGTCGCTAAACGAAGACTGAGATATATGCTTTATATATTATTATATCAAGTTAGGAGGACGAATTGGACAATCCAGTATCAAATCTTTGTTTACTGTGTAAAACAAGAGCAAAAGTAATTTCTATACGTAGAAACAGTAGTTGAATGGGCAAATGGTCTGTTATTTATGCCTAAATTTGAGTTTTTGTGAGTCGTATAAAATGAGCTTTATATTATAAAATTGCTCTTGAATAGCAATTTTCTCATTCATTATTTTTTTCTTTGCATAAGGTAACCCCTCATCCCCCACATCCCCCCGTGCCACTTAAATCAACTATATCTCGGGTCAGAATGACGCTAGGTCTAACACAAAAGGTACACATAAACCGCGTTTATGCCATACCAACAACTTGGTTTAGACAATAGCGACTGAAGCCTCATTTTGACTGGCTGCAAGACAAATGATAATTACATGTAATGGCCTCTCCCCTTCCCCCCTCTCTCTCTCTCCTTCTCTCTCTCTCTATATATATATTAGAGTCGCTGCTAAGAATGAGTGTGTTATACATCTGGTTTGTAATAACGAAGTAGTATTTGATTTTACATGGATGGCTTAATCAAAATAATGATATAGGATCAAGTCGGTTTGTCCCTTTTATGTCACATTGTGTGTGTGTGTGTGTGTGTGTGTGTGTGTGTGTGTGTGTGTGTGTGTGTGTGTGTGTGTGTGTGTGTGTATGAGGGTTTGATTTCTAGCCTGAATCTGCTTCTCACATTTTGTATCTTACTAGATATTATAATAAAGCTACATTTCGAAGTGTCGATATGCTACTGATTTCTTTTACCTAGTCCATCAAGAGAAGCAGCATGGGTGACAGTTCTGTGTTGGACTCAAGATCCAAAGCTAATAGTTTCGATTTCTGACCACGGCTATGTTGTAAATGCCATGAAACTGTAACCTGGCTATAGGCTGTGAAATGTAGGTCGGAATATTGGTACTCAATGTATGTAACATGGCAGCTATTCATGTAACATGTACGCTATTCATGTAACATGTATGCTATTCAGGGAGTTGATAAAGTTAATGACTGTCTTGGACTTCTGGAGTAATGATAATGTTAAAACTCGGTGAGCTAGCTGAAGGGACCAGGGCGCTGCAATGACTTAGTAATGTTTTCCATTTTTGCCAGATGTATTTATATGTACGCTGTGTAGGCCCACTGTTCTATGTATTTGCATTATGAATGAGATATAATTATAACACCATATAGAATGGAAAACCAATTTTCATACGGCATAAACAAAAATCCTATCATTTCATTCCTTAAAAAAAATCATTTTGATTGGAATATTTATAAACCTCATTATTATTATAACAGTATTATATTTATTATTATCAGACAGATATGAGCGATTTTACTTACCAAACCTCAGTAAATCCTGTGTCAATAGTAGCATGACTTTTTGGACAGTCACAGCTGACCGGAGCAAACTGCTGGAGTTCCTAAGTACCCGAGGCGAACTATTTTTTGCAGTACTTGTCAGTAAGAATAAAAATATTACAAACGCTAAAAAATATAATATGGAACAGGGTGTGAAAGCCATGTACGAACTTGTGACAAGAAATAAAGCTTTGGACTTAGCTGTTAGCTGTCAAGTGCACTTGTTTGATACACTCGATAAAACCAGTATTGCTGTACGGATGTAAGATTTAGGGGCACGAAGACATAATGATCATATGAACAGCGTGGAGAGCCAAGTACGCCTATTATAAGCAGGTAGACAAAAGAAAATAGCTTTGAAGTATTTTCCAAATGCATATTTTACAACATGGTTCTAAACCCCATTTTGAATAGAACCCATTTAACAAGGTTTAACCTCACTCTCATTATTTCTGTTATTTTGCAGGTGAATGCATACCTCTATCCAGATATATCACAACATTGAGATTCAGTTCTTTGGATTCCTTCGGACATCTGATCACGATTCCTTGGAGTATACACCTCTTAACAACATTGACATAATGCTCTGAAAATCTCCATGCACGGAATACCCAAAGTCACAAGAATCCATGCAAAATGAACTACTAATGTATTCACTGGTCATAGAAAACTAAATGTCGAATGAAGTAGAGGAAGATCAAGAAAAATAATTCTGAATGGGTGCACAGAGCACTGAAGAAATGTTAACATGGACAATGAACAGAAGCAGAGATCCGTGACAGCCTATGGTTGTCAGCATGGCGCCTGAAGAAGAAGTCACTCATCGATAGCACTGAACATTACGCGGCAGGCAAGATGACTGACAGCCATTATAACATCACTTTACCAGCCTACAATGAGACTAAAGGCATAGATGATGCCATAACGGCTAAGAACATTATTCTGTTTGTCTCAGCAGAGGCATTGGCCTTGTTCATCGTCTGTGTCAACAGTATTACCATCATCGTCATCAGAAGGACGCCTAGCCTGCACACCTTGTCCAATATTTACATCACCTCACTGGCTGTGTGTGACTTCCTGGTCATGCTCTGCCTCATACCATCTTCCGTATTCCACATTCCATACATCAGGGTGCATTATTTCAACCAGGACATCAAGCTGTGTATTTTGGTCTTCTGCGTCAATTTTGGACTGGCTGCCACCTCTACGTTTCAAATGACCCTGATCGCCATTGATCGGTATGTATATATAGTCCACCTCTACACCTACAGGAAAGTAGTGAGTAGGAAGTTAATTTCCATAGTGTTGTGCGGCACCTGGGCATGTGGAGTGATCTATGCGATGATTCCCCTAGCTATTCACAATGACCCTTCTGTAGTGCCTATATGCGACATCACCTTAGCGATGCCCATAGAGTATCTCGGTTACACAACAGAGACTAGTTATGCAGTCTGTGTCATCATTGATGTGTCTATGTACACCAAGATCTTGTACGCAGCGTACAAACACCGACGACAGGTCCAGTTCATGCCAAGTACACATACAGCTGAACTAGTTGATTCGATAAGCACCATAAAATTCGCGGATTCTTCCGGAAGCAGGGACACTCAGATATCTGAGAATAGTCAGCCACTTGGAATTCTACCGAAACTGAATTTCAACCAAAACACAGTGAACGACACTGTAGTGTCCGCCGGACGAAAGCACAGCTGCTCAGTATCCACAAACCACAGCGCACGGATGAAAAGTGTCCGATTCTTTCTCACAATCTTTGGTGTCTATTTTGTCTGCGTGACGCCCAGCGTTGCTTGCATGAGCATAGATTATTATACAGTGGTACCCGCCTTTGTGTACAATCTATTCACTTTGCTGGCTTTTATGAATTCTGGAATGAATTTTATAATTCTCTGTGTTCTGAACGCTCGTTTTCGGACCGCCATGTTGACAATGCTTCCATGTAAGAAATCTTCAAAGACTGTCACTAATAGTGTTGAAGTAGCTAATATGGACAACCATAGTATAAATACAAACTGATTAGACTTTTTGGTATGTATGTATGTATGTATGTATGTATGTATGTATGTATGTATGTATGTATGTATGTATGTATGTATGTATGTATGTATGTATGTATTGTCGCTACAAATAAATGGCCTTAACTATCATACTCAAATAATTATTTTACTCGTTGGAAGTCTAGATAATGTCCATTACAGATTTAAAAGTGGAATATATAAAATAAATATCTTTAAGAGCGAAGCATCATTTTTGTCCAAATTTTGTAGCATACGTGCAATAATTGGTTCGTATAACATTTGGCGACGTAGATGTAAGGACTATGGATTTCAGCTCTTTCGTCTGTAGCTTGCTGGTCATACTTGTACATCTCTAGTGTCCTGTAATAATTTCCATACTGATCTGGTGTAAGTATTAAGGTTTCTTAATATATGATATCATGTCATTGTAGGCCTACCCTGTACAACTTTGGAAATAAAGAACTTTGATATGTGTTTGTTTTATAAGAAAAAAACAATCTTGTTACAAATTCATATTATGAGTGACAAGCGTCGGTTAAAAAAATCCAAAAACTGGCTTGGAGATACAAAGTAAAAAGGTATATATAGAGACAACATGACTTCTCAAATTGACTTTGCTATTCCGATTCATTGACATCCTGCATTATTTAAATATTTGTCTTGCCTCATCATTTTGTGTTATTTTAGTCAACACAGTAAAAATCTCATCTCGATATGTTCTGTTTCGATTTTGAGTTTTGCTAATGCAGGCAGGAGGATGTACAACTTCAAGGCGGACTGTAGCCTCCTGTTGTTTGCTCACTGCAAATATGGGCAATGTCAAGAGCACTAGCTGAGATGTTCCGGCGTCGCCCGGAAAAGAGGAAAGAAAGGGGGGCAATCAAACTCTTTTTATATCTACACGCATCCATACCATCATTCGTATAAGCAAAATCATTGTGGTCAACCCATTAACAAATTTCGAATCACAACGCCAACTTGATAACCCTTGTCTGCAAACATCACAGGTTTACCTAGCCAGTCAGTGACATGCGTGAACAGATTTGTTACTACGTGCAGGGCTTAACCGACGTTGATTGGCTGACCCCTGTCAACTAAACATAAGTCTATTTTTGGAAGTACTGCAGCTGTTACGACTGTATAATCCTCGTCTAGTGCACATTTTGCTTCTTTCTGATTCTTTTGCTTGACACTGGGCTATAGTGTGAGGCATTGATTTTGACTGTTCTATTGAACAGTTGATCTAATCCATTCTGGACTATACAGCGGTGAAAGCGAATCTTTGATTTTGATCTTCATTGATTCCTAACGAGTCACTGATCCCCAAAGCCACACTATGTATTCCCTAAAGCATATAAGTTATGGTGAAAGTTCACTTCGAAAACACTAACAAAACCAACATTATCATCACGACTTTTACCACTGGAACGAAAAAGATGAAAGAGACGAAGAAGAAGAAGGAGAAGAAGAAGAAGAAGAAGAAGAAGAAGAAGAAGAAGAAGAAGAAGAAGAAGAAAACAAGAAGAAGAACAACAAGAACAACAACAACCACAACCACAACCACAACAACAACAACAACATCAACAACAACAACAATTTCGAACCAGTGATAAGAAAATAGAAGTTTTTGTCCATGTTTGAACATACCTACCGATAAAGATTAAAAACATTCTCGGTAAAGTGCGATCGACCCGATTAAAATTTCATGATGACGGACGGACCGTGCAGCAAAAACACTGAGCAATAATTAGAGAGCTTAGCCTGGTGTAGTCTAGACACAATGGGATTGCATGTTAACAAAATTAGAAGTTTCGTGCTGGCTGCTCGCTGATTAATACCACATGGACAAACAAACGTTTCAAAGAGAATGACAACTGGAAAAGTGGGAGAGGGGACATCAAATACGGAAGCAAAACCAAATATATTCAATTCATTTTGTTAGCATTGTGCGTAACGGCTGTTTCCCGTAATTAATTGCAAGAAATTAACAACACAGAAACAAACAAAGAAAGAAACAAACAAACACGCTAAAGGTTATCTACATAGCCCTAAACGGCATCAACAAACAGAACATTAATGCACGTGAAACTGAAAAGAATTTAAGCCTATTGAACGCTTACTGCAAGACTCTCCTAACTGACATGTGGAGCAAAATTAATGTCTTAATGTTTTGTCAAAAGGTTTTTTCCTACCCATCATTATTATATCAGAACATGCAACAATTTGTACAGTGCCACCTCAGCTGCGCTAATTCTGAAAACACTTTGACTTTATAGCAATAGGTTTAAGTTAATATTTCAACAATAAGTCAACCCCCATTAGAAAGAACCCAAACTAAATGCTCTAATGTCAAAGCTTTTTAGAAATTTGCGTGACTACTAACTGACATGACGTTGTGCTGGAACTGCCCTCAGGTAGAACACAATCCTGCTAATGGCATTTAGTGAAGGTTTACACAAAGCGTCACTACGATAAATCGTAATGGCTTAAAGTAGCGTGGGTGTGATAATACAGAGCTTGCGCATTAACGATGGGATCTCTTACCATCGTAAGAATGACAGTAGTTCATCGGCACTGAATGCATTTTTAGCAACGTTCATTATGCAGAGATGCCATAATTTTTACGATGGTACGAGATCCAATCGTGAATGCGCACGTTCTCCATGACAGCAAAGAGCCTCCTGTTCCACACATCCACCGTTCATCGACACTGGCTCTTCATTTATCGCTAAATAAGGTGCTCAGACAGAGGAATAAGTGAGACGCTAACAGATCGTCAACATGTGCTCACTCACACACAACAAAAAACACTTCAATAAGTAAACAGCAGACGGCACTGGATCGTGCGCCGTGACCAGAGGGAAGGGTGTTTGCTTTTCCGGTGCAAAAGAGTCTATTTGCTGCCCGTTGGTTGCATTGTCCCCAGCAATCAAAATAACGAGATAACCATTCCGTAGAGTGAGGTCTTTGTAAGAGTGTTCGAGGTCTCATTCTCTGGCATGCGCCACCCTCGTCAATAGCCTGTTTACGCTGGAAGTTCTTCGGGAGAACAAAGTTTATCGTTCCTTGCGCAAACGAGAGTCGTTTTACAGGTCTTCACGTCCGGGAAACCGGCGTTCTTGTTGTAGGCTAACGCCTTGCTCCCGAAACATTTTGTTTTCATTACCAAATACTATGAATGAGCTGGAACATTTAACAAAATAAAACTGTTATGAACAGGTCCTTGGAAAACAAACTCGTCAAGACCACGGCTTTACTATTTTCCCGAAACTGCAAACAAAAAACACCGCAAGGTTGTATAAACAATGTTGAAAATTGCGAAGTTTTGCGTAACTGAGATCTTGATTTGAGAAAAAGGCAACAACATTTGAGACCTAAGTAACTGATATATAGAGATGGTCTAATGTCATGAATCTGCTCACAGTGTTCAAAAAGTGACTTTCTAAAAGGTTCGATCTCTTAACACAGTGACAACCTACTTTAGCTAACTTGATCAAGGGGGTATCCATGTTTGTAAGCTTCGATCTACAGAACGCTGTAGACTATACTAATTCATGACCGGTGTTAAAATGTGAAACGTATTTCTGTTTTCGGCTGTTTGTGCTTTACCACAACACGCAGTCAATAATTCTAATGATGAACGAAAAAAGTGTTTGAATTCCTCTTTGCTGCGTCATCAGTTTGAAAGGCCAGGAATCGTTCCTCTTTATTTATCCATGACAAAATCATAAGAGAAAGCATATAAAACTGCTGTAGGGTGATTAAAGTTTGTATTTGAATTGCCCACATCGAATATTTAAAAAATGACTGTATGTTGCTGACTGGCAATATTTGTTTTTATGGTATAGAAATTTACACCGCTTAAACAGGGGTCTCAAATTTGGTTAGACATCCTGAAACTGAGGAGAGAGATCACTGAGACGTGTATCGTTGGCCCAGGGTAGTGTCTTGTAGTCCCGGGAGATTTAGCGAGATCGTTTTGTGCCATAAATCTAGGGATCGAAATTACCACAGTCACCTCAGGAGAAGAAAGCAAATGGCAAGAAACAAGCCGCCTTCACTGGTTGGCCAAAATGTAAAAAAAATGAAAAAAAAACAACAACAATACAATGGCAAGCTTGTCAGTTGAATGTCAAGTGCATATACATTACAATCCACATTTGCCAAGTTGGCGTTATCAGACCAAATTACTCAACGGCTAAGATTACAGTAATGTTGTCATAATAAGTAAACATGCATATTGCAGAAGCATTACTTTGATTGCCTCCTCCCTGGCCCCCTTTCCCTGGCAGTGGACGGGACACAAAGGCTAGTATAATTAAAGTTCCCTATACTGTAAGACCTCGCAATCTCGAACCTCACATACTCGAAATCCAACATTACTAACTAATCCCCTAGAATTTGAAATCGTGAGGTCCTACAGTATTCCGTTGTTTTATTGTTATCATAATCCACACAATCACAAGAAAGGTCAATGACAGCTTTCACCCTCTGAGTAAAGCCAACGGCCAAGTGGAGTATTGTAAGTTTCAGACATTCTTTGGAAAAATCTCCAATGATTCTATGTCCGTGGAGAAAATCTTTAGAGGCTCTGTCTTGATGTTCTTAAACTTTGACTACAATATGGGATGGAGAGAGAGAAGGAGAGGAAGGGATAGGGAGAGAGAGAGAGAGAGAGAGAGAGAGAGAGAGAGAGAGAGAGAGAGAGAGAGAGGGCCAAACTGAGTCAGACAGATAGACGAATGGATGGACGGGCAGGTCTACGGACGGATGGACAGATAAATGGGTAGATGGACAGAAAGACAGACATACAGACATACTGACAGATAGATAGATAGATAGATAGATAGATAGATAGATAGATAGATAGATAGATAGATAGATAGATAGATAGATAGATAGATAGATAGATAGATAGATAGATAGATAGACTTAGTTGAATACGTTACATTATCCAGAAAGCATTTCAGTATGTAGGGAAACTACAAACCTTTCGTGATAACACAGATACCCTGCATTTCCAATTTATGTTTTTCTCGAGTCTAGTTGAAATATTACATTATATGTTCCCGTTGTTAATGACAATAATAATGATCTATGATGCACAGAAAATCCATTCGGTGAGTGCCGTTAGACAGGACATCAAACACCATTGTAGTCTGCATCAAACATTCGTCACAAGCTCGGGAGCGTGCAAACAGACATATAGACACAGACACAGGTCGTACACACACACACACACACACACACACACACACACACACACACACACACACACACATATAGACGCTCACGTGCATACAACTTTTACTTCGTAAAGGGATAAGTATCTTACCGAGAACCCGTCAACTTCAGGCTAGATGCATCTGAATTAACCGCTCATAGAACGAATACTAGCCGGAAATTCAAGTCATAAAGGGGAGAAAATTAATTATTTTCTAATCCTCCAATGCACTAGGTCTTCATAGTGCGAAGAGTTAACTCTCTTTATATACCGACTCACAGATTTTACGCACCGGAAGAGACCCGCAAGGGAGGTAATTATTTGTAAGGGGATAACTCCTCAATGCCATCAGCGCATTATGGTTTGTCGTTAGCTGGTCGGGCAAAAGAGAGAGAGAGAGAGAGAGAGAGAACGAAAACGGCGGTGTGAGAACCCCTCCATCAATGGGGCCAATTTAATCGATAAAAACCTTGAGTAATATTTGCTTTTCTTATCATCCACTTCCCTGCCAGGTATCAAAAGTTTGAAAGAACCTCCCAAACCCCATTCTCTAGCCAGCAAAGATTAAACGCAGCCAGTGACAGTAAATCACCAAACGGACACGCAAGCCTTGTGACTGTTTGCCGTGCAATTTATCGAACACCGCGGATATCTTTTTTATTATAGAGTTTTTTTTATAAGGTATTTTTGGCATTGAGCAAACCAATCCAACATTTTTTCCCCCATCATTGTGAAATGTGTTCCTCCCTCCTTGCATACAAATACTTTCGGGGACCGCCGATCTAATCATAAATCCTTGGGAAGTTCCATAAATCTTTGGCAGCGCACGCACAGGGATAAAAGATAAAAACAAAAGCCCCCATGTGTAAAGGCGAACTAAGTTCAATATACTCGAACCGCCCAATTGTAATTTTTGTTAGATATGACATTCCGAACTGAACAAACGGTATCATGTAGTCTAAAGACGTGCATAGTCATACGTCGTTTTCATCTATTCAGTTTCCAGCTTCAGTCTGTAAATATCTACTGCTCCCTACTGTCTTCTTCCCCCTTGAAAAGAGAAAAATTCAATGATCCGATACATAATACTGATAACGATAACATTTTTTTTTTTTGGAACTGAGCGAAAATTGGCCCAAACATGAAGTTATAAAACAAAAAAAAATAAGACACCAAATCGGATCAAGGCCGGATGATAGACGTATCGCTTTATCTTTATGGTTTTGACAAGACAATTTTTTTAAAAAACAGATCGTTTGGTCTAACAAACTCTTGCATGAACTGAGAATGCCGTTTCTTTTTTAACACTCCAATGCTTTAGCCATGGAGCTCAGCAGATGTGTGATGTCATTTTTTGTGATTTGGTGTCAGTTTGTATTGCTCAGGTGCAAGTCAGATAAGCTAAAACACCATTGTTCTTGTCAATTGTTGGCCTAATCACTGGAGTTTAGAGATACTCTGTGCTATCTTTTAACATCCCTGAAGATTCTTTTGCATTATCCTTACGTGGGATTAAAGACATCAAGAAAATTCGATGTAAGAAGAGTTGCTCGTGGACGGGAGGCGGGAGGTGAGGAGCGGGGGAGGAATACAGCTAGAAAGACACGAAGACACAAAGAGAAAGAGAGATAGATAAATGGAAAAAGAGATGAAAAGAGAGAGAGAGAGAGAGAGAGAGAGAGAGAGAGAGATGGAGGAGGAGAAGATAAGGACAAAGCTCAGGCAACTGTTCTGGGCACTAAAGCACCCACAGATATTGAGTCCCCTAGATGATCTCTCTTAAGCGATGCCGGAAACAGATGGAATACGTGAGATTACGAGGTTGGAGATCAACACTAGACGAAAGAGAGAAAGAGGGAAGGAGAGAGAGAGAGAGAGAGAGAGAGAGAGAGTGAGAGAGAGAGACAGAGAGAGGGAGAGAGAGAGAGAGAGAGGTGGAGGAGGAGAAGAAGATAAGAACATAGTTCAGGCAACTGCTCTGGGCACTAAAACACCCACAATTAAGTGCCCTAGATGAATAGCCTTAAGGGATGCCGGAACCAGATTATTGTTATACGTCACGACTGACATTGTAAAGTTGGATACCAAGACAAGACGAGAGAGAGAGAGAAAGAAAGAGAGAGAAAAAAAGTGAGATAAAGAAAGAGAGAAATAGAAAGAGAGAGAGAGAGAGAAAAGGAAGAGCGAAGAGAGGTGCTTGTGACAGACTAGACTCACACTGCCATTGAGACAGGGGGACGACAGACTTCTGATTGGATTAGTGGTTCAATACCCAATCGATGGCATAATGTTGACAGTGGGACAAATTAAAGCGACGCTTGCGGATGACCCCCGGCGAGCGCGCGCACGCAAGCGCTCACTTTTCCTTCATCATAAATAATAATCTCGCACACCGCACAGGTATAGTCAACCCCAGACTTTGTTCTACTTAAAAGAGTTAATATAGAAAGCTAATGAAAAAGAACACGGAAGGAGCCAACCTCGCGAACAGTTAAAGTTGTTTGACGGGTGACAGTGCCTGTAGTCTATAAATAGCGCTTGTTCTTATCTCGTATTTAAGGAGACTTAACATGGGTGAAAGAACTTATATTCTGAAACGTTATTAAAAGTTAACATAGCTTACGATATCAGCAGTTATAAGTGGACAGAATCGATCTGTACAGTTCGTTTCTCTTCTGTCGAGAACTATTTTTATCTGAGACTTGCTTACAGGTACTGTCTTGTGATATTACATATTGTAAGACCTTTAATTCTGAGACGTTATTAAATTTCACTAAGCGTGTGATATCAGCAGTACCATGTGGAATGATTCGAGTGGCGTAGTCAGCCTATCTTTAATTGAGAGCATCTGTACTATTATGTGGTCTTGTGTTTGACCGTTGGCCTATCTTGACTAAACTTGAAGCCATAAGACATTCTTGAACAACTGTCGAGGAAGATCAGATTGTATGTTTATGAGAAAAGGATTAATTCAGTGACTTACCCTATCTTGTTCTGTTCTACGAACCGAGGATACATGAAAAAAACTAAACTGGAATGACATTTACATTGTGACAAATGACCTGGATATACCATGTTCGAATTGGCTGACTTTTCTTCAAAGAGGAAATAAAGAGAAAACGACTTCCCAGTATGCTTCAGCCTTGACTATGATGATTTCTTATACAATGATTTCTATCTAACAACAGTAGTAGGAACAGTGATTGTGACAAAGAATATGGCAACGTACCTAGCGTTATTATCCTATACAAACAGCAGTAGGTAAATGTAAGCTTATGTGTGTCAATTTAAGTCAAACTTATGCTAATACTCAGAAGCAGCTGTGACTGTAGCGGACATAATGTTATTATACAAACATACTGACTGAATCAGCGATAGACAAACCTAGACCTACGTGTGCTAGGTTACTTCATACTTTAACATTTAGGAGCACGTTGCTCCTTCTACAAGTATACTATTGAAATAGCCCGGATATCAAGAACACTTCTGGTTTTCAAGATATATAACGGACATATACTGTACATGTGTTTTTATTAAACACTTCCCACGTCAACTAATCAGGACGTCAATGACTACAATTTCCAGCTGTTTTCACTTCAGACGCACTAAATTGCATGTTATCTAAAAGTAGTCGGGGGCTGCGGGGGCAGCTGTTTGCAGACCACTCTTCAAGGCACGGAAATCACTAATCACACCAATCGACAAACTCGACCTGGGAGCGACCTATGTTAAAAAACAGAAAATAGTTTTACGCTGCACACTTAGAAGTCGGCGACCATCGAAATTTATCATTAAGGGGTCGTAACGGAAATTCGATATTCATCGAAGTTGGCATGCAAAAGTGTTGAAAATAAAAGTAACGAGAGAGGTGACGTATGGGTCAGATTCATTTTGAGTGGACGTGATTGAAGACGTCAGGAGACTGTACCCGTTCACGGATACGTTTCAAGTACTGCAACGTGTTGAAAGTAAAAGTAACGAGAGAGATGACGTATGGGTCAGATTCATTTTGAATGGACGTAATTGAAGCCGCCAGGAGACTGTACCCGTTCACGGACACGATTCAAGTACTTCACCAGCTGGTCTAGAATATGACCCACACTTCCGACAACGGTGGCAAAGACTTTCCAAGATATGTGTTAATTTAATCCTTGGTATTTGAAAACCATAAAGGAACCTGTTGAGAAATTAAGAGGTCTCAATCTCCCATTGGATTGATGTATCACTGAAATTTACTCAAGCCAACGAGTCAGCAAACCGATCAACTCGAAAAAGGATAGGTTGTATATATCTACAGATCTATCATACAACGGCATTTTCATATCTGGACGTGGTACAAGGTAAGGTATATTTTGAGAGATTAGCAAATCTGGAAACTAACTTCAGCAAAAGCACACACATAATGCAGGCCTGATTCTTTTTAATTTAATACCAGTATGTTTTGTATTTTGCAATATTTTGAAGGGGCAACTAAAACTCATTTTACCGAAAGAAATCGCATTTGCATTTCAGAAACAGCTGGTTTTAATTTAAATATATATTTTTCTTAAAAGCAAATCTCAACTTTCATGGTCTAAAACAGCCAGACAGAGAATCAAATGTTTTAAGCGTTTTTGACATGAATTTGTATTCATTTTATTTGCTGCCGAATGTTTTTGCTGTTGATCTGCGGGGTGAACCAATGAATCAACTTTTGTCGACACTGTCCTAGTTTTTGGACTTTGTGCCAACTATACTTAGGGAATCTGACAAACATACTTATCCGCCACCTTTTTACTATCTGTGTTCACTCTCTCCTTAAACCTTTACTTGGGTAGTCTTCATTATTCTCTTTCTGATATTAGCCTAAGTGGAACAACCCAAAATTTTCTAACATGATTTTAAGAGCTATATTCGTCACTACGTGTAGATATCTCTCATATTTAAATCTTGTTTATAAAGAAAGCTTTTTTTTTTTTTTTTTGCATATCCAATGCTTTCAAGGAAGTATAATTGCATTTTTTTTTCAATCTGTGTTCACTCTATGTCTTAAAACCTTAACTTGGTTAGTCCTCATTGTTCTCTTTCTCAGATTAGCCTACGTGAAACCAACCCAATATTTTCTAAGAGCGATTCTAGAAGATATTATTCGTTACTACGTGTAGATATCTTTCATCTTTAAATCTTATTTATAAAGAAAGCTTTTTTTTTTTTTTGGCATATTCAATGCTTTCAAGGAATTACAATTGAATTTTTTACGAAAAATATTTGACATCTTGAATTACGTCAAAATAATATTTCCTACAATATTCTGATTCTCCGAGCTGCTTCATCAGTTAAATGAGTTGCTAGGCTACTGTTTTGATGAATGCGTTTTTCTCTTTCTCATCCTCTGCCACAATGATAAAATTCTTATCCAGTGAGAGAGAAAGAAAGAAATAATAAATGAAAATGAAAATCACAATAATACTAACCGTACTAAAAGCAATATCCAAAATTTGCAATAAAATCACAATAGGCTGTTATAGTACATAATAGAAAGAGTTATTCTAAAAAATGCGATTGTTTTTCGGTAAAACTGATAATAGTCTACAGATGTCGTCGAATCTTTTAAGGCATTGTTTCATTATTCGGAAGCTGAAAGCACACTACAAAAATATAATGGGTGAGTGCCTAAATGGCGTCCTTTTTTTCTTTTTGTGGGTGTAGAAGCCGCATTACGTCGACCTGACTGTTGTAACTCGAAACTACCGACCAAGTTACAAAATATTATGTGAATATGTTTTTAACCAGCCATATCAACCAAATTTTAAAATGCATCATCTCGCTTTGAATGTGCAGTGGAACGCTCATCTTTCCGTTGGGTGCACGCTTTCCCACTTAACATATCGGATATCAAAGGCTCTTTTTCCTCCCCAATGCTTAATTACAACAGTCTTCTGGCAGAATGACGATTCACTGAAAACGTAAATTTGCTGTTCTCAAATACTAGAACACGATACATTAAATATTAAACAAAAGTCCCTGGAGATCTTCAATCCCAAATCTTTCCGTAACTTTCCACAGACCAATACGCCCTAGATTTGGATTTTTTTTGTGTGAATAAAAAAGGAGACAGCGCTGAAACATTAAGGTTAAATTTATAGAAAAGTCTTATGTCTCTGTCTGGAAAATTAACCAACTGCGTAACAATCACTTTTGATATGTCATACCAGTGGCGGTGCATTATTGGGGGTTTGTGGGGCTAAGCACCATCATTTTTGTTTCCCACACTCGATTCTCAGAATAATATTAATTTTATAAAATAATTACAAAAAAAAAACAACACAACAAAACAACAAGAAGCAACAAAACACACACACACACACACACAAAACAAAACTGCCATAACCAACGACAAGACGGCTCAAGCTGTGAAAAAGAATCCAGGGTGAGGTCTATTTATTGTCAGCCCCTAAATCCTCAGTAAGGCTTTAGGTTGACCTTTCACCTAAGGGGAGAGCAACTACTTTCAGCCTGCAAATATCAGGGGCTGATCTTTTTTCTGCCCTCGCTATATTAGGCTTCCAAGGTGGGCGATACCAATGTCCACCGTGTGACTTCAGTATAGTTCAATAGATAATTTCAATGGGCCCGGCTTGTTTTGAAATCTATCAGCAATCAGGGTTATGTACACTTATGCCTCCTCTTATGAGAGAAGCCTAACGGCTCTTGTAAAAGTGAAAAGTTGAAAGACATCAGATAGGTGTTTTTGCTTGTTTCATCCAGTGCATCCTTGTATCGAAATATCATAGCACGGTATTCAGTATCGACACTAAGAACATTCATGCTGTCCCATTAAAAAAAACAATTTTGTTCAGTAACGTTGCTAAGTTGGATATTGCTTACTTGAAAGATAAAACAATAGGCCGGTGAATTTAATCTCTAGTATTAGGAGCAGGCCTACATTTTAGTTGTCAGTTAGCTAGTTATAATATAAATTATGTTGTTTTAGTTGTTTCGTCTATGTACTCTAGTAGCGGTCTAGTTGAATTTGAATCTTTAAATGTTGTGAGTGGCAATTATAACTCTTTCCAAGATCAAAGATTTATAAATTGCAAAAATATGTGGGCGGATGAGGAAGGAGCGCGAATCATGCGATAAAATGCCACATTATAACAAGCTGCTCTATACCGAAATTGCGAGGAAGATAAGGTTACTGTCTTTAGCCCCACCTAAAAATCGAACCAAGCACCGCCACTGCGTCATACACTCTCACATAAATGTCTCATTTACACTACCAATAACAGGCCGCAAAACTATACATGTACATGTAACATGCACGTATTTTTAAATTAGATCCAAGTAAAATTATTTTTAAAAAATGCAATATTATCGTCACCTAGAACATCTCTTGGATTACTTATTTGGGAAGAAAACAAGCTTAAAAAGATAGGTACTAAACGGTGTTTCCCAGGAATGTCATTATGAAGCTTTAAGGATTGATCAGAACTATCATCATCATCATCATTATCATGAACATCATTTTTATCGCCATCATCATCATCAAAACAAGAAATAAGATTTCTCAAATTATGTCATAGACGAATTTTATATAAAAGACCATCATATACACGTGTCACTGAGATAAAAATTTTGACTGTAAAGCCTTCCTCCTCACCATCATCATCACCAACAACAACAGCAGCAATGACAACAACAACAACAACAACAACAACAACAACAACAACAACAACACCACCACCACCACCACCACCAACAACAACAACAACAGAAAAGACAACATAACAACAACAACAACAACAACAACAATAACAACAACAACAACAACAACAACAACAACAACAGCGACAACAACAACAACAAGAACAGCAGCAACACTAGCAGCAACTGAGCAGTGCCATTGCTTCCTCCAAATTATGCCGTTACAATTATGTAGTTACATTTTTTAAGCCCAGGCAATGCCTAGTTCCTGTAGACCACAACTAAAAAGGTCTGTAACCTCATGACCTAGTCTAGTCCCTTTACCCTCTATTCTCACTTCCAGAGGAACAATAGAAAGTCATCAAACTGGACTACTCTTGGACAAGACAATGGCCATTGTGTATCAGTGTCTAAACAGAAGTGTTTTTGGTCCATTGTGTCTGTCTCTCCCTGGGATCCGGCTCTAGATCAATGCATTCCAGCATTTCGTACTGGTTCTCGTCAATATGTACCGTTTCTATGGTGATTGTTGGTAAAAAGAGGATTTCTAATGGCGTGGTTTACTGAATAGAACCACCTTGCGGAAAACTGCTCTAAAATGTCAAAGCTCCCAGAAAGGCCAGGCAATCTAAGCGTTACCGGTACATCGTTTCCTCTGTGCTGGTCAACCGAAACGAAAAGAAAGTAGATCTAATTCGTTTTGTTTTTCCGAGGATAAAAACTCAACACATGTGGAGCGAATAAGATTTCAAAATGAATTTAAATAGTGAAAAGACCGGAAGTGTCAACTGTGAAATTTAATTGATACGTCATGTGATGTGGTGCCAGCGATGCACGGCTCTGATTTTGATTTAAGAGGGTGTGGTTGTTGTATTTATGTTTAAAAAGAAGATAAACACAGACTCGCTATTCCAATCATAACTGCCTCACAGATCTTGAAATCTAAAAATTGAGCCAAACTAAGCATGAGCAATCCTTTTGTGAGCAGTCGGGAAGTATGTTAGGGTCACTGGTGAACACTAGGCTCGCACGTGAAAGTTATGGACATATTCAGGCAGTAGGTATTTAAGAATTATATTGCTCTGAAGTTAGCGTCCCTGTGTGTGGTGTAGTGGTAGCACGTTCAGGCTTGCAAGCTGAGAGACCCTGAGTTCGAATCCCGATAGGAACAGGGCATTTTCTAGTATAGATTCGTTCGGCCCTTTTCCTCAAAATCGATCCTTCACAATAATTTGATAAAATGCCAGGCAACACTTCCCTAGATAGTGTATAACAACATCTGAAAAATTATTAGACTGATCTCACATTCCTCCTCCCCCCTAAAAGAATGATGATATAATGTATAGAATACCTTGCCACCTAGATACAACTAGATGCCACATAAATGATATTCATTAAAGTTACTTCTCTGACCCTTTAATGTTGACTTTGATTTTTTTTTTTTTTGATCTTCGTCAGCGCATTTGTTTGATGAACTAATCCTAGCCGAGATTTAGACCGAAGCACTCATTGCGAGTCTCTGCAATCTATTGAGTGTTTCGGCCTTTACCGAGACTGGGATTAGTCCATCAAACAGAAACACGGACGAGGAGTCCTTTTCTCATTCTTCAGCATATGAATAAAGCATCGTTTTGGATAATTACTGTAGATTTTATCAGCTCTTCAAATCTTTAAACACTGGAATTAACTGTGATTCTCATGAATCCTATTACACCCGGTAACTCTATCAGCGTGGAGACAGTGTGGGTAATCTCCCTTCACGATAATGATGGAATTCATATGAGTGTATTGCCATTGGAGCGACGTCGTATTTGACTAAGAGGGATTATCTCGACGGTATCGCTAGAGGAGACAATTATGACGGGTTTCTGAAAAAATAGGTGCAAACATTTACTAATGCAACATGTTTATTATGAAGTAAATAAATCATTTTGCGTAGATTACTGTTCTCTTCTACGTAATGACCATCAACATTGTTGCACTTGTCCCATTGGTACACGGATGCATAAATACACTCCTCGAAGAAAGTGCTGTAAAATGATTGAAGCCATCCCAGCACTTCTGCAACAAAGTGTCATCAGAGTTGCACCACTTCCAGGGTAAATGTCGTTTTAGGGACTCAGGTCACCACTTCCAGGATAAATGTCGTTTTAGGGACCCAGGTCACCACTTCCAGGATTAATGTCGTTTTAGGGACCCAGGTCAACACTTCCAGGATAAATGTCGTTTTAGGGAGCCAGGTAGATGATAATCTAAAGAAGCCAAGTCAGGACTATGTCTAAGTGTGGTAAGACTTCCCAACCGTATCGCCCAAACCATTTCTTTCGTCAAGTTTGCCGTATATGGGGTGCAAGAATGGCTACAGTCGATTGACCGCGCACTCTACAACGATGATAGTTAGGTGCTCGTGCACTAATGAGTCAAGTGCAATCAAACTTAGTGGCAGCTATCTTAAGATGTAACAGAATGATCCGGATGAACTATGCCCAATGTTTTACTTGTATCGTAATAAACATTTTGTATTAATAAATGTACGTATCTTATTTTTCCGACATCTCTCGTACTTTGCTATTTAAAAAAAAAAACAAAAAACTTACTGAGATGAGAAAATTCATTTGGCATTTGTTTTCGTGGAGTCATCCTTCTCATGTTTGCCATCTCAACCTGTTCGCTAATGAAAAAGTTCCTGGTGAATACTTCTATTATTATGTCTTGTTTGTCTAAAGGTTACTGACGGATTCAGACATGCTAATGACCTTCTCAACAAATACTGGCGTATAAAGGCTACACTAATGTGTCGCTATTGTGCGTATATTTATATAATTTGTACTTCTACACTAGAACTTCGCTCCTTCGTTCACCCGTAGTCACAAAAACCTCCAAATGTAAGGCGTACTGGTCAGTGAAAATATACGGATAATTTGAGATTAAAGATCTCTAGGAACTTCTTTTTTCTGAAGTTTTGATATTTATTATAGTGATCTAACACCCGATAAGAGCGTATTTAGCAGTTCAGAAAACATGGCTTTACACACAAAAGAGACGAAATTTTATTTGTGATATGGATGTGTCAAGGGGAAGCATGTCCGGTGCATAAAACTAAATGCTGTAAAGAAGGTGCAGAAACTCCTCGCGCATAGTTTTCCGTTTTTTACTCAATATGTGCTTCCTGTAGACAACACTTTGCATTTCAGGGTTCATTTTGTAGGCTTATCATCTATATTTCTAAGACGCCATTTTCTTGTATCTTTTCAGGATTAATTCGTATGGGACCTGATGTCTAGATCTTTCACTATGCCACCTGACTTCTTGAGCTTCGTTCAGCATGTGACTTTAGCCCTTCTCAACGAAGCTTTTTGTGACACATCTCACAGCATAGCTTCCCACTACCAACTGACTCGTTACTAAAATATTTGTTTGAAATAAGTCCGTGGTATATATCAGTGCAGTAAGTTTGATCGGCCCAGAAATCGTTAAAAAGTTGCATAAAGGATCAAAACCCTGTTTTTGATGATCAAACTGCAAATCCTTTGTACAACGAACTATTTAACTTTTTGTGGTTGATGCAGTTGCGGCTGACAACCTTGCCTTGAAACAGGGCTGGCTCCGATAACAACTAGTGCGCATGCACTCTTCAGATGGAACATTATCACGGTTTACATGATTAACCGGCAGAGTGGCAAAAAGATACAGCATTTGTCTCTTAATGCAAAAGGACATTAAAGTGCATCAACGTAACAGCGACCTGACGGGGGTCATAGTCCCGTCTCTCTGATATAGCTGTGCCTATGTTGCAAAGAGACGTCTACTTCCAATATAAATGAGAAATTTACGTTGAGTAAGAGACAGAATGCATGATCTGAACAACAATACCACGGCGCCTTTCATTAAGACCGAAGAGACCAGCGAAGTAGTCAGTGCTAGCGATATTATTCTGGTGATTTCAGCGCTGCTGCTCTCCGTTTTCATCACATTCGTCAACAGTATCACCATCATCGTCATCAGAAGGACGCCCAGCCTGCACACTTTGTCCAACATCTACGTCACCTCGCTGGCTGTGTCGGACCTTGTGGTTGGGCTCTGTCTCATACCGCTTTCTTTGTTCTACATTCCTCATATCAAGCTGCATTACTTCGATGAAAACGTCAAGCTGTGCGTCTTCGTGCTGGGCGTCAATCTTGGGATGGCTTTGGTCTCCTCGCTTCAGATGAGCCTCATCGCCACAGACCGCTACGCCTACATCATCCACCCTTACAGATACCAGAAAGTGGTTGACCGCAAGTTCATCTCTTTGCTGCTCTGTGGCACCTGGGCCTTCGGGGTCATCTACGCGCTGTTGCCTCAGGTCATCCATAACAAGGAGTCCATGGTGCCCAAATGCGACATCACGTTGGCCATGCCCATAGAGTACCTCTTCTTCAGCACCATGTCCTTATATTCAATATGCGTCATTGTGGATGTGTCGATGTACACCCAGATCTTATATGCCGCTTACAAACAACGACGACTGATTCAATCCATGACGGGAGTGGTTGGTGCTTCCAAACCAGCCGATACCTTCAGTGTTAGCATCATCAACGTTGCAGATTCTTTCCAAAATAGAGACACCAACAGATCTGGGGACAATGTACAGCTTGGAGCTCTTCCAAGCCTAAATCATCAACACATTGCCAGTCACAGACCTAGCGTCAACGCTGAGCGCAGGCAAAGTACCATGGGACGTTCAAAACAGAGGTCACGGATGAAAAGTGTTAGATTCTTTTTCACTGTTTTCGGCGTCTACTTTGTCTGTGTGACTCCAACTATTGTTTGTATGGGCGTAGACTATTACACAGTCGTGCCCAGGTTTTTGTATAATATGTTTAATTTACTGGCGCTGCTTAATTCGGGTATGAACTTTATCATTTTCTTCGCGCTCAACTCAAGATTTAGGATCGGTGTTTTGAGACTGTTGAGATGGAAGGGAGCGGAGAATATTGTGATAAATGGAACAGAAGCCACCCTTATGGACAGTTAAATTCATTCATTCATTCATTCATTCATTCATTCATTCATTCATTCATTCATTCAGTCATTCATTCACTCATTACTCAATCTCGATATTACTCCTGTTTATCCATGACATTTTAGAATTATAATTATTTTTGTGACAACTGTTTTAACTATTTAGGTTTCTGTGTAAGTGATGTTTGTCACTAACTACTGCTCACTATATTTTATATTTAAAATAAAAATCTACATCTTATATACATAATTTATTCGAAAGGTCAAAAAACCTTTAAACACATCATAAAAACAATGTGGACCCACAAAATAAAGAAACAAAATAATTCCGTGAGATGTTTGTTTTCTGTTTTATCCAGGGTTTCTGTCCTTCTTTTCTCAAATTTCTTTGTGAGTGTGTGTTTTTAATCGCTTCATCCTTCCTCTCTTCGTATCATTTTAAAGACTGGTCAATGGTCTTATTTCTTCTGTTAGTTATGGTACTGTCTTTCCGTAGGAAGTTACTGTGTTTGTCATTTGAGAGCATGGGCATTAACGATGAGATCTCGTACGTTCGTAAGAATTATACTACTTCTGCTTGTTGAACGCCACTAAGGGTGCATTCAGCATCGATGCATTTATTGTAATTCTTACCATGGTAAAAAGTCCCATCGTAATGCTCAAGCTCTCAAATGTTGTTTATTAGTTGGCCTTCTCTTCTGTAAGTAATCTAACATTTTTTACTGGTAAACAACATGAGCTAGAACGACCTCGCTACTTTCATGACTGCCATAAACTAAGACATTGTTCTTTTTGTGATGTCAGTATGTAATCTGAATTGCTTCAGTGAAGGCCCAATAAAAACAAGGACTTGATCTTGAACTTCACTCCAAGTACAAGTATTTATCTAGATACAGAGTTCGGCTGTATAATGAAAGAAGAAAAAAAAAACAAAACAAGAAGGAGAAGTTCTTTCACACCCGGGCTTGATCAAAGACCACTTTGGGTTATCGGATGTTTTTTCAACAAACAGCCATCATGTTGAGCATTGAATTTACAGCTGATAATCTCACCGTCAGCTGTTAATGCGCAGTTATGTTGTCTTGAACTGTCAAACCAAGAAACTAAACCGGGAATAACTATATAAGGATACATACATAGGACAAACGGGGTGAGGAAAAGTTGTATTAGGATTTAACTTTTCGCTCTGTTATATTTCTCAGGTATGTTCTTGATGTCATCAAAATGCCTCGTTTTATTAGTCTATATGTAAAAGTGCGCTATAGGCCTATCATATAACACCCACGTATATGAACTGAGAGCTTGCGCATTAACGACAAGATCTCTTATCGTTGTGAGAATAACATTCGTGCATGCCCTCCGCCAACAGAGACAAATTAAAATCCAGCAGGACATCTTAGTGGCTCATAAGAATGATAAATCGGTAAATGGAAACGTTACTTCTGGGATGTCTCAGGTCGTCCAAGAACTGTTTGCTAAAAGGTAACGACGTACATGTTGGTCAATCGTATGGAATGAATTAGAGTCATGATCTGAACTTGCTCAAAAACTTCAAATATTAGCGGAAGTACAGTGACCTCCATAGTCTACAATCGCTAAATAGAACTATGATTTGGCTGGTGGCGATATTTAAGTATTTAGTCTAAGCAATGATCACTGAGCCCACTTTAAAGTGAAACAACAGTAGCCTACTGCAGACTTTGCCCGTAAAATCCTGAGTAACGCTTTAAGTCTCAGGATGCCACCTTTTTCACGTTCATGAGCACATGACAATATAAAAACTTCTTTTATCAACTAAATTCTGGGGCAATTTTCGCTCACCTATCGTCACTTCTTTGTCAATGTTTGCGATAAAACGGAGTTGACTGCATTACGAATCGAGTCGAAAGAGATTGAGAATCCTTCCACGCCTTTCTAATCAGTTAATTTGTTCGGGACGGACGCAATCTTCCTGAGCATGTTTTATTTCTGTATGCATGTAGCTGCATACAATGTTTCAAAATCACTATTGATCATGCTACTGATTTTGCAAAATTTCTTAATGATGTGACTATTCATCTGCTTTTTACCATACTTCTTTAGATTCCCTCTTCAAGCTGCTATACAGAGCAATGCGATACTTTGAATGATAATCTTGCAAACCACGTAAGAAAGCGTACTGTTGACAATGAATGATTTCAGTCTCTCTGCTGAAAAAATCGTTACGCTCATTCCATATTCGCCCAAGTCATTTTGTGATTATTCAGTTGTTTATACCACCAAGATCTTCCTTGTATCTTTTTTTTCCCTATTCAAGCAAATGCAGAGTTTTGACACATTATTATAGCCCAGTTTTACAAGCCAAACCACATCTGCCTCACTGGTTTGCTTTGGGCAACAGGTTGAGAGCGTTGAATTTCTCAAAACCTCAAAGAATGATTTAGGAGAATGTGGAGTGAGCATAATGAAATATATGAGTAAGTTGCTTTTGATTGTCGTATAGAAGCATGAAAATGCTAGTCAACTTTGGAGTCAACATTAATGACTTACCTGTAGTGAGGGGTTGGGGTCCAAAGCGGCCACGCCTGGCAAAGTCTTGCCCTCCAAAAGTTCCAGACTGGCTCCGCCTCCTGTGCTCACGTGACTCACTTTGTCCTCTGTTCTAAACTTCTTGCAGCATGTGGCTGTGTCACCGCCCCCTATTATGGTTAGGGCACCATTTTCAGTAGCCTGGGACAAAAAAGACAAAGACAAATGGATTGCTCATCCGGACGTCTTAGACGACTCATAAGAATTATAAAGAAAGCACCAAGATTTGGGACCTGGAAGGCAAGGTGATTGGTGACGAACGGAAGCCCGGTGTGATGACTGCTGATGCTGGCCTTGAGCCTCTTCATTATCTTTCCCTGGCCTGGTCATCTGATGGACAGACCATGGTTGCCGGCTACAGGTACAAGCTGATGTGTGTGTAACAAGTCTCGTTGGCCGCCAGATCATTTCATAAGTGAAGGAGGAAGGTACCAAGTTTAATGACTTGCATTGGTACTGGTGCCCGGACACTTTGGTCGGAGGACATTTGTTTTTTTTTTAGGCCGACGGACACTCGGTCGACTTTTTGTAATGCGTTTGTCGTTCAGTTTTTATATTTGTCATTTTCCCCCCTCTCCTTCTGTATATTTTAGCGAGATTACGTTATCACTGAAATTTATATTATAACTGAAACAAAAAAGTTTCGTCTGTGTTTTTGTTTGACGGACTGATCTCAGCCGAGGTTTAGACCAAAGGACATATTGCGAGGCTTCAGTTACAATATCCTTTACTGTAGCAGGTTGTTGACAAACTATTGTCTGTTGTTGTGTATTCAAGAAAACACGGTGGGTGGGTAATCTTCCTCGATGGCTCTAGATTCAAAGTGGATGATCTAAGAATGGCTCTCCACGACTACCAAGTCTCATGCGAGAAAATGAGCTCTTTTGAACTTTTAAATCATAAGCATAACAATATTTGATAAGTTAATGCCACGATATGATGCTCTAACTTGCAATAAATACTGCTCTATGGGTTAAATGAAGTGAGATATTGGCTTTTTGAAGAGAGGATATTCCTGATTCCTCTACGTGTTTCTCCGCTCGTCATTTACATGCCACAAGTGACATAAATTCCTGGACATAACGAATCAGAGAACATGGTGTGGGGTAAATGGATCTTTAAATCATCCTATACCGACAATCTTCTAAATACTATATTTTATTACAATATGTGTTAACCCCACTGTAATATTTACACTGCGATCACATTGCCCGTCATATATAAATCGATATTTAAACTTTAGCGTACCACTTTATTAGAAACCAAACCAAACCAAACCAAACCAAACCAAACCAAACCAAACCAAACCAAACCAAACCCAACACAACACAACAAAACAAACCAATCAAACCAAACCAAACCAAACCAAAACAAAAAGGGTAAGGAGAGGAAGATCGCTGTATGTCATGATAAAATTTGTCTACATAAACATTTTGTCAGTCGGCGATTGACTCGATATGCAGATTTTTACAAGACTTAATTGACATAGCACAAGACTGATTTTTTTTTTTTTAAGCTTTTTTGTAACGATCATGTTATTTCTTCAAACACTATACCAACGTTTCAAAGTGTGAAATGTTGGGGTTTTCTTTATGATATGCAGTAGTTCCCCTACAAACTTTTCAAACTGATACCAATAGTACTTCAAAGCCCCCCCACCCGCAAATCAAAAGAACCTAAATACTTTGACAAGGTAATTGTACTACTTTTCCGAAGGCCTCATAGATTCCAGGTCCATTTTCATATTTTCTTTGTGGTCCTTATCATGACTTATACTCGTCACCAAGGCTCGGAAATTGCCTTAGTCTCTTAGCAACCCGCATTCTGTTGTCTGTGGATTAGCGTTGAGAAGATCCAAGGATATCTGCCTTAAGTTGTTTTGTAACACGCGATGTGGGAGGCCGACGAATGTTAGTCTTATCTATCACACTCTGTCATATTTAGGATTTTTCACATGAGCTAGGTATTTATGAAGCAGTGTTAAAATGTATAACAAAGAAGAAGGAGAAAAAGAAAGAGAAGAAGGAGAAAAAGAAGGAGAAAAAGAAGGAGAAAAAGAAGAAAAAAAAGAAGAAGAAAAAGAAGACAAAGAAGAAGCAAAAGAAAAAAGAAGAAGAAGAAGCAATAGTAAAAAAGAGGAAGAAGGAGAAGAAGAAGAAGAAGAAGAAGAAGAAGAAGAAGAAGAAGAAGAAGAAGGGGAGGAGGAGGAAGTTCTTATCTTGTCACGAATTACTTTTCAAATGCAATGATAACTGAATAGTAAATTTGCAAGAGTGTCTCAGTGAAATGGCGTCTTGCTTATTTAATCGGTCCTTTGCTTTTTGTCCCGGAATTTGATTCATGTTTAGTGCAGCATCTGCCTGGTTGTTCACAATATTAGCATGCCGTGTCCACTCTCGCCCCAATTATACAGTATATAGTGGTCTTGGTGGCCTACGCAAAAACCCAAGCGTTTTGGGTGGCGGAGACAAAATGTGAATGAAAATGCAGCCCGAAAGTATCTAGATGTAGACCCACACTGCCAGAACAACACAACAGACTTTCTCAAGCCCTGGTATTACTGACAGGTGAAGTGGCCTAGTCTGACCTAATTTGTAGTAATTGATATCATATATAGACACAAACGATTATGCAGTCCGCACCTCGACAACGGCGTTCATCATAGCTGCAGTTCCGGCCGTGAAAGTGTCCATCTCGAAGACTCCCGGGGGGCCATTCCAGACGACGGTCTTTGCCCGGGCGATGACCTCAGCAAAGATTTCACGGCTCTTCTCCCCGACGTCCAGACCCATCCAACCTGAGGAGAATTACCATACAGGTGTTTTGTCTCAGTTAGGCATTCAGGGAAGAACGTGATGCTTTGTGTAATTCTCAGTGAGCTGAGAGACATACTATATTAACCAGTCATGACCCACTAGTTTACTCCCCCCGCTAAGCAGGTTATACAGTGGAACCTGAAAATGGCAAACATCGTGAGTTTCTCATGAAAGCGGTCGCTTTAGAATGTTCACTTTAAAAAGATTGAGTTTGAGAGGTTAGAATGTCCAAAAAAATGTGAAGTATTTTTGTGGGTTTTAGTTACTATACCTTTGCTACTGCTATGCATCAGTGGAGATAAATCGTTAACTTTTTTGGACAATTCGGCCGTGTTATGACACAGAGGCACATAATATGCCCTATGATTTATAGTGCACCGATTTTGAATGCATCCGCAGTGGTGTGGATAATGGAAACTTGTTTAGAACACAAATTTCCTCATGCCTCAGACGGCTTGCAGTTAAACGAAATAAACTGCGCCATATTATACCAATACAAATCTGGATTTTATTTACCATCGGGGATGCCTTTAGCCACATCGCCAGTTCCCGTGGCGGCGTCGTCAGCAAACTTGTCTGCTGTGATGAAGTCCACAGGAAGGTGGATCTGTACGCCATTCGCCTCAGCCTTCTCCATGAGGTCCGTCACTATCTTCGCCCCAGCCTGGTCAAACAACGAGCTGCCAATGTTCATCCCTTTCAATACTTTGAGGAACGTGAAAGCCATACCTGGATATCAGAGGAGTGTGAGATTGAAGTCTGAATTTACATCATTCATAGACAGGTAACAACGATCAGTTCCAATTCAATTTATTTATTTAAAGCCAGGTTGCATGGTAAAAATGGGTAATTAAACATCGATATGCCTGGCAAATACATATTTAGACAAAACAATAGAACTGCGTGTACACTAAATAAAGGAGAGTTAAAATAAGAAACAAACTCAACACAGCAAAGACCAAAGATCAGTCGTACTAGCGAAGCATACAAATGTATCACTGCTCTCCCTGCAGGCTGTTTTACTTAACTTACTTTAGAATTTGGCGCACATCCTCTAGACAATTGTAGGGTGGTTTCTAGGCCAAAGACTCCTTTACACTTACAATATTTAACAATTTCTACAACTGCTAGCTGAAATTGCATACCTCCACCAATGATCATCTCGTCAACGAGATTCAGTAAGTTGTGAATAAGCGGGATCTTGTCGGCGATCTTTGCTCCTCCCAAGATGGCCAGGAAAGGTCTCTTGGGTTTGTCCAGGGCTTCGGCAAAGAAGTCCAGCTCTTTCTTCATCAGCATCCCGCATGCCTTTTGCTCTGCACTGATTCCCACAACAGAGCTATGCGCTCTATGGGCTGTTCCAAAGGCGTCGTTTATATACACGTCCCCCAACTTGCTAAGCTCTTCTCTGTGAAAGATATGAAGTGTAAATAGAGCGAGAAATACGTTTGAATCACTATAAAAATACCCCCCAAAAAATACTTTCATAAAAACGCACAAAGGTACCCCAAATTTTCCTTCAAATTCCAAGGGGCTGCCGTTTCTATAGTAACAGTGCTTTTTTTTTTTGCGTCCTTACTTTTGTCATCGCTAAAAAAAAAAAAAAGAGGTTCTTCAACATTTTGCCTCCCTTACAGGGCAAGATCCAACAGTATACAGAAAAAAAAAAGACAAATTCAGTGGACTCAGACGTTGACCTCCCTCACTGGCAATGTAATATCTGTACACCCTTACTTCTAATCCGATATATTGTTTATCTTTTCCCCATGTACATCTGATATCCACTCTTCACATGAACCAAGATTCAGAATTTTCCTCGTTGAAATATATAAAGGGTGTCACTGTTTATTCTATTACTAATTTTATTATTTCTTCATTACATTATTGAAAATTCCTTGGTTTTATTAAACTCTGATTATAGGAGTAAAACAATAAAGTGAAATGGACGCTTTATTATAATTTTAATAAATGTTAAAACCCAAATTTCCCAGAAGAAACAGAGCATTGTCTTATTTTTATGAAATTGCACTCGGCAAAGCAACTCTTCGGAAGTAAGCTTTGATCTACACTTTCAAAGTACGATTCGTTTTGACATCTTGATTATAAGAAGAATGCTGTACTACTCTGCAGGAAGATTTTAACAGAGTTTCTATCAAAAGCAGAATAAAATCTGAAAGTGCAGAGTGCACCATTTTGAGATTCTTGTAAGTAAAAATGAAGAAGGGTGACAGATGAAAAGGTTTGTAATACTTTACTGCAGTGTCTATAGCCGTTTTTCCAGAAAGTTTTATATCACAGACATGCACACTGCTTACCTAAACTGGGCCACTTCTTCCTTGGTTGCCTTGATCTTTTTCCCATCCGGATCAATCCCGTTTCCTTCCTCTTCCACGTGGAATCTCAGATTCTCCAGCAAGATAATGGTACCGGGCATCGGATCAACACAGATTTCTGTAACTTCATCCCCAATGCAGTCGTTCAAAAACGTAACCTCTCGATCTAGAAGTTTGCTGAGCTCATCTGCTACCGGCTTGAGAGTATACTCCATGTTTGGCTGCCCATCCGGACGTCCTAGATGGCTCATGATAATTATGGACTTGGCTCCTTTGCTGATGACGTACTCGATGGTCGGTAGAGCAGCCACAATTCTTTGGTTGTTGGTGATCTTTCCATTCTTCATAGGTACGTTAAAATCTACTCGAATAATCACTCGTTTTCCTTCCAAGGAGCACTGATCGATTCTGAGTTTGTCTAGTTCACCCTAATACCAAATAAATACACCATTTAATTTCACTAAATTTTGCATACAAATTAATAAAATCAACAATCTACGGAAGATACATGTGATAGCACAACAGATGATTTTGTGTTTTACTTGGTCAGTAATTGTCACAGAGTAGGCGTCACAGGAAATTGAGGTATTTCCACATACATTTTGTGCTCATCCTGAACAGCCAAGGAAGTATCTTCTTCTAATGAAGCCAGGGGGCACAATTCTTCTTTCCCTGCCTTTTTGTATTTTGATGTTGCTGACTTCCATTGCACCTCCAATATCCCCTCGGTCAGGTGTATCACATCTTGCTTATCTGGTGTAAACTAATGTCTTATCTTTGCTTGTCCAACCGATAAAACACAAGTCGTTGAAGCAAGTAACAAAAAGACTATGTCGAGTTTCTAAAACGCTGAAGCCTCTTAGGATTCGACCATATCAAAGAGAAGACAGGAACACCAGAGATGTGAACACTGCATGGTCATCGAATAGAATCATCTCCCCCTCCCGCCATCTCCCACACCTGTGTCGGAGTAGGGCGGATGGGCGCCAGTGCTAAAATAGTCTTTTAAGCAGTAAAACCGTCTTATGACGAGCAAATTCTTGCAAAATGCCTTGGTCTCTCCTTGGAGTTAGTGCGAGGAGCGGGAAAGGGAGGAGGGGAGGGGGAAGAGGGAGATTCAAAGACTAGTCGGCGAACAGGATCAGCTTGCCCTAGCTGACAGTGAATAAAGCCAAGTCAGTCAGTCAGTCAGTCAATCAGTCAGTCAGTCAGTCAGTCAGTCAGTCAGTCAGTCAGTCAGTCAACAAAGCAGCATACCTCCTTCATTGGTCCTTTAGACAGGGCATCTATTCCTGGGAGTATTTTCCCTTCCAATAGCTCTAAGCTAGCTCCGCCCCCTGTGCTCACGTGGGTGACCTTATTCTCTGCGCCAAACCGCATGGCGCACGTGGCAGTGTCTCCGCCCCCAATGATGGTCGTGGCACCGCGCATTGTGGCCTGCAGGAGAAAGAATATAGTAGACCATGTACAAAGATATAGTGAAAGTAACTTACAGGAAGATAGTAAGAAATTTCAATATTATTTCATCCGATGGATCAGGTCAGCTTTTCGTCCTGATAGCTTTCCCAGTCCTATTGTTTTAAAAAGTTTCAATGTTTATTGAAAAACAAAAGCCTAGACCATAATGTGGTATGTGGGTTGTAGACAGACACATATTATTATTCACAAACTACAGATGACGTAAGGCGAACCCGTTGTTGTTTATCTCGTGGTTTCCATGCCCCACACGAAAGGACTCACAAAGAGTGGCAATGATTTGGAGAGCACTTCAAATGCTTGAGTAAGAAAGGTATTTGTTTAAACCTATGGATCGAGGCTCATATTGATCTCTCCTGTTCATTGATCCGGAGCTTTGTTTGTTGACTGCATCTTACTTGTTTCACGTAGCAACACCATCGGCTTTTAGGTCTACATCGTCATTTTGTCTCAAAGTTTAAAAATCACGTAACTATTTAGCAGTTTTATCGAAGTGATCTAAACTATGACAATGTAAATATTTAATGGGATCTACCCTTTAGGGCAGTGCGCTACTTCATATTCCTTAATAGCAAAGTGTTTAAATGCACACTTCACTCTCCAAAACTGAAATGGCTTATCGGGAACTTGTGTTTGTGAATCCAATCTTGCATATAGAGTTTTCTTCGTTTTTGACAGTAGAGCTGGACTTGCAAAGTGGAGATCAATCAATCTCCCATCGCGGTCTCTGTCTCGAAGCTTCTTAACAAGAACAAAAAAAGTTTAACGATGCAAGTTTTATGTCTTGGATGGATCTGTAACCTGCTCCGCAATGCCAGTTAGTATTAGACCTAGTTCCTGGAAAGCCATTTCAATGATTGAGAGAAGAATCTTGCCGTTCAGATTTTGCCCGAGACCGCGCCAGTCGAAGAGGACTTTCAGATGTTCTATCTTAATTGACAATCTAGATTTTGACCTAATACTCTCTTCATTGTTCTCTTTCTCTCTGTCTGCGTCCGTTGGAACTGGCCGGCTGGCCAACAGTGAACAAAGGAAGACATGAAATGAGTGTACGATAAGGAACCTCATCCTCACAGACAACATATTCTTTTGTCAGTAGCTTTTCCAGAAATCAGATTAGAGTATAATTATTTCCTTTTGGACGATGGGGCGAGAGTACTTTTAATCACTATGTAGTGAAAATAGCAGTGTCCTCTAAAATACATTGCTTGCTCATACACTTCCCTGACTGTTTCTTAGCAAAAGGTTCCTCCATAAAAAAACAACTCAAAATATAACGCAAAGATACGATAGAATCATGGGTGGAATCTCGATAGTGCACAAGAATACTAAAGGAGAGACGCTAAGCATAGTATGACCACATTTACTGAGAGAACAAACACAAAATGATGTTTTTAGATTTTCCGATATTGCCCTTCCATTTCCGTTCATCGTCGAAATTTGTGAGTGCATTCTAAACTAGCCCCCATTAATAGTTTAAAATCTTAAAGACCCCTTCTTGGGCGAGTCTTGTTAGTGTGATCGGTGATTTTTGTATTTTGAAGACGAGTTTCCTGTTCGTTAGTTTGGAAATAGCAATCACGGCAGCCGACATCAAGGGGACTGAAGTAAAAATAGCTGGAATTTGTCAAGAAGGGAGAGCTTGCACATCAGCGATAGAATCTCTTACCATCGACGAATTACAGTAGTGCATTGGTGCTAAATACATATTATGCACCGTTGACAGAGTTAACGTAATTCTCACTATGGCAAGACATCCCATCGTTTATGCGCAAGTTCTCTGAATTGACGTCCTGAATAGCTGATCAGCAAAATGTTGAAGTTTTGTCTAGAGAGATAAGCTCTCGTTCAGAAACTTGACTCATTGCTTACCAAGACGACAGCATCCATCATGGCTTTACTTCCGTTGGAGAATTCGTCCCACTCGAAGACGCCCGGCGGGCCGTTCCACACAACAGTCTTGGCCCGCGAAATCACCTCAGCAAACAGCTCGTTAGTTTTCTCCCCAACATCCAGACCCATCATACCTGAATAAGTAAATGTTCGTGAAAAACTAGTGACAAAAGACAAGGATAATTTTGTTGCAAATTCCTGGGCCTCCCCGAAAGGAGTACTTGGTTGGTATTATGGGAAGGGATAAGAAAGAATACATTTCTGCAAGCATTTTGGACAGTATGCAAGGACCCGTCTAGGAGCGCTTTCTCTTCCCTAACTCTGTTCTTGACCTTAACCTTTCTCCCGACTCTAATTCTGCTCCTAATCCTAAGTTCCAGCCTTGGGAAAGTCTCAGGATTTTGTCAATATTTTGTTAACTGCACTATGATCTTACAAAGGGTTGCAATGAAGACACATGAGATCTCCCTTGACATATTAATAAGGCCAGCATAACCTCTCTGGGGAACTGCCTGGCCCGTTCCAAACAATATCTAACTCTCTGCAAAAGTGTCCAGTTCTAGAGCCAGCAGGCATCATGACTTCTTTCGTTTTTGTTTTCTTTAAACAGAACTGCAAAGGCAAGAGGCATTTCAGATCTGAACACACATTACGGAAGAGAGGACCAGATTGCCTTTACGTTTTCACAGCTTGCGCAGGACCGAGTAAGGTGTTTGCCACAACCCTAATAGCCACTAGCAACTTAAGCTCATGATAAAAAGGGAAGTTTCGTTGATGGCAGTGACATTAGCTCAGTAGAACCTCACAAACTCGAAATATAGGGAATCAGACCATACTTCTGAACTTTCGAGATAAAACAAGTCTATGAATAAAATGTCGTCAACTGTATGCAGTACTGCAGCAAACGACATCCCGGCCGAAATTCTGGTTTTGACGTCTTTGGATTGATAGTAACATTGCGCATATTGTGTAAGAAAAAAAAATAACAAACAAGCCAGCCAGTCAGCCAGCCATCAGCTAACCAGCCAACTAGCCAGCCAGCCAGCCATTTGCAAGCCAACTAGCTAGCCAGCCAGCCAGCCACTCGACATGCATTGTTAGGCGATAGAACCTCACGATTCTCAACCCTTAGGTATAATACTGACCCACCCACTTCCCTTACCATGAACCCACCTTCAGGGATTCCCTCTTGCACATCACACTTCCCAGTATTGGCGTTCTCAGAGAACTTGTCTGCTATTATGAAGTCCACGGGGAGATGGATGGTCACCCCGTTTTTCTCAGCTTTTTTCTCCAGCGCTGGAACAATGGATGCCCCTTTCTTGTCAAACAAGGATTTCCCGATCTCCACTCCATACAGAATCTGAAACAGTGTCGGAAAATATCTGTACGGCAATTGTGATTTTAATGTCTGTGATTTCTACCAATCAGGTACGTTTATGTTCAAGGCAGCTGGCTTTAAGAGAAAGATATTTTTTGGACGTAAGGGAATGTGGGAAGGAGTACTAACTTATTCCTTAAATCACTATCTGGAACAGCGATAAACATCGTCATTGCGCTGCAGTTGTAATATTTGCATATTCTGTCAACTTGTAGAGTTAGTTGTATTTTGTGGTGTCCGTTTCAGTTCATGGGTGGGGGCTGAAGGTCCATTACAGCTAGACGTAGGGGCTGACCAGTTTTTTAACCATGATCTCTTTACCTGACTCGGAATGACTTTCTGATTATCAATTTCAGCGTGCTCAGACATCGAGCACGCTTACTGTCAACTTAAATGGGAGAGATAACTAAAGCAAAAAACTAATACTAAATCTAATACTAATACTAATGCTTATACTAATACTAATACTAACCCAAGAAGAAGAAGAAGAAGAAGAAGAAGAAGAAGAAGAAGAAGAAGAAGAAGAAGAAGAAGAAGAACAACAACAACAACAACAACAACAATAAGAACAACAACAGTAATAATAAACAACTCTGATTCATTCCCCCAGGCTAGGATGACCATCTCCATTTTTAGCGGTCGGTAGTCGGAGGTTATGACAAGTAACTGCGGTAGAGAATAGAGAACGATTCGATTCAAACCCTCAAAGTCTCTCCAAAATGACAACAAAAACAACAGTAGGATACCTGGAATCATGACCTAAGAGTGATCCGGCCTCCTTCGAGATCAGGTAGTATAAAGGACCGAATCATTGACATTTGTGATCAGGAAGTTGTTCCTGCAATACTCTCTTGTTTTTTCGCTCTCTGTGAGATTGGAGGGGATGAAACTTTAAAATTTATGACCGGGTGGTAATTGTAATAAGTGGGTTTTGTGTTCGTGTTTCTGTTAACTTTGCACAAAGCTGAGTTTCTCTCCCATAGCGTTACCTTAAGGAAGGTGAAGGCCATTCCTCCTCCGATGATCATCTCGGTGACTTTGTCCAGGAGGTTCTCAATCAGCTGAATCTTGTCCGAGACTTTTGCCCCGCCCAGAATTGCAAGAAACGGCTTTTCTGGGTTTTCCAGCACTTTGGAAAAGCTCTCCACTTCTTTTTTCATCAACAATCCTGTGTTCAAAGTAAAGAAATACAAAGAGTACCACAGATTCGGTAAGTCTTTGTGTACTTAGAAACCATTCTCTAAGTATACAGTTGCTTTGATACATCTATGTTGAAGCATCGGTAAAATTACTACCACATACGCAAATACGAGGAGGGATTAACCACTTTGCCTTCCAAAACTCGAGCCAAATTCATCTATATATAGCTTTCAGTGCATGCTTCCTCCCCTTCCTCGTCAGCCCCCGAATTCCCTGAAAGGGCTGATTCTCATCGTTGCGACTAACATTACATCATCACACACGAAGCATAACCGTTAACATTGTAACACAAGCGCCTCCTCAACACCAGTATCAGCATCAAACTCGCTACTGAGACAACATTAACACCACTATCACCACCGCATTAGCCCACCCACGGTACCAATAACAATAACAATAACAATAACCAGATAACAATCTGTTGTAAATGAACAAACAATAACAATAATTATTGTTAACAAGCAATTCACATTCTACCCTTCCCCTCTCTCTCTTTCTCAACCACCACCCAGACCGTTACAAAAATCACACAGACCGTTATCAAAATCAACCAGACTTGAATGTTAAACACAGCAAGAATCCACCACCACAGACAGAACCACCAACACCACTATCATCTTAGCAGCATCTACACCATCTACCCAACCAGGCTGGACTTCAAACACACAACAATCACTCACCACTAGCTCGCTGTGGCAGCGCACATCCAACGACGGAACTGTGAGCCCTGTGAGCAGTCCCAAAGGCATCGTTAACGTACACGTCGCCGAGCCTGCTCAAGGACTTTCTGAACGCCTTGACCTCCTCGGGGGTGGCCTTGACCTTCTCTCCGGTTGCGTTTAGTCCTTTTCCTTCCTCTTCTATATGAAACCTGATTATTTGGAGATATACTTGTCTTGACCAGATCAAATTTTCTTGAGTAGATCAACACTGATAGACTGACTGCTTATGTGCGCATACATTTTATTATTTTATCAGCTTGGTTTTTTATCATATGAAAGAAAAAAAATAGTGTCGGTGTCTTTTCAGCTTAACATCAATATTATACTGTAGTCTAATTAATTACACAGTCTGGCCATTTACTAACTTCATTCACCTGATCCATTATCATAATGTCGAGAATATGCTGCAACTATCTTACTATTGCATCCTGACTACTTTCACATTTATGCTGTGGCATTTTACTTCATAATGGGCAATCTTTTCCACATACGGATTAATCGTTAATTTGTCCGTATACGTAATCCGCTAGAGCAGTTGCCCTATTCTGAAATGTAAAGATGCGAGCAGATATATTATGTAGATTCCTATCCTTATAATAATAATAATAAAAAAAGAGTCTTCACATTGTAATGCTCCATAACAATCCCCATCCTAAATTCTCTTGATAAAGAACATAACAAATGTTGCGAAATGCCATCATCGGCAAGAGACTTATACCCTCAAAACGTAACAATTAGCCCGCGGCAATGCGCAGTCATCAAGTCCAGCTGTCATAGACATGCAGAAGAAATAAAAACCCATGCTGGTTCACTTAAAGACATATCGGATTTCTATTATTGGCGTCACATATAGGAATTGGTACCTCTGTAGATTTTTCTATACTGTATCCAGTCCCAAAATATGACGATGACAATGACAATAACAATGATGACAATGGTATTTATTGACAACCCTTTTAAACGGAAAATGCATACTATGGAGTTTTACAATATCAAGTTGTTTTTTTTTTTATACTTTAATAGGCATAGCAAACTAAACAACGTATATACCCGCATCCTCACAGGTCTGACGCATTATATAAGATATAAAATAAATGGTCTTATTTTCTTATTACTGTACATTTGCTGCTTTCAAAGAGCTCTTTCATCTCAAAGAAATTTGGACGGTTGCAACAGTATGGCTTTAAATAGGTGTCCATTTGTATGCTAGAAAAATAGGACAAATAAATGGATAGTGGAATTCAACACCCAAGTTGCCAAGCCGTGCCTTCACCTCAGATTTTCCAGCAATATAACCGTCCCTGTCGGAGGGTCTGCGCATGCCTCCTCCACTTCCGGCCCCACACAATCCTCAAGGAACACTACCGGCTTCATCAGCAGCCTCTCCAGTTCCTCAGCGACCGGCATCAGGCTGCAGTCTGGCATCTTCTGGCCGTCTGGACGGCCCAGGTGACTCATCAGTATCACACATTTGGCACCTTAGGAAGAGGAGTGAGGTGTTCGTTTACAGGATTTTAACAAAACAAACATGTTTTTTTTTAGCTGGAACATGTTGTCCAAGATGAAAGGCATCTGCTATTTATGACTTGTTGTGGTTATCAGTGGGACATTGTTGCACGCTTGGCAGCTTGTTTTCATGTTTGCACATATTATTTATATTCTTTTATTTAAAAAAAATGGTTTCAAAACAATGTGTTTGTTTGCCATTACGTTACTGTTATCTTTGTGCGCAGCATAGGCTTTTTGCATTTCTCAGTCAATGAAGCAGTATTTGTTTTTTTTTGTTTGTCGGTCGTTGTACTTCTTAAATTTGTACAGCCATATGAATAAATGAATGAATGAATGAATGAATGAATGAATCTATCCGTCCGTCCGTCCGCCCGCCCATCCGCCCACCGGCCAGTCAGTCAGTCAGTAACATTTCTTCTTCTCTTCTTCGTATTCGTTTTGTTCCGTTTTCTTCTTTTCTTCTTCTTTTTCTTCGTATTCTCTTTGTTTTATCCTCCCCCCCCNCCCCCCCCCCCCCCCCATTCCTCACCTTTGCTGAGAGCAAACTTGATGGTCGGTATCGATGCTTCAATTCTTTGCGTATTCGTGATCACGCCATTCTTCATGGGTACATTGAAATCCACTCTCATCAGCACTCGCTTCCCCGCCAGATCGCACTGGTCGATACTTAATTTACTTGTCAGGTTCAGCTAGAGGAAGAATGGCGGTTTGGTCAGTGGTTGAAAAGAGAAAAGCAACAAAATCTTTCAGTTGTCAGACTGACAGTAAATGTTTTTTTCTGAAGTTTATTTCACGTTAATAATCCACTCAACAACTTGGATTTACACTCCGGGACATTCTGGTGTTGTCACAGGGAACGAATTGCTGACACATGTCAGGGAACGTGCAGCTGTTTAAGACCATTAAGTATAACAAGGCTGGTGTAGTGAAAGAAATGACATAGAAACTGAGGAAGCAGAAGCAGAAGAAGGAATGGGAAGGCCATTACTAGCTATGAAGATGTTTAGTAATGGGCAGGTATAGGAGCCAAGGAACTTATTCTTTAAGGATCTATATGAAATACAAGACTAACACCCCATTTTGCAAATGAGCAGGCAGGCAGGCAACGCACCAGCGGCGAAAGAATACCTAATGCACCGAAAGGCATCATAGACGAACGCATTAGACTCCGTGAAAAAAGTTGGACTATTGGCGAATCGGGCGGATTGAAAAGATCTATCGGAGATTGTATTTCGTTGCTATACACATTCTTTTTTTTTTCAAAAAGGGTAAATAAAATAAAGAGGACTGATGTGTATAGTTACATTTCGTGTATTTTTCTACGAATTTAGGTGAAAACTGCATGTTTTTACGTTACGTAGTTCTCAAGAAATCTGTGACACAAATTTGGCCGAAGCCTTTTATTAATATAGATGTATTAAGCTCGGTAAAGATGGCACATTCGCGGAATTTTCACAGATCCAGTTTTAACAAATCACTGTTCATTTTAAGCTGTGACACTGTAGATCATTTTACTAAGAGAATCGACTTGTTTTGTAAAACAGTTTTGAAACTATGTTTTACGAAAAGATTTCCTAACGCTTTATGCTCTTAATTAACACTATGTGCAAAGAATTATGTATTAAGTCATAATTAAGTAATTTTACTTTATATTGGACGCACAGTCGAATAATCCCGTTTGGCTGTGCCCCCGTTGTAAAGGGGTCGTTTTCTTTAAGCAAATAAAATAAAATTAAAAAGAAGGAAGAAGATTCAAAGCTTGCAGGAAGTTCAAAAAAGAGTACAGCCAGACAACTGGAACAGTCAACAAGGAGACTCTGCTCTGGGTTTGAATCGGAGAACTGTCCAGAAGGAACCGATACAGTCTCTATCAACAAGTAAAGAAACAAAAGTAAACATTAGACACTGCTATGTTAGTTCATAAATACACCTGGAAGTGGGAGATCTGTTTCAAATAATAGCAGCCAATAAAATCTCTTGAATAAATGGCACAAACCGCCATTTCATCAATAATTCTGTATCTGTATATTTTTTTTTCAGAACTTATAGTGGTTTTTTGTAGTTGGCATGACTCCTTATAACTTTTACACTTCATTATTACCTTCAAATTTTAAGGCTGTTTGCTGAATGGCTTCACAGCTGTATAATTTCTAAGTTTTCATGTGTGGCCCTGCAGTCAGAATTGAAGCAGTAAAAGATGTATGTAAAGAACACACCCCAAAAACTTTGAAAATTGTTAGTTACCGGGTTACTGCACTAGGGCGGCATTTTAAAATTTGGTTGTTTCATAGAAGTTGCTTTCCCAATTCCTCAATGTCATTTTACAGTCAGGTTTTGGTCAACTTCTCTGTACATGATGACAGTACTTCTGAACAGAGATGGGAAATCCTCGGTGATTTTGTTTTACGAAGTTTACATCGAACCGTACATTGCGTCGCTTCCTCAGCACTGAGTGCTTCGGTCTTTCATCGAGGCGAGTAGGTATAAATTATTGTCTTTGGTGCACACTCAGTGAAAATGATTTTGGGTGTGAGTGATCTTTCTTGGCTAATGAATGTCTCCAGTGCAGTCGGTGAAGCAGTTTACTAAACAAAACAGTATCTAATCTCTCCCCGGATAAACTGATTTCAGCACAAGAGCACTTAAGATTCTTTTTCTGCCTTTTCAATTTAGCATTTTGTTTGCCATTTGACATATCATTCATTAAAAGATATATTGCAAAACGAAAAACAAGGTCAAGGCTGCTCTATTTGAATATCAATCAAGATGGCGCATTAATACATCCAGGAGAGATCGCGAACACGATATCTTGAACATGCTCAATGAAATGACGTGTGCAAATGTTAGAAAAGATGAATGAAAAAGTTGTGTGTCGCGAGCAAATTTAACAAAAGATCGGCTTATCTCAACGTGGGCTTTAACAGAGGCAGTTCCTTTGATCTGTTACTAAGAATAGCTTGCTGAGATGAGAAAACTAATACGCCCTTTAGCAATCTCCCAGTAGGAATCTTAATGCACGCTAAATCAAAAGCCGTTTGCGGATAATATGCATAAACTCCAAAACTTTTGAAAAGAATTGTGCCAGGAGCATCTGCTGAACTTTCGTTATAGAAAATCATGTTCCCTCTCATAGATAGAAAAGTTAAAGATTTACGCTCCCAAACTGTACTAGAGGCAATGTATCCTTTTGCGTTCACAGCCGTAAATAAAATATAATCAGATATTTTCCCGGTGCCCTTAAGCAGATTGTCGGTGATGCTCGTGGATTCCGGTTTGTGAACGCAAGATGATACATGGTCGCCTTGACATAAAACGTCCTTTCCGTATCACGGTCAGATAAAGAAAAAGACATGTGTCTTGCAGCCAGCAAAGAGGTTATAATACTAATGTTTATTATAACGTCTTTGGCAGCCAGTCAAAAGGAGGCGTAAATCGAAATTTGACCATGTTAAGTACTGTCCTAAGTAATAGTTTCAACAATTAATTCTGCTCGAATGGTATCAGACCGTAATTTAATTAAACTACAATTAATTCAGTTTAATTTAATTCAATCAATAATGTCTGCGGCTGTAGTTTCTATGTGTGTGTGCTTGTACATCTCTATGAATTGGCGTCGCCGCTTTAGGCCTGGGAGCACAGTCTTTGTATACGTTTCGGCGTATCAGAGGCTTGAAACTATGCTTCCCCTGATCTGAGACTCCTGCTCTTTGAATGCACACACGAACAAGTGCCGCATGTATACGTGTGAGTGAGTATGTGTGAGTGTCTTCTATATGTATGTGTTTGTGTAGATGCGTGTAAGCTTGCGTGCTTGTGAAGTGTGCATTTGTGTTTGATTATGTGTGCATGTGGCTGTAAAGCTACTTAAATTTAATACTAATACATCAAGCTACTGGTAAAATACAAAAGTTAAATGCGTGTACTATCATTACGTGAAAAAGCAGTTTGATCTTGCATTATTCTTATCTAAATAAAATCATCAAATGGCAAGACATCCTCAAGCAGTGGTAAAATATCTGATGTAATCGTGACTGAAGAAATGTTTATTTTTACAATAAAAGTACTATAATCTGCCGTAGCAAGATCTAATCATTCGGCCATAGAACCAATATTTTCGTGAATAGAAATGATTTTATTATGGGTTTCTGCAGCAGCAGCAGCAGCAGCCACAACAACAACAACAACAACAACAACAACAACAACAACAACAACAACAACAACAACAACAACAACAACAACAACAACAACAACAACAACAACAAAAGATCGAATGGTCTCGGTCATTTTCAGATCCTGGTATTTCACTTTCTGGTCCAGCAACAAAAGCCTCATCTTGACTGGCTACAAGGCATATCGTGCTCACTCTCGATCTCAATAGTGGAATCTATGCAGCACAAACAGCCTCTCACTATGATGTCCTTGGCCCTCCCCTTCCCCTTTCTTCCCCATCAAAAGTAATGCAGCATGTGACCTATACAAGGAAATATTGCACTGAACTACAAAGAAACTGATGGTTTCTTCCACCCATTTCTTATTTTTTTTTTGTGCCAAATCTTTTGCTAAAAATTTCTACTATGTACATAACCAGAATCTGCCGTTATATGCTTGGAAAGTGAAACTGTACTTAAAAGGCCAATCTGGCATATAAAGGAGAAGAGAGGCATGATGGGACACTTCTTTTATTTGAACCTAACCACATAATCATTTCAAGCGGAGATTTTTAAAAAAAATTTAATTTCATTATTAAAAGAATCCATTCTAATAGACGCTTTGCAGGCCGCTAGTTTACTGTCCCACTGAAAAGTAAACCAAATATACGTGAAAACATCTACTATTTGAAATATGAAAGCACACCCATTTGAGTCCAGGAATTGTCTATGACCGTTTATAGGCAGGGTTTGCTTCCCAACGGAAACGATTGGTAAAACCGGCTTTAACCGCTCAGGCATATAAAGCATACCAGTTAAAGGATCCTAATGATCTACCATCAATCCCAATTCCCCCAATCTATCCAACTCCCTCCCCCCCTTCCAATCTCTTTCCTTCAAATGTGTTCTCACTGACGTTACTCCGACATGATTTTCTTTAACGATCGGTATTAGAGAATTCGTTATCAACAATCATGAGGTCGTGAAATAATTTATAACCTTTGCCTAACCACCCTCGCCCATATTACGAGGCTATGAGTTCTGTAGTACGGCAGTGAGCAATGTGAAGGCATGAAGGAAAAAATGTTTTAGTGCTATGGCGACGGGAATTTATAAGGTGCCCAAATAGGCTATGAAACAAGCTTTAATAGACCAGAGGACAGGACAGAAACAAACATCATCCAGCTGCGGACGTAATGCCAACAAGGAGGTGNGGGGGGGGGGGGGGGGGGGGAGGGGGTTGATTCTGCAGCAACATTTGAATGATCTGGACGGACTCGTTGACATTCAGGATGATCAGAGTTTTTAATGCCAGGAAAAAAAAAACACCTGAGGGAAAGAAAAGGAAAGAAAATAAAGAAAGGCAGCGGGGTTAATCACACCGTAAAGATTACAACAAGGAAATCGGCTGGTGGGTCAGAAAAGGGTTTGTCAAGCGGTCCATTGATGAAGCCCAGATCTCTAATCTGGAAAATTAAATCTTATTTTTTTTTTTCCACTGACCAGAGGCCAAGAAGGAAAAAAAATCCCGATGTCACTCTGATGGATTACGAAGCTGATAAAATAGTTCTGAACTATGATTTCTTTTGCAGGCTGCAGTTTGGGGGAAGTACGAATGAGCTTTATAGGAAGGAAGGACAACCTCATATTCTGGAACACTTTACAAACTTGAAATAATGGACCAGTCCCTTGGAGTTTGAAATCGTGAGGCTCTGACATATTAACCAAATCTAGGAGTTTGCTAGTTCACTTATCGTGTTGGCCTTGTTTAAATGAGGGAAGTTGGGATATGTGTCAAGGTCACGTGTGGAAACTAATCTTACACATGCCTATGGTTTAGTGATGGTAATCTCAACTTTCAGTTGATGGCCTTAGGTTCCCGATAGGTTCTAGAAATTTTATAAAGTTAGGAGTTTTTCAGATTCTTCTTCGCAAAACTGACCTAAATGATGTGATCATGTAAAATCCATAGCACACTTTTCAGGCAAAGTCACTTTGGGCTCACATTTCCCCTCATAACAGGCCTGACCACGTGACAACATAAACATATAGACGAGTTTGTCGTTTGTATATTATGTCACAATAAAAGATGAGCATATTAAAGGAGAATCGAAGTGTGCATGGCACTGCGTGAGAAAGTTATAAAACTGGATAAAAACCTCAGAGTTTGAAGAGCTGCTTTACGTTTGAATGCTGTCTGACAGCTTGAATAATTGAACGGTGAAATGTCGTTAAGAAGTAGCCAAAATGCTTTCAAAATGGCCGGAAATCAGTTCAAGACGATTTATTCAGAAATATCTTTAACACTGTTGAATAAACACACACACACACACACACACACNATATATATAGATAGATAGATAGATAGATAGATAGATAGATAGATAGATAGATAGATAGATAGATATAGATATATATAGATATAGTGTAGATTATTTTGAAGATGATAAGTGACAGGACATAAAAAATATGCATTAGTCCTTGAAGTAAAAATGGGATTTTAGAAGTTCCAGCTAACATCTCATTAGTGAACGACGCCCACTCCAATTTCTAACGATTACTCTCTCGGTCAATTCAGCCAAGGAGACAAAACTTGATAGAAAATATCTTCAACAAAATAAAAAAAAAACAGCAGCTACTACAACAACAACAAAAACTCCAAGCACCCCAACAACTCTTTGATCATGCAAGACTTTGATGTATCGCTACACAACGTTTCCTGTTTAATCGAAAGATGAAACTGGTTTTATCGCTTGTCATGTCGTTTGGCGTGGCGCTCCTCTCGAACTTCTGATTAGACCAGGCTATCATTTGACTAATAGAAATGACAGAGGAGGGATTTTGAAGATTGTGGGAACTTCATTTTTAGCAACTGCACTGGAGATGGGTCTGTAATTTTCATTCGTAATCAGCAATGAGATATTATACTGAGAGTGGAGAGGGGCGTGGGAGAGCGCAAATTGAAAGTGACATAGAAGGTGAAGGGGAAGCTTGTGCCTGACATGTAGTCTGATCCCCTTTCCCCAACGCTGTCATCCACCTTCCTGTAACACTAAACTATCCCATTTTTATGTATTAACCCCTCCGCCCCCCTCCTTTATGCTCTATCTCTTTTTCTGCCATAGTATTACAACTGCATCCCGCTGCCCAACAGAGAGAGAGAGAGAGAGAGAGAGAGAGAGAGAGAGAGAGAGAGAGAGAGAGAGAGAGNNNNAGAGAGAGAGAGAGAGAGAGAAAGAAAGAGGAGAGAGAGAGAGAAAGAGAGGAAGAGAGACAGAAAGAAAAGGAGTGAAAGACAGACTCACGAAAACACAGATACTCTCATACTCTCACGACTTCCATCCGGGATCGGAGACATCTGTTGTTGGTGGAAAACACTTTTCTGATTGACTTCCCATTAAGACAAAGGAAATTACCATTTTTCACGACTTTAGACAAACTGCAAACAACATACAAACTGACATCTGGCACGTTGATGACTGCCAACTACCTCTGGATTATCATCATTACCACAACCACCACCGCCACCACCACCAACACGTATGCTTACACAACCAACCTCTCCCCTCCCCCCCCTCCCCCCCNCTCCCAAACACACGCACACACCTACATACACACCCAAACACTCACTCACATCTCCCATCTCTGAGTGCAGAGAAAAGTACGGTACTGCCGTCCTCCATTTTTTATGTGTGTGTGTGTGTGTGTGTGTGTGTGTGTGTGTGTGTGAGAGAGAGAGAGAGAGAGAGAGAGAGAGAGAGAGAGAGAGAGAGAGAGCGAGAGACAAAGAGAGAAAAAGAACGAGACAAAAATAGGAAAAAGATAATCAGAGAAAAGGAGGAGAAAGTGAGCTGTGATGAGATCACAATTTATTATCCTTACAAAGCTAAACACACAGGAATAACAATAATTTTGTCTATGTTACTAACCCTGCAGCTTAATAATTTTAGGACCATGGCCGCTGCTTAACCCAACAGGATAAAAAACGAGACGAAATGTTGAGAGAAAAACACAAGAAAAGACACTACGAAGTGTAGAACAAAACTGCTACGATTCGTGTGCAGAACGACGTCAAACACAACGAAACGTCCGACACCCCTAATTGGAGCTGAATAACAGACTGAATACCAGGACTATTCACGTGTTTATCACTTCCTGCTTCACCCACATTAATCCTGACAGAGAAATGCCATGGTGGGCAATAAGTGGACCAATAAACAATTTTACTGTCAGACAAAAAATGATCTTTTTCTTTCTTTCTTTCTTTCTTTCTTTCTTTCTTTCTTTCTTTCTTTCTTTCTTTTTCCGAGAAACGGATGTACTTTGGTTCTTACAGCACTAATTAGACTGTAGTGTCAATAATATTGCCATCGCTTGTTAATAGATTGGCAGAGGACCCATCGCCTCTGGCTAAAGAACTGCATTTTGCATGACGTATACTCTGCAAATGCATTAAGGCTTTGATGTTTAGTGGAGATGCTGGGACTCTATTTAGAGTAAATTTGAGAGCTTGCGCATTAACGATGGGATCTCTTACACTGGTGCATCGGTGCTGAATGCACCCTTAGTGGCGTTCAACATGCAGAGTTAATGTAATTCTTACGATGGTAAGAGATCTCATCGTTTTCAAGTGTTCACTCTAAAAATAAGCAGGCCAGTTTCTTCAGATTTGAAGGTGGGGATGGATAGGATGAC
>JAWQUT010000181.1:586593-606746 GCA_033807755.1 Ellobium chinense | reverse complement strand
TGAATTTGTTGACAATCTTGCAACACACACATTTGAGCTGAAAGACTAAATGATTAACTGCTGATGTGTGAGGTGTGCGTGTGTGCGTGTGTGTGTGTGTGTGTGTGTGTGTGTGTTTGTGTGTGTGTGTGTGTGTGTGTGAGAGAGAGACAGAGAGAGCTCTGTGTGTGTGTGCCTGCGTGTGTGTGTGAGAGAGAGAGAGAGAGAGAGAGTGTGTGTGTGTGTGTGTGTGTGTGAGAGAGAGAGAGAGAGAGAGAGAGAGAGAGNTGTGTGTGTGTGTGTGTGTGTGTGTGTGTGTGTGTGTGTGTGTGTGTGTGTGTGTGTGTGTGTGTGTGAGAGAGAGAGAGAGAGAGAGAGTCTGTGTGTATATGTGGAGGCATCACAGGCAGGGTCTGTCATCCCAAAAAAATCATGCACCACGCAACCTTAACCCATGGTATTCTTTCCTGCTAGATTCTGTTGTGATATTTCTTCCGCAGGTTGGGGATTAATACCAGTGAGGGTATGATAAAAGTTCCCTGGGCAAAGAATATTTCTTCCGGCCTTGAATGGAAATATAATGAAAAAGTATTACAAAAATGGTTGAACCCCAATCCCCACAACTACACTCTACCTTTCTTAAAGACAGCATTTCAGTATTAGGTTATGATGAGATTTGAGCTACATGCTCGTTCAACACCGCCAAGGGTAAAATTTAATGTAGAATACGACGTCTTATACAAATCTAAAAGGAGAAGTCAGATTTCACATCTGTGAAATGAAAAAGAAAACTTGCAGACAGACAAAGATGTGAGGGATAGGTCCAAAGAGCAAATGAAGAGAGATGAACAGTACTCTACAATGCAAAACGACGTTCCTTGGTATCTTTAAACCGTGTCCTCAACAAGAAATCGATCTGCCAGTCTTTAATTTTTTAGTGATAAAGGATAAAGGTAGATCAAACATTACATCGATCAGAGAAAGAGAGAGGGAGAAGAGAGAAAGAAGAGAGAAAGAGAGACGAAGAGAAAGAGAGAGAGAGAGAGAGATAGAGAGAAAGGGAGAGAGAAAGGGAGAAAGAACAGACGAATTTCGGTATTGAAAACAGAGCAGCTTATATGTAGTCATGAAGGATACAAAGGCATGATTTATATAATCATAGTTCTGAGGTTGTTGATAGAAAGAACCTCCAACATTACCTTATCAATACCCAACAATCCTGTCAATGATCTGATATAATTATTATAACATAGAATCCAGCATGTCAAAGGGTAGCATAGCAATTCAGAGGACCCTCCTATTACATGGCCAGTATTGTCTGTTCTACTCGTATCATCCTCGGCTCCATCATTATAAGGTGTTCATTATACAGGACACAAACGACACAAACTAGCAGAATTACTATCATTATGATTACTACGATTATCTTTTTGCCATGCTTTATGGAAGAGAAAACTGGGTACGCACTGAAATGGGTACGATTTGTATATTTCGCTGTCAGATCTGAGCCAATTAAAAAGAAAAAAGAAAAATTAGAAAAAAAAATAAAAAAAGATACATAATATAGAAAATCAATGGCGGGATTTGTCCGGTATTTGTTTATTATGGTATCTTATATTTATCATAATTATATAGAAACTTTTCTGCTAATTGCACAGTGAGCCAGTCCAAGTGACGTAAAGTGGCGTATTGCCCAATAATGAGCGAAAATAGGGAGTAATTGCGAATGAGGTTAAAATTGTGTACCTTCATTATCTAGGTGCTATTTATTATGTGACCTGTATAAATATGGATCTTTATTATTATCTGTTTCATGTGCTGTCCCCTTGCCAATGTCTTTACTCTGCTGTTCGCCCAAAGCCAACAGTCATGGTCTTGATTTCAGCTAAATAAATTTGTTAAACTTGTTAGATTGTTGTTTGATTAAAAACAAACAAACAAACAAACAAACAAACAAACAAACAAACAAACAAACAAACAAACACACAAACAAACAAACAGAAGGAGTAGCTAGTAGGAGGGTCAGACTCAGAAGGAAGTGGAGATGGAAAAGGACGAGGCGAGAAGAGAGAGCGATGGACGGAAGTGACCATATTATAATGCCACCAACCAGGAGGAGGCAGGAAAATGGTGATGATTGCTGATTGGTCATTTTTATCAACTGATTACTGATTGGTCATTATTATGGAATGGTTGAAATGATTGTTTTGTCCACAGCTGCTGATTACTGCGTCGCCCCTGTGGAATAACCCTCCATTTGTGCGACAGGAGCGAATCTTGCGCACTGGTTGTAAATAACTGACCGTTCCGAAAAAAAAAATGATGTGAGCAGTTGGGAGGTGTGTTAGGGTCACGGGAGGACACTCACTAGGTTCACACGTGGAAGTTAGGGATCGATTCAGGCAGGAGGTATTTAAGGCTGTGAAGTTAGCAGCCTGTGGTGTAGTGCTATTACGTTCAACCTTGCAAGCTGAATACCTTGGGTTCAATCCCCAATAGGGACAGAAAATCATAAAATTTTCCTAAGTTAGTTTTCTTCGGTCTTTCTTCTCGAAATTAATTTCGACAGTAATTTGGTAAAATCCCTAGTGGCACACTTCGCTAGATAATGTGTCACAGCTAGCAAAAACAAACAAACAAACAAAAAAACCCTGTCAGATCGGGCTCAATTTCCTCCCCCTTAATGTATAATAATAAGTGCCTTTTCACCCAGGCACACTACAGAAAGCTTTCTGCGTAACTGAAATAAGCTTTTATATGGCTGAGGCAAACCAGTGCTCCTACGTTTTATTCGCTTTGCAGCTGAGAGTTCCAATCACAACCCTTGTTTATCAATAACTATAAACATTTCTCAGATATTAAGGGGAGACACTACCCTTTTCCAGAGATTTTGATACACATAACACAGTATGCTACTTATCCCTATGAGTGCACTGGATTTCTATGCAAAATTACACACCAAAGTGCTGAATGGTGCATTCTTCTTTCTCAAGGTTGATGATCTTTGAACAAGTGCCTTTAGAGATGGCAACATATACCTCCTAGATACCTTTATAATATGATCCTGGGGAGGCTTTTTTGGATTTTCTGTCATGACGCAGATTTATCAGAAACTAGCAACACCCTTTGATGATAGATGAAGTAACTTTATATCTAGACAGAAAATCAGGAAAAGCCTCAATTGGATCATGCGTAAACGTATGTAAAAGACATGGATGAAAACAGGGATAAAAAAGATGTGCCATCGCAAATGACAGTTGCTCTAAGATCATGGCCCTTGGGGGAGAAACATACACCACTCAGCTCTTAGGTGTCTAAGTTTGCATAGGAATCCATTGCATTCATGGTGATAAGTTGCACACCATGTCATGTGCATTACATCCTTTGGAAAAGGGTAATGCCTCCCCTTAATGCTTTCAAGCCTCAACTCTGAGACCATGGCGACTGGGGAATTATTTGTCCTGGTTGGCTGATTCGGAAAGGTGCATTATTCTGTGGCTTGCAGCACCACAATGACAATAAAGCTTAGCCTGGGAAATTGAAAATGTCGCCGGGTGTTTGTCTAGCGGAGACAATGATGGAGCTGTCTGCAGATTAGATAAAAAACTCTGGAATTTCATGATAGAACAGCAACAACAACAACAATTCCCAAAGGGTCGTCTACGCCGTCGATAATGTCACCGAACCATGTCGAATTGTCTGATGCTCGGCGTAGAAATTTACAAAGCCCAGAGAGATAGGGATTTTTTTTTTTTTTACCACCAGGGGCGAAGCGTCTACATAATCAAATAATCACTGATTATAATTTGAAATTTTCTGAACCGAAGCATAAATCACGTAATAAAATACCAAGGCTACCTTTGGACCATGATATTTTGTTCTATGTCAGGCCTATTCTTATTTCTCGCTCTTCTAGATCCCTACATCTCTCATATGTAATCACTGCTCTTGGCTAAGAGGGGTAGAGAATACAGAGCGGAACCTGATGCCCCTACAGCACAAAAAGGATTGACCTAAGTTAGAACTGAGAGAACGCGAGCTTCAAAGAATAAGGTGTAAGCAATGCTTCAATTGATTATAGGCTTCACGTAATGCGGTTAATCACTAAACGGAACACATGCACACAGGCAAAAAAAAAAAAAAGGTAAAACAGGTTTCTGTACTGTTTAAGATGAGTCTTAAACAAAACTCCGTAAGATTTTTATTTTCACAGATCTTTCAAGGTCAAAAACAAGAAAAATTGTGAATAATTGATATGCCATTGAGTGCGAAAGTACAGTAGCATTACATTAACCGCACGATCAACAACTTACATTTAAAAAAAAAAAAAATTGGCACGCACAAAGGAAATTGCTGCACGGCATTGTCAGGTTGGTCAGGTTATGTCGATTTGCTAAACGTAGATTTTTATTATCTTACTTTTCAAAGTNCGTTCTCCCCGGTGTTCACTACGCCATCTCTCTTCGGCAGTGACTACCCTACCAAAACGCTCATTCTCCACCCTTGCCTGTGCCATAAGAGAATGTCAAATTATAATCTTTGTCATCGTTACTGATAATCGATCAGCCTCAGTGGTCGTTAAAAGTACAGGAATATCAAGAAATTTAACGTGTCATAGTATTCTGTTCTCATTATCAAGAAAACAGATAGACAAACATTTATGCTAAATCTGATCTACACTTTTAACCGTGTTCTCACTCAAAGCATCTGATGGTTTTTACGCTGGCTGGTTATTGAGATACTTCTAGATCGTGCCAAAAGACTGGATTGGGCATTTATGTAGATTGCTCCAAAATGGTGGGTAGGGACACTACATAGACTGCGCCAAAAAAAAAGGGGGGGGGGCGAGGGAGTAGGGGCACCAAAGATTTGCAAAACGGATCGGCAATAGACTGAGCCAAAAGTATATACAGTATCTATATTGTACTGTAAAACTATGCTGGAAATGAAATCTGACGTGTCGTATGGATAATAACGACAATATCTGATCTGATCTGATCTGATCTGATCTGATATGATCTGATCTGATCTGATCTGATCTGATCTTATCTGATCTTATCTGATCTTATCTTATCTTATCTTATCTTATCTTATCTTATCTTATCTTATCTTATCTTATCTGCCATAAGAAATACACTGGTGTCGTTGGAGATAATGAAGAGAAACAATACTGCATTTCTTCGTAACATCCAGAAACAGGGATGAAAAATAAGGATAAATCCCAGAAAGTATTACAACCGTTGGTAATCATATTACAAACTGGCTGAGCCTACATATCCTTCCAGCGCAAATACAATGAAAACAGTGTGATGCAAGTTACACAACTTCACGCACATTCCACTTTTGCCTTAGTCAAAATTTGAGGATTTGAGAAATTTAGTGCTCTTAAGCTTTTGCTCAAAGGAAATCAATGATACATATTATGTGGTTTAGCTGTAAAACTGGTATATTATAATAACGAGTCAAAACTCTACATTTGTTTTAATAGGAAAAAAAAGATAACAGAAGATCATAGTAAGATAAAACACTCAAATCATCCCCCCCCCCCCCCCCCCNCCCAAAAAAAAAAGACTTAGGTGAATGGGGAATATACCTAATGATACGCTTTTCAAAGCAGTCTCTGTGGCTTTTGGCACAATCTGCATACGCCCCGTAAATTGATGGCATTCAGAGTTCACCAGAGCGGACTGCCCTATTCCAGATCTTCCAAAAACACCCAAAAATAAATTTCCATAGATAAAGGACATCAGCAACGTTTTATTTTTGTCATTTTTAGCACTTTTTATCCTATCTGATGCGCATCAGATGTGCTAACTGCGCAAAACAAAGACATAATCTGGAACAAACAAAAAAAAAAAAGAAATGTATAGAAATTAAAAAAAAAACAACAACTCAGTGTTTGAAGTTTTTTCTTGATCGACACAGGTACTTTGAAACACATATTATCATAAACAGAAGAAAACCAGATCTAGTTCATATCTCTGATTTGGCGGATATTAATACTGTGTTTGATCATGGACCTATCCAATTATTTCGGCGTTCAAAGCGTCGGCCATATTGGTGAGTCATTGGTGGGGTAACTGATAGCGTTTTCACTAATTGATTTATCGTGTCCTACAATATTGTCTGCTCATTTTGTTTGTCTGGCAAAATTGAATGCGGATTATGTCTCCTTGCTGGATTTCTCTTTGATGACTTTTATGATACGATCTGGACAATCATTAGAAATCTAACAGGTTTCCATTGGCGAAAACGTCAGCACAACGTTGAGGTGATGGCTACCTCAAAGGCATGGCGGAAATAACGTGGTGAGAGTCAGAATTGAGTGACAGTATTTGAACTGGTTAATTCATCCAGTTTCGTTAACATGTGCGAGGGGAAAAGTCCAAAATAAATACGTGGTTATCGCAATTGAATATAGGCTGTTCGTACCCACCATGAGGAGAAGGCACGCAAAGCCTGGCAATATTACGCAAGTGCAATGACTGTTGCTACGTCGACGGTAGCGTTCTGGGAAACTTATCAAATAACACCTTTAACCATTGTACGTGATTTCATTAGGGATTCTGAAGGAAAAAGCTCAAAGCAATTTGCATTTCATGACGGGTTGGTCTGGGTGTAGGAAACTGGTGAGAGGAAATTTGAGATGGAAAGAAAAACATCCATTTGGCGACGAAATCCTGTCGATCTCTGTGAAATGAATTCTTTATCTTCGTTTTTCGCACCAGTTCTCCGACCTCTCTTTTCAACCCGTATTGTTATGTTGGCTAGCGTGGATGGTCATTAATCTTCTAATGGCCCAAATGAAAAAGGCTGATGTGTCATTTTTTGTTCGGTTACGAAATAACGTTCAATCAGTCTCTCAGTCAATCAATAGGTCAATCAATCAATCAATCAGTCAGGCATTGACAGCAATTATTCCAGGTGGAAAGGGAGACTCCATAATCATCGGACCTAGTAATCTCAGTTCATTATCGGGTAAATCCCAAAATGTAATCGTTATCATAACAACTCTGCGAAATGCTGCTTCGTAAATTTACTCTAGCCCTCTTCCTCCCCACCCCATTCAAGTTTAGAGACACGAAACACAGGGCGTTAATGATCTCCGTTATGGCTTCGAATTGTTAATTTGCAGTAAATCTCACACACCGTTCTGGTCTTTGGTGTTTGAGGACCCATCTCCATCGAGTCTGAATATCAGAGACTCCATTCTGTGGGTAGGGAAAGAAGCACACTTTTTGCCGTGTTCTACAATAATGTCCACATTTGGATGGCCGCAAAAGAAAGATCTGTGCATCAGTAACCCGTCTTTGAAACAAAGATGTTCAACAGTTGACCAGCAGAAAACAACTGACTCTATGGAAAAGGTCAGACCCATCACAGGGAAGAAGGGAGAACTGACAATGTCACTGAGCAAAGGACATCCCTCGTGTGTGCTCTTTGACCTCAAGACAGTTACTGTGCATCCGCATTGTAAACTGTTGTAATTCACTTGATGCACAGAACAACAACAACAACAACAACAACAACAACAACAACAACAACAACAACAACAACAACCATTCTTCAAATGAGATGACAATGCTTAACAGTACTAAAATAGCGAACTTCTAATACGGATCATATTGAAGGCAGCCAATAAAACGTAGCGTGACTTTCGCGGACCATTTGTTTTTTCTTCTTTCGGCCCTAGTAACATTTTGTTTTTATTATTCTACCAGTACCATTGTGATTTCGGGAAATTTCTCCCATGGAGGTTACAGTACTTCTTTTGCCCGATCGCTTAAGGGGAAGAAAAATGGGGAAAGGGTGGGGAGGGAGGTCAAAGCCCAAAATTTCCCCAAATCTCTTTCAAAAAAGGTCACCTAGAATTCTGATTTGGTCCCCAATGTTACATTAGGCTGGTTCTGACCGTGTACTTGTACATATGCCTACACACTTTATTTGCTGTATCTTGAAGGCTCAGATTGTACCTGAAACTTTAAAATGTGATGTTTTATTTAGATCACAGGTAATTTTATTTATTTCTACACTCTAATACTGGCTGGCAGGGCCTCAACAAAAAAAAAAAGGGGGGGGGGGGNAAGGGGGGGGGGGGATTTTATATATTAACGGATTAACTAGGTTGTACAAAATGAGTGATTTGCCCTTCTAACAGGTGCCTGAAATTTCTACCTGTGATGTCTTACCAAGGGAAACAACCTGGATTTCTGCAAATCCAGTACAACAGCTGGCGGTTATACCAGCTATTACAAAGTAAAATTGGTTGCCAAAAATATACAACCTCTCTAAACTGACAAAGGAAATCCACCGCGCAACTCGCCATCGACGAAATTGTTGGCATGTCAGATTTCATGGCTGTAGCTGGCTTTGTCATGAAATATATTAGTGTTACATGCCAGCGTTCCCTTAGGACAGTGTGATGATGACATATGACGGTGCAGTTCCTGGAATGATTTTGCTGAATGGGGGCAATGATTAAAAGAAAACTGTCTATGAAAAGGCGAAAGGGGATGGGGGATAAAATCTTTGACTTCTCCTCCCCCCACCCATCTCGTTTTCGTCTCCCCTCCCTCCTCTCCAAAACTGGCTAGCAGACCCAATCCACCCCGGTACCTCTCGTTTCGGTTTCTCTTCCGTTTCCTCCACAGTCTTTGACGGGGGTGCCGCTTCCGACCCTGCCATAGAGAACTGAAGCGAGGTGTCGCCTTCACTGGCAACTGTTTCAGAAGGGTCGGGCTGTGGGTCTGCAGAGGTGGATCCTGATGAGGAGATGAGTTTAGTATGTAGGTATACGATTATCATTGACAACTACAAGAGTGCTCCGTATCACCTCAACACCTCCAACTTGTCCAGCTACACCCTTTTCCTTATGTTGGAGATATCTGGTCTGCGTTTGTTTCGTTCCTTCGGCGTCGCAAGAGGGACATTCTTGTCTTCTGTAGGGAATTCTTAGCCAAGGAAATATTAGGGTACGTGTTTAGTTGGTGTCCACCAGTCACAGTGAGGAGGGGTACACACCTACTAAACGTTTGTTACAAATGTGACGTCTTTTCTGATGATCGGGAGAGAAAACTTGGCAACATGGCGGCAACCATCTGCGGTTTCAAATTTGTTAGTGGACCGTCTTATCAACGGCTTTGTGTCGGGGAAGGATGTGACAAGAATCAGTGGTGGTATGTTTACTAATGAATGAGGCAAAAATATAAGTATAGCAAACACCATTCGGAAGTCGGTGCATTATTTTCTGCCTCTTCCGCATTAGTCGCAGCCATGTTGGCTAGCCTAGACACTAATAGTTCCTTTGACGGTCCCTTTCGCGATGCTGCAGGGAGAAAACAAACGCTGTCACTATTGTGTTTTGTTTCATGACTGTATTTAAGAATGTAAGGCGCCTTGACTCTATGAAGTTATACAATAAAAAACGTGGACAGTCCAACTATGGTATATACATTTATTCCATGTTCCACTTTACAAAACCCAAATGATCTGTGGAATTATGATGATTATTTTCATTATCTTAAATAGACAGCCAGTAACATTTCGAGTGATTATGATGGTAATGAACAAAGGTTTGCGGACAGTAGTCTTCGCCGGCAACACTAGCCACGTTCCGAGAGGTCAGCTTAGTCATCTATAATTGTTCGCCTCACTCTAACCTCGTTGGAACAACTGCTGAACTACTTTCAAGTCAACATGTGGCTGTTTGCTGTAAAGATTCACTGTTTACATTTCTCTGATTGTGACGATGTTCATTTGCCGTTTGTTACCGCCATTGCCACAAATAACCTAAGAACTGGTTTGTGTCAGCTCTGAGATTTCCATAAGATAATCAGCTCATCACTCCAACGACTTAATACNAACGGCTTTGTGTCGGGGAAGGATGTGACAAGAATCAGTGGTGGTATGTTTACTAATGAATGAGGCAAAGATATAAAGTATAGCAAACACCATTCGGAAGTCAGTGCATTATTTTCTGCCTCTTCCGCATTAGTCGCAGCCATGTTGGCTAGCCTAGACACTAATAGTTCCATTGACGGCCCCTTTCGCGATGCTGCAGGGACAAAACAAACGCTGTCACTATTGTGTTTTGTTTCATGACTGTATTTAAGAATGTAAGGCACCTTGACTCTGTGAAGTTATACAATAAACAACATGGACAGTCCAACTATGGTATATGCATATATTCCATGTTCCACTTTACAAAAGCCAATGACCTGTGGAATTATGATGATTATTTTCATTATCTTAAATAGACAGCGAGTAACATTTCGGGTGATTATAATGGTAATGAACAAAGGTTTGTGGACAGTAGTCTTCGCCGGCAACATTGGCCACGTTCCGAGAGGTCAGCTTAGTCATCTATAATTGTTCGCCTCACTCTGACCTCGTTTAAACAACGGCTGAACTACTTTCAAGTCAACATGTGGCTGTTTGCTGTAAAGATTCACTGTTTATAATTCTCTGATTGTAACGTTGTTTATTTGCCTTTTGTTACCGCCATTGCCACAAATAACCTAAGAACTGGTATGTGTCAGCTCTGAGATTTCCATAAGATAATCAGCTCATCACTCCAAAGACTTAATACTCATGCGGTCAGTCAGTGCCAGCCTCCTTGCGACTTGTTACATTAACGAACTGACCTATTTTGTTGAGCAGAAATAAGGAAAATGACATAATTGAAGAACACCCCCCNCCTCCCCCAAGAACCCATTATGTGAACTTTAGTTGATTAAAAATAAATTTTTAATATTGTAATCACAGATGCGTCTCCTTATTAAATTATTCAAGTCACAGTTGACTTCAAATCTGCTTTTCCTCAAGAAATTATACAGAATGAAGTAAACAGAAATGTATTTGTAAAGTACAATTACCCATATATTTTTTTTTTCTCTATACTTCAAAATCTTCAGCGTCCGGTATCTGACATCTAGTAAAAAACGTTTCAACAACAACAAAAAGAAACAATTCTCAAGCCATATTCATTCTCCACACAACTTTTTTCATGAAAATTTGCCTCAGCTGTTGAAGATGCACGACGTCTCAAGCAGCCATTTCAAAAGCTGATGGCCCCTAAAGATTCTTTAAGGCTGCAGGAGCGTAATTGGTCAAAACAAAACAAAAAAAATGAACAGCGGCAGTAATACCAGAGCAAAAAATAATTTTCCTCTTGGACAGATTGTGTAGAAATGATAGTATAATATGAAATCACACCGCAAAAATGATGAAATTCAATCCTGAGTTTGTACAACAATAATTTATGCAAGCGGTGTTTCCAGTAGCTTCAGCGGATTTCATTTTGCGAGTCTATGGTCTGATCTAAATTTAAATTGTTAAAAATGATAAGTCCGGACCCTCCCCCCCCCTCCCCCACCCCGTAAACAGTATATAAAATTAGAGTAGCGTCAGACCTCATGACCAGCCTTGGACATCTCGAAACGTTTCTGTGGTTCGAAGAGAAAATTTTAATAGATGGCTCAAAAAGGCTTTTACAATTTGGCTCCTGCAATCAAATGTGTATCATTCACTGTACCATCATTTTCTGCGTTCTTGGCAGTATCGCTCGCAGGATCGTCGAGCTCTGTAGCCTGGGGTCCACCATGTCTTTTCGTTCCTTCTCCACGTCCCATCCTTCTGTCGGAGAATTCCGCCTCTGACTCCTATTTCAAAAATGATGGATCAGCTGGATAACTGAGAGCTTGCGCATTAACGATGGATCTCTTACTGTCGTAAGAATTATATTAGTGCATCGGTGCTGAATGCGCCTTTTAAAACATTCAACACGCAGAGTTTATATAATTCTTTCGATCGCAAGAGATCCTAACGTTAATGCGCAGCTCTCAGTTATTTGAAGAAAACATAATTAAACAAGATATGAGATGGCAGGCCTACAAACGTAATATAAAGCGCAAGATATGATAATCTTCAGTTTTCGTAGGTCTGTGTATCTATAACGGAAGTTCATTTTCGCAAGCAGTTAGTTCAACCAGCATCTTGGTAAGATTGATTTCTGATGTTTTAGCATATCACTTGCATATAACTGTGTCACATACTTTGAAAAAAAAACGCGGCTCAGGTTTGAAAATGAATTTCTACGGTATAGGAAGCAGATTTAACACATAGACTACAACAACCAGCTAAGGATAGCCGTTTATTAACTTCTTGGCTATGTCATCTTTATCAAGTGCTGATGTCACTAGGGTATTATGGGTTCATCAGCCAGTATGTAGGAGTAGTCTACTATATAAAAAATATTATGACGTACGAGTGCGTGGGGTATGACTTGGGAATGCTGCTTGCTGGGTGTACCGTGTAGTCTAAAAGCTGTTTTAACAAATGGTAAGAACGTACCAAAGGTGGTACAAGCACCAGAACACCAGCACTATCAGCACAGAAACAAAGGCAGCAACATCAATAGCAATAACAATAATAATAGAACAAATCCATCTATACAGAACAATAGCAATGGCACCTCTGCCATTACCCACATCAACAATACTAACAGCAACAACAAACGGCCATCTGGAAAAAAAAAAGGTGGGGGAGGGGGTGAGTATGTTTGTTGAGATGATACTAGCTACGATGCTCGCCTCTCATGACAAAGATCTCTAGATTGAATCTACGTAGTCTAGGTCCAGTCCAGGCGTGACAAATTCTCTTGGACAATTTTCTGAAGGTTCTTACCCGTCTGATTTTTGTTTAGGCAAACTTGTGGTCAAATTGGACGATAAACTGAGAAGTCCTGCAGCCGTACAATTATTCTGCTTTGCCAAAGATCCGCTGGAAGTTAAGAATGGGAAACAAAAAGAGGCTTCGGCCACAACCCGGGCAAAATCCAAAATCCCACAAAGTGAACTTGACCGATCTTACTGTAAAGCTATAGTTCTTTCAAGAGAGGAATATTAGTGTATAGTAGTCCAGCAAGGTCAGAATACACTGTGACGCTGCGAAACGATAAGATATTAAAGAACCCAGCCAAGTGAGTTTGCCGTGGGTATTCATACAGAAGGGACAAGAAGGAAGAGACCAGCAAGGCAGAGGAGCACCACCAACACCAACATCACCAACAACCGTACACAAACCGAGTTATCTGACTCGACGTCACCGTCCTCGAAGTCATCCAAGTAATATGAATCACCGGCGTCGTCGCCCTCCTCAGCAGAGCCGTCTACATGTTCTTCCTCATCTTCGCCCTCATCTTCATCTTCGCTTTGATCCTGCCCATCCTCATGGTTGATATCGTCTACCGCATGATTTTGGTTCCAATCTACTCGTTTGTCAGCGCCGTGGCCATCTATCTCCTCAGTAGGGTAGAGATGCAAGTTTCCCATTTCCCTGCCCCCGCCCACAGCATCTGAAGTTGCTGCAGCACGCCCGGCGCTGGAACGATCTGCAACAACAATAATAATAAACAATAATGATGATTATAATAATCATTATCATAATCAAATAGTTTGTGTCTGTTCAAGCTTTTCATTCTCAGTTCATCGATTTTCCGTACCTGAAGAAGGACGCCAGTCCAAAAGTTTGTGTAATAAATTTGTTAAATTGTTAAAACTTTTTTGCCTTACTTATCTACATCCAGTGCTGATAAATGTTTTGCAAATAATAATTAAATTGTTTAGGTAATGCGTCTTGTTTCCATGCATATTTCTGGTCAAGCAACTTGACATTATTACTATTCCAAAGGAACTTCATCGACTCCTTATGGAGCTTGCAATGTGGCTGTCAACGAAAAACGAAAAGCTGAGGAAAAACGCATCCCACCAGAAGTGCCAACGTGCCGTGTTGCACCACAGGCTCGCAGTACAGCACAGCACAGAACAGCAAGGGACAGCACAGCACAACACAGCACAGCACAGCACGGCACGGCACAACATAGCACAGCACAGCACCTCATCAGACCGCACCGCACCGCACTGCACCGCATTGCACCGCACCGCACCGCATCGCATGGCATCACGTCACGTCACGTCACATCAGATCACATCACATCACATCACATCGCATCGCATCGCATCGTATCGCATCGCACCGCATCGCATCGCACCGCACCACACCACACCACACCACACCACACCACACCACACCACACCACGTCACGTCACGTCACGTCACGTCACATCACGTCACATCACATCACATCACATCACATCACATCACATCGCCTCCATAACTTTTGTGTTTTTCGCTACGAAAATAAACACTAGAATTAAAAAATTTATCAGACAACAAAAAGGATCACCCATTTCAGTATTTGCCTCCGCCTCTTGGCCCTCGGCCGAGTTGCTTCTGTCAATCATTTCACGATCGCTGACACGCCCATCCCCACATGAGAGTAAAACGGCACGCCCATTCTGTTTTTCTGAAGCCATCCTCGTTTATGAACAGTCTGACGCCTGCGGTGCACAGAGAAACAGCTAACAGTCCAGTGTCAGAAGCTGGGAGTGAACGGGCACAGTCAGGGTGAAGTGCCCACGAAGACAAGTAGGGAGAGAAAATGGTGCCCAGGAAGACAAGTACAGAGAGAAAATAGTGCCCAAGAAGACAAATAGAGAGAGAGAGAAAATGGTGCTCAGGAAGACAAGTACAAAGAGAAAATAGTGCCCAAGAAGACAAATAGAGAGAGAGAGAGAAAATGGTGCTCAGGAAGACGCACAGATAGAAAATAGTGCCCAAGAAGACAAATAGAGAGAGAAAATGGTGCTCAAGATGACAAGTACAGAGAGAAAATGGTGCTCAAGATGACAAGGTTACACACGCGCATTAATTTTAAGGTCAGTACGGTTGGACCTACAAGGAAGGGTGATCTATTTATAATATTATTTATTTCTCCCTCTCAGGGGCCCAGTGACCTTAGCTGTGGCCTGTTCTAATGCATTTGTCACTTCCCTGGCCAATTTAGGTTAAATTAAAGCGGCACTATTTCGGGTCAGAGGTTTGAAAAGATAGGGGCTGCCAATGAGCTAACCCCCGTTCTCTTGAAATAGCCTGAGGCCTGAAGTAGCTTTTCATGGGGGTGGGTCAAAGGAGGAGATACAGCAAAAACTTTACTTGATATTGGCTATTAAAAATAATGTATTTTTTTTCAGATCAGATGCTTATCTCCTTTACTGGTGAGTGGGAACAGCCAACGAAATTTAGGGCTGGAGTGACGGTAATGGACAGTACATTGTAATAAATAGCAGAAAGATTTGGGCATGTGTAACCACAGGTACAAAGAGAAAATGGTGCCTAAGAAGACAAGTACAGAGAGAAAATGGTGGTTTGGGAAGACAAGTAGAGAGAGAAAATGGTGTTTAAGAAGACAAATACAGAAAGAAAATGGTGCTCAGGAAGACCAGTACAGAGAGAAAATGGAACTCAGTTACCAAAGGATCGGTCTATAATGGTGAGTTTGTGACGTGTTCGTGGGTGAATGTTGAGGAAAAACTTACATGTTATGAGACCCCACCTTTATAGCAGAAACGAAGGGAGCGTAAAATATACATTGGGTCTAGCTAGGAAAATACCGTGCATTAGGTATTTTCAGCTCCATCACGTGACCTAGGAAATCTTGCTCACACGTTGGTTTGTTTACATGCTCTGTTTATGTATGACTACTCGTCGTTTATCAAAATAGCCTAGCAATCCCTAGATCACGTGGTGTAACTGACCCGTCTGAAAATACCTCATTGGGTCGCGTTTTTTTTTTTGTGTGACGAGCCAAGAGTATCATTCGGTTGGGGGGAAAGGGGGTCCACATGTGAAAGTACTCCCAAATATAAAGTAGCGAATAAGAGATGAAAAACTCCTGGGTCTTTGAGATCTCAAAGTGTGCTTGGGTTAAAGTAAGAAGCACTGCAGTGTTAATGATAGTGTTGAGATCTCACGAGGAAACTCATCCTTAAGGTTTGTGACACCTATTAGAAGGGCAAATCACTCATAGTGTACAACCCTATTAATCCGCTAATATATAAAATCCCCCTTTTTGGGGGCCCTGCCAGCCAGTGTTAGGGTGTAGAAATGTGTAAAATGACCTGTGATCTAAATAAAGCATCCAATTTTGAAGTTTCAGGTACAATTTGAGCCTTCTAGATACAAAAATAAAATGTGTAGACCTATGTATTCGCACGCGGTCAAAACCAGCCAAATGAAAATTTGAATCAGAATTTGAGGTGATCTTTTTCAAAAGACATTTGTGAAAAATTTTGGGCGTTGACCCCCCTTTTTCTTCCCGTTAAAAGATCGGGCAAAAGATGTACTTGAACCTCCATGGAAGAAATTTCCCCAAATCACAGTGGTATATTTAGAATGACGCAAAATGTTAATAGGGCCAAAAGAAGAAAAAACAATAGGTGTCAAAGACCTTAAGAGAATCATTAGACAACATCAAAAAGACTCTCCTGGGAGTGCCTTCTCTTCCGAATCCTGCTCCTGACCCTAACGTAAGCACATCACACTGAGGAGAGGTTCTTGAATTTGCAGAGCACGGGACTAAGGACCAGAGATTTATAACGAGCACCACATTTTCCAAAAACGTGAGGATAGAAATCGTGTGGTCCTACTAGCGTTTAAAGGGGGTAGACAACCCTACTATTGTAGATCATATTGTTTTACTGTGGTACGCACTGCCCTCTTCTAATCTCTTCAGCCAAATTTGTGTCACAGATTTCTTGAGAACTACGTAACGTAAAAACATGCGGTTTTCACCTAAATTCGTAGAAAAATACACAAAAAGTAACTACACACATCAGTCCTCTTATTTTTTTTTACCCTTAAAAAAAAAAGAATGTGTATAGCAACGAAATAGAGTCTCCGATAGATCTTTTCAATCCGCCCGATTCGCCAATCGTCCAACTTTTTCACGGAGTCTATGAATGATGCCTTTCGGTGCACTAGGTATTCTTTCGCCGCTGGTGCGTTGCCTGCCTGCCCATTTGTAAAATGGAGTGTTAGTCTTGTTCAGTATATTTTCCTTGCAAACTTGCTCACCAAAGTGCTCCATTGTGCGCCTTTTTTTTTCTATTTTAGACGTTGATCTTAGGAAAGATTTATTTCAAAATACAATGTGACACTTCACCACCAGAAGGATACATTTATGCACAAAGGGACAGAAGGGTTTTATTTTTTAAAAAAGTCATTATATCTCTTTGAGACGTCTTTGCTGTGATAAAATGATGTCCTAAGTTCAACACCAAGAGTGAAAAAAAAGGCACTATTTGGGGTTTTGGTGTGCAATTTTGCACGCAAATGTACTGAATTAAAAAAGAGCAGTGCGCACCACAGTAATGCACTATAGATTTACACTAGAAAGACAGTCTATCCTTTTTAGCCCACTGACAAAAACTTGCTTACCTTATTTTTTTTAGTTCTTTCAGCTGTCCACCTTCTCATTCCTCTCCAGCGATTACTTGCAGATGTACTGAGATCTAACAAGCCCGCAAGTGACTGAATGAGGTGGTTGATTATTACTAATTTTTTTATGGAAAACAAAACAAACACATTGAGATTTTGCACTGAAAGCTATCCGTTCTCCATTTTAAAGCTAGATGTCCCTAAATGTTTTTTTTGCGCGCTTCCGGTCGCCCGTAACTTCCGGTGAAATAGACGTCACAAGACATTCAAGAGTGCAGTGAGAATTTCCGATATTCTTTATCAGTACACGGGTCAAAAAGGCAAAGGAGGGCTAAGGAGAGCTAGCAGCTTGTAGTCTTAGGACTGAGATCGAAGCTACATTTAAGGCCCACAACCACACGAATTAATTGCAAGGGTAAACAGGAGTTATTTCTCTTAGATTTACAGTGGCGTGGAGGTTTGTGACATCTATTAGAAGGGCAAATCACTGATTGTGTACAACCCAATTAATCCGCTAATATATAAAATCCCCCTTTTTGGGGGCCCTGCCAGCCAGTGTCAGGGTGTAGAAATGTGTAAAATGACCTGTGATTTAAATATAGCATCCAATTTTAAAGTTTCAGGTACAATTTGAGCCTTCTAGATAAAAAAATAAAATGTGTAGACCTATGTATTCGCACGCGGTCAAAACCAGCCAAATGAAAATTTGGGGACCAAATCAGAATTTGAGGTGATCTTTTTCAAAAGACATTTGTGAAAAATTTTGGGCGTTGACCCCCCTTTTTCTTCCCGTTAAAAGATCGGGCAAAAGAAGTACTTTAACCTTCATGGAAGAAATTTCCCCAAATCACAGTGGTATAATTATTTAGAATAAGGCAAAATGTTAAAAGGGCCAAAAGAAGAAAAAAAACAATAGGTGTCAAAGACCTTAACCAGCAGCTAGTACCTGGCATATTTCCACTTAGAAACACAATGTTTACATCATGGCGGTCGAGGGGGGTCATCTAGGCTATCTGGACAGTCTTTTACATTTCCTCTACCCCTGGACCAAATCAGAATCTGAGGTGATCTTTTTCAAAAGACATTTGTGAAAAATTTTAGGCGTTGACCCCCCCTNCCCCCCCCCTTTTTCTTTTCGTTTAAAGATCGGGCAAAAGAAGTACTTTAACCTCCATGGAAGAGATTTCCCAAGATTCAAGTCCTAGAAGTTCTTTTTCCGTGAACTTAATTGAAAATAAACTCCACGTTTGAAAAATACAGTTTTCATCTCCTTTTGTCACGTTGGCGTTTTGCTATGGGTTATGATTGACGTGTATACTTACTTTTGATCGTGAGTATAACAAACACGCCAGTCCACATCTTGTGTGAACTCAAGTGAACTGTCATTCATCCCGTGAATGCATGATTGAATCTTCCTGCCATTCCCTACTCCCCGCGCCACTCTCCGTTCCGGGACTTCCAAATCATTCCAAATCAAAGTGTATGCTCTGACTCTGTGAAAATTCGCATTTCAAATTCTCAGTATTTGCAAAATGTGGTACAAATTTGAGCGAAAATTTGCAAAAAGGTTTCCAAAAATAGCTTCGTCACTTCGTCACGTACATCACCACATCGCTCTGTTTGGGCTACAGAAACCGAATCCGATTTCCCTCTTTGAGCCAATAAACTGTTTTTGCTACTGTCACTTACAAGAAATTCCACAATCTCTACGTCTTCTTAAAAAGTCTGCAGAATTCAATGAGCTTATTAAAAATGATATTAAAATATAGGTCTTTCATTTCGTTTTCGACCCACGAACCGATACATCGAAAGGCATATATAAGCTAACTAGTTTCCTCACGCACAGAAGGTCACACTGAGACCGAAGTCAATGACCCAAACTTCAGGTTTAGCTGATAAAATCGGGAATGCAAACGGACTCGCAGGTAGGTTCACAAATTTTGGGCCCATTCTCCATACTCTGCCTTCTTAAGACATATGATAACATGCTATTTTCATGCACTTAGAAGTCTGTAACATTTACCACAGAAACTGTTGCACCTTGTAGAAATGGAACACATTATATGTGCCCCCGCTGACGCAATTTTGCGACTGCGGCATTAAAAGTGCTTTGTTCAGCCAAAATTGGGTAACATAAGCACCACATTTGCGGAAAAAGTCAAAGTTTGCGGACATTTGCAAAATTGCCTCGAAAACGATGAGATCTGCGATAATCTGCGACGGCAATCTTGTAAGAGAGCAGTATAGCTCATTATTCTTAGGCGGCTTTGACCGAAGAGTGTAAGACCTCTCAGTCTGGAGTTGAGGTGTTAGCAGTTGCTGCTCTACAATGAACGATTCATAGCCTGCTTAGCAAGTTGCCATCTCAGTTCATACGTACTTTCTCTAGGTCAAATTGGTAGAAGCCTGAGACCCTCCCAAGATGTCTTCAGGTCAGGGTTTAGAGCAGAGTTTAGATTAATGATAAAGTGAGACAGTAGATATGTCCCTAGTTATTTTCCAATGGCTCTCCCAAAGGTATTTTTTCTCCCCTCACCCTGCCCCTAACACTTGAGTGCTTGCACATTTTAGATGAGATCTTTTACCATCGTAAGAATAATATAGTGCATAGGTGTTGAATGAAGCCTTAGTGACGTTCTACGTCCAGAGTGAATGTAATTCTTATGATGACAAGAGGTCCCATCGTTAATACGCAAGTTCTTAACTGACTCAGTACACTTTGGAAAAGTTCCAGAACAACTAGTATGGCATTTGTCAACTGAGGTGACAATGTATTGTCTCAGGCTAGAATGACAAGTCTAATGTCTTGCGGTTACCTGGCGGTATCGTAGAAGTTT
>JAWQUT010000181.1:547723-573352 GCA_033807755.1 Ellobium chinense | reverse complement strand
CGCGCTCTGTTCAGAAAGCACTCCTTTGTTTTGTTTTGTTTTATATCTGTTTTAAATATGTCCAGGAAAGCCAACATCTTCAGTTTTACGGTCATGGGCTGGTTTTCCTTCATTTATTTCCGAATAATTTTCCACTTAGTTGTTTATCCCATAGTTGGAATCCGGGCAAAAGGAGCAATTCCGCTTCTGGTCTGTTTCCCTTGCGACCGTAGTTTTAGCAAAAAGGGCTCAAAGAGCTTTAGAGCAACGCATGTCAAGAACAATACAATTCATAACTTTCGCAAGCCCCGCCAGCGTGCATCCATTCTGACTAATATCATTTCCGTTTCAGTGATTAACCTGTATAACCTGTATACATTACTATGAGCCGCACGCTGTGATGAATAATTTTCCGCTTCTGGATTGCAACACTATTGTGTGTGTGTGTGTGTGTGTGTGTTCTCTGTGTGTGTGTGTGTGTGTGTGTGTGTGTGTGTGTGTGTGTGTGTGTGTGTGTGNTGTGTGTGTGTGTGTGTGTGTGTGTGTGTGTGTGTGTGTGTGTGTGTGTGTGTGTGTGTGTGTGTGTGTGTGTGTGTGTGGTGGGCAATTAAAGCAAAAGGGAAAAAAAAGGATATTTCTTTTGCAAATGCGTAAGCGTTGAAACATTATGAGACTCTACAAAGACTATGTTTGCCCCCTCTTGTTCCCCCAAAAATGAAGAATTGTGGCTACAGTGAAAGGCCTCCATCAAGCGGAAAGCCTTGTAAAGATAGCTATGGTGTATAGCACAGAGTATTCATGTATCTCGAAATATACATATCCTGTGCTGTGGAGGCAGTAGACGGTTTCCCTCCGAAAAAGTGCTTGAACTCAAGGGCAGTGTTCTGAAAAATTCATGAATGGGACCCGACACACTCAGACCCCAGTGAATTAGAATTAGCGCATAATTTCAAATCTATGAAGTGTTCAAGGTATTTGAGAAAAATTTCAGTTGAGGAGAGTGACCTCAGGGTAAAGGTATTATAGAGCTCTTTTATTTTTAAGTTCGGACCAGAAAATGCCACGTATGAGCACAGCCTCCTGTGGCATAATGATCTATAAAGTATAAGTGATCCTAATTTAAAAATAACCCTTTCCACTGGGTATGCAGGTTATATTGAGTAGCTTATAGGAGATGCGAGGTCGTGTAGTGTTATTGTACCCTCAATCTGACACACTGACACACAGGTTTTCTGTTTAATTGAAAGTTCTGTGTAAGACGAGGTGTAGGAGTATACGAAAACCTTTATGCAAATTTTGAAAACAACTTTTCTTCAGGTTTACTGAAAGCGAATTTAAATCAAATGCTTTCTTCTTCAGGCGTATTATATACCTGATGAGCAGGCATTTGCTTTCGAAAATTTGCCTTAAAATTGTAGTATTCTCTTACACATTGACTATTTTTTTTCTAACCATTTAATGCAACTGGAAGGACTTTTATATAAACTTAATTTTTTATTCTACTGTTTGCATCTTAAGGATCCTGCAATGTAGGTATTGTTGTTGTTGTTGTTGTTTTTGTTTTCAAATTCTTTACTTCTTGTAACTTTCATTAACTTTTATTATTGTGCAGTGGGAAGGAGTATTACGTTTACTATGTGACGAATATATTTGACAGAACTCTCGGAAAAAGTCTCCATATGGATTTCGGCCTGGACTTTAGTCCCAGTCAGTACGCCAGCTTTTCTCAGGAGTCAATGGTTGGTGAGGATATTCTTGGGGAGAGGCGGAAGATCTGGGCAGAGTTGCTACCACAGTGGATGTACGAGCTTGATGAGAAAAAAAGACAAGAAATGGAAGAATTGGAAAAGTCAGAAAGGGAAGAAACGGGAGAGATTAAAAATGACAAGACTGAAGAAGGGGAAGAATCGGGAAACGAAAGGAAAGAAGAAGAAGCGGAGGAGTTTGAAAAGGGAATACGGGAAGAGAAGCAAGAACTATAACTGACAAGGTCATGAAGATTCTGTTGGAGGAGAACGTTTTCTTTAAAAGTAGTAACATCTAGTGTTCTCTTCTTATAGTAGTAACATTTAGCGTTCTCTTCTGAAAGTAGTACCATCTGATGTTCTCATCTGAAAGTCGTAACATCTAGTGTTATATTCTTAAAATAGTAACATCTAGTGTTTTTTTTCTTAAAGTAGTAACATCTGGTGCTTGCTTTTTAAAGAAGTAACATGTGATGCTCTCCTCTTAAAGTAGTAACATCTAGTGTTATATTCTTAAAATAGTAACATCTAGTGTTCTTTTCTTAAAGTAGTAACATCTAGTGCTTTCTTTTTAAAGACGTAACATGTGATGCTCTCCTCTTAAAGTAGTAACATCTAGACTAGTGTTCTCGTCATGCAAATTACATTTAGTGTTACACGTGTGCCCAAGTTCGAAAGGAAATGCTTTTGTCTTTCTTAGAATTGACATTTTCAAATGTACTGTGTAAATGGGATAGGCATAAAAGCAATGTCTGAGTTATCTCCCTTTTGTCTCATCTGTTAATCAATAAACAACAGTATTTTTCTTTTGTTTGTTGTCAGAAAATTCTCTTTTTTACTCATCGTTGTCATTATTTGATTTTGTTGCTAATGTTGTGATGTGCTCAAAATAACTGTCGCAGCAACAAATATCAGAGCTGTTGTATAGGAAGAGTGCTGCTGATATCAACTGTAATAGCTTCTGACAAAATAATGTACAATGGATTTCCCATCAAATCAATTATCTGTGTATTTCTGATCTCCATGTCAATACTCTTATCCTAGTAAAATTTTTGTCCAGAAAAGTGAATGCTCTTGATAAAGTACCAGAAATCAGGCAAGAATTGTGTTGAAGCAGGGTATTAGATTCAAATTCAACCACTTGATATTCTTAAAAAACACTTTGGCAAAGATAAACCCTTTTGTCTAAAGACGATAGATTTGCACCCCTTTTAAAACGTCACTGCTGTCTTGCCAACAAGAAATAATAACAGACTCCACAATACAAACAGATGAAGGCAATCTAGCAAACAATCTGTCATTCGCACCCCTGTCCACTCACATCTTTTCATGCTGTTTTCATAAAATGAATCATTTTCCTGAAATTAACTCCGCTAGGTGGCGCTCCAAATGTCCAGGTATACTTCACGTTTTTCACTCCATACCTACTGTAACTTTAAACATCAATAGCATAATTATCTCTTTCACAATTCCATGCAACAATATTCAATCCCAGGATTCCCAGCGGTACCTAATCATATCATGCCAAATTTGAAATTCCTCATGTAAAGCTGAGAAATGTTAATCATCCTTGTGAAATTAATGTGCGTAAAGAGCATTAATGCGACCTTCGGCTGGCGACCGGAATTTGCTTGTAAGGTATGCTGTTCATTATCCCTGTTCATTTCGAGACGTTCTTAATATTACATACTAGTTTATTAGACATCACTTTGAAAGTGCTAGTGTTTATGACATCCCATAGAATTTTATGTGCAAGCATACGCCTCTGCAGTTGATAATTTTTTATCTTCCCATCTGGTTCTCAGATTAACAAAGCCATATAGCAGAAAGCGGCCAGAAGGCATTTTCGCCCGCAGCGTGGTTCTAGATTTACCGTACTTTACACTTGAGGAAAAGACCCATTTCTAGAAGGCATGGAGAGTCATAATGTAACAGAGGCAGCCAATTAAATGCTTTCTGTATGTAATCGGGTGGCAAGGTATATTCTTCTCTTCTTGTGTTAAGGNGGGGGGGGGGGGGGGGGTGAGGAATGTGAACTCAGTCTGATGATTTTTATTAAGTGCAGTTACACATTATCTTACGAAGTGTGTCACCAGGGATTTTACCAAATTGCTGTGAAGGATTAATATTGAAAAGGTAGGCTGATAAATCCCAACGCTAGAAAATTTCCTGTCCCTACCGGGGTAGTCTGAGCGTGCTGCCACTATACCATAGGGACACTTACTTTACAGCAAGTTAATCCTTTAAATACCTACTGCCTGAATATTGTCCCCAAACTTCCACGTATGTGACTGCAGTTTACCCGTGACCCTGATGCATTTCCCGACAGCTCACATTTAACATTTTAACCCACTGCTCAAATCTCGAGCCTTCGCTAAATGCTGCGAACCGCTGTGCTGTCGACGAGGCGACGGTGTAAACCAGGACCCAGGACCGTAACCAACGCCCTCACAGTTCCCCAGCGCGCAAGAAGACGGGGCAGGCGAGGATCAAGGGACACCACGAAGAAACGAGGAGAAAAAAAAGGGGAATAGAGATGAGTAGGAAGAGAGAGAGAGAAAGGGTGAGAGAGAGAGTGAGAGAGAGAGATTTGAGGGGAGAGAGAGAGAAAAGGGAGGGGAGAGAGGATAGGAGAGAGAGAAAAAGAGAGAGAGATTTGAGGGGAGAGAGAGAGAAAAGGGAGAGAGGAGAAGAGAGAAGAGCAGAAGAAAGAGAAAAAGAGTGAGAGTGAGAGAGAGAGAGTGAGTGAGTGAGTGAGAGAGAGAGAAGGGGAGAGAGAGAGAGAGAGAGAGAGAGAGAGAGAGAGAGCGCTAGAGATTGCATTTTGTGACACACGGTTGACTAACAATCTTTACTTAAATGGGAAAGAGAGAGAGGAAGTTATTTTTTGCAAATTAGAACACAAAAAATTATTTTGAATTACTGTATCTTGCAAATGAAGATAATGTACCATTTTCTTGTCGCACTGCAATACAAGTAATTTCTAATGAAGACAGCTCGAGTGTGATGAAAAAAATATCATGTAAATATGTGAAAGATCTAGATCTGCTTCAGATTTGATAATTTTACGTTGATTTAGGAACATTGCCTATGAATTCATAATGAAAAGAATTGCACAAAGGCACAGAAAATGAGGTCCTCAAAGATAAGGTAGACTTTATTGATCCTTCATAGGAAATTTTAGTCATACAAGTGTGACTCGCATAAAAAACCCCCTGATAATAACATCTGTGCATACGAGTATATGTGCACGCTCACACACACTCCTAAACACACTTATTATTATGTGCTCTCACATACAGTGCACACGCGCTTACATGTGGACACACAGGGGGCAACAATCTCAGCTCATCGTAAAACTGCAGACAGAGAGGTTTCAGGAGCGAAATTAAGGCCTCTCCTAGGCTGCAGGACAACCAAAGTATTTTTCTGTAGAAGTTTAAGAGTTTTCAGGCATGACAATCAAACGTTTTATGATTATTTTTCTATTTGCCTTTATATGACAGGTAAACTGATGAATGTATCAGCCATGTATTACATGTGAATGTTTTCTTGCCGAAATTTTCTTTTAAGGCTAACTATAGCAGAGCATGGTACAATCCTCTCTTTAAAGGTGATGAAATGTCCTTTATGTTTGTTTCACCTAAAACTCCCTTTATAAATAAAAAAAAAGTTATGCTAAAAATGCTCACCAAATTTCAGCTAGAAAATGCCCCAAACAACTCCCTTTGCTTTCTTATTTTTTTGAAAACTTCCAAGGGAAGCAGGCCCCCGAACCCTTTAAGATTTATTTTAAAGATCATGGAATGTCATTTATTATATGTTTATTTTGTCTTAAATATTTTGCTTACAAAATAGACAAATAATGATCAAAATATTCACCCAATTTTAGTGAGAATTGCATGAAAGTACTTCTTTTGGGTCCCCTTTTCTTCAAAATTTTATGGGGGCACATGCGCCGGACCCCCTCCCCTATCCTGTGATTCCGTCTTTGGCGGTCGAGGGCGAAACCTTGGCATACATTTAGACTGTCTAGCCAACCCGACAACATTCCTGCTTCCGGTCACAGACAAAACTCGAAATACATATTTGGTCACGTACAACAAACACTGAACAAATTTATTAGCGAAGACATCTCGTGGGCTGAGAATTAACTGGTTCTATGTCCACTTTTTGGTGAACTGAGAAAATTTTGGTCAAAGTTTTGATTTTCTCTTCAAAAGAGTACAAAGTTCTATAGGAGATCGCCTTTTTATTTATTCATATTATTACATACAGATTCAACTTTCTCGGACATAGAACTTTGCGACTCAAGGTTTCTTGTCCAATTTCTACCTTTAAACAATGCAAAACTGGACATAGAACCAGTTAATTCTCAGGCCACGATCTGTATTTTTTTTAAGGACTAATACATGAAGGGGCGGGGAGAGGGAGAAGGAGAAGGGACCTTTAACCGATAGTTTTGCTGGATGCCATAGAGGACGTGGTTACGGCCCTGGTGTAATTTTTAGCCTTTTAGCCTATTCTAGATTGTGATTAACACACAAACACACTCACCGTGACCTTGCATTAACTGGGTCAAGCTAAGGTCACTCACCCCGTCTGTGTCGCAGGGTTAACGAGCTAAACCTGGTGTAGAGGTTACTATTATCTGGGTTGTTTCCTGTCAAGAAGAAGGAGAGGAAGGAGAAGGAGGAAGAGAAGAGAAAGAGGGAGATGAAAAGGAAGATGAATAAAATGAGAATTAGAAGAATAAGAAGAAGAAGAAGGAGGAGGAGGAGGAGGAGAAGCAAGAGGGGGATGAGGAAAAGGGGCGTGATAAAGAGATGGGGGAGGTTGTGGAGAAAAAAGAGAAGAAAAAGAAGAAGGAGGAGGAGATGGAAGAGGAAGAGGAAAGGAAAGATGAGAAAAAAGAGGAGGAGGACGAAGGGGAAGAGAAAGAGAGAAAAGAAAAAGAAGAAAATGAAAAAAAAAAAGAATTCTTCACTTTGTACTAGAGAGATACTTAAACTCAGTCTCGACCACACTGTACTGTATGAATAAAAGCGACACCTCTATACTGCCCATCTTTTTCATAAAAGAACTGTAGTGAATTAGTGGTTGCCAGAGCATGCCACGCAAGACGACTATTACAGCTTTCAATAGACCTACAAAATACTTAGACTACCACGGTGTAAACTATCAGCTGTGCACGAAAGAAAGACACAGAGAAACCAAGAAATGAATAGATTTGTGTTTTTCAGTGTGTTTACATCCAATATTATTATGTATGCTGTACGCGCGCGTGTGTGTGTATGTNTTCACATTTTCCCCAGCACTTCCGTTTATAAAATGGGCACCTAACTCTAAGCAATGGAAGATAGTATCAGAATAATAGCGATTAACCTCTGTCAATGGTAATAGTAGTAGGAGGAGGAGGAGGAGGAGGAGGAGGAGGAGAAGCAAGCGGAGGATGAGGAAAAGGGGCATGATAAAGAGAAGGGGGAGGTTGTGGAGAAAAAAGAGAAGAAGAAGAAGGAGAAGGAGGAGGAGCAGGAAAAGGAAAGGAAGGATGAGAAAAAAGAGGAGGAGGATGAAGGGGTCGAGAAAGAGAGAGAGAGAAAAAAAAGAAGAAAATGAAAAAAAAAAGAATTCTTCACTTTGTACTCGAGAGATCCTTAAGCTCAGTCTCGACCACACTGTACTGTATGAATAAAAGCGACACCTCTATACTGCCCATCTTCTTCATAAAAGAACTGTTAGTGAATTAGTGGTTGCCAGAGCTTGCCACGCAAGACGACTATTACAGCTTTCAATTTCCAACGTGAGGCTAGTAACGTTTAGTAAGGGATTGGTTTTCACAGCTACGTGGAACGACCAGTGGGTAAACCCCAACACTTTGACATCAGCTCACCCGTGACAGCAGGCAGCTGGTGACCTACAGAGTGGCTTACAATCCCACAGTCCTAGACTATGTGCTCTTTCTTAGTTTGTCATACAATAATCGGTTAACAAGCGTTTCAGAAGAAAACCAGGAAAAGAAAACACAAAACAACCAAACACGGAAATTAGAGTATGTCAAGATCAAGCGAAAGTGAAAAATATAAAATGGACATGTCAAATGGTCCAAGTAAGAGGCAAAACAACATCTTATACCATATCATTCGGACAATGATGTGGTAACATTTTAATAATATAACAAGGAAAGGAAAAACAACACAAACTCCATTCTAATATTCTCTCCTTTCCCTAATAAGTATCATTCTAGGACGAAATTGGAAAGTTTGAGCCTAGCTTGCGCCTACCATAGTCCTATTAATTTGAAGTGCGAGGAAAATTGTTTTTGGTCAAGAGTCTGAGACATGCTCCACACTGAAGGATGTCATTCCAAATGCAGTGGAAAGTATCCCAGCCTAGATGCTGTAAACAAATTCAGAACGCAACAATAGCAGAAAATGAAGTGGAGTTTAGAGCTAGTCTACTTAGTTGCTGTACGTATTCCTGGAATCTGCAGCATTCCATTCTGAGCATTCCGATACGTTTTGAACCCTGTTCTAACAACTACTGGGGACTTTCTCGCGAACTGTTCCTTTCTATCTTTAGTTGTCTATCTGGTTAGTGTCGAGCCAATCAAGTCTTCTTCTTTTACAGACTGCATAATTAACAGTCAATATTAAACTTTGGTTTTTTCTCTGGCTAGTATAGAGACAGTCAAATTCCCTTCTTTCACAGGCTGCATGAATAGCATAGTGATGTATTCACTAACATGAAAAGGAATTAAAAGTGATATTAGACCGTTGATTAAAATCATGTGAAACGTCTTCGTTCCAGTGTTTATTATTCCAACATTTGAACGTCATTTAAAACACTAGGATTTTCATTATATATATTTACAAATATATTTTTTTCCCGCATTTCACTCTTGGATGAATGTTAACAATATTTTTATCAAACAATTATTCAGCTGAAATGTTGGAAATGTTGTTGAAGTTTCAAGAAGGACATTTCTACAAACTTTGCCTTTTTTTTTTTTTGAAACACCCTATACTTGGATAATTTATTATAAGACTGTACAGTCGCCAATGGAGTGCGAGAAAGGATACCGTGCCTCTTGTCATTTGGACTGAGTGGCAGGTCGGAGAGAATTAATATGTGGCGTAAGCGTAAATTTGCCTTTAATTCGGCAGTCAGTCGATAGATGCAGGATAAAGGTTAATAATAAATGCATTTGGCAGTCTATTAATTACGGAATTCATTAACAGGGTATTTACTTCGTAATGGCATAGACTGACACATTTCCTATCTGCCTGCCTTCCATCAGTCGTTCCGTTCGCTCATTCGTCTGTGCGTCTGCCCGTTCGTCCCTCTGTCCATTTGTGTATGTCTGTTCTCTGTCTACGTGCCTATCTATCTATCCGTCTAAATGTCTGTCTGTATCTTTCAGTATTTCCATCCATCCATCCATCCATCCATCCGTCCGTCCGTCCGTCCGTCCGTCCGTCCGTCCGTCTTTCTACCACTCTGTCTGTCTGCCTGCCTGCCTTTCTGTCTGTCTGCCTGTCTGTCTGTNCTGTCTGTCTGTCTGTCTGTATGTCTTTCTGTCTGTCTATCTGTTCCCACTCACCAGTAATGGAGATATGCATCTGATTTAAAAAATACACTACTTTTAATAGCCCATAACAAGTAAAGTTTTTGCTGTATCTCCTCGTTTGACCCACCCCCATGAAAAGCCACTTGAGGCCTCTGGCTATTTCAAGAGAACGGGGGGTTAGCTCATTGGCAGCCCCTATCTTTTCAAACCTCTGACCCGAAATAGTGCTGCTTTAATTTAACCTAAACTGGCCAGGGAAGTGACAAATTCATTAGAACAGGCCACAGCTAAAGTCACTGGGCCCCTGAGAGGGAGAAAAACTTAATGTGATAAATATTTAAACCTTCCCCATAACTCCAACCGCAGTTACCTCAAATTAATGCGCGTATGTAACCTATAGGTCTCATGCAGAGGCGTCACGTTAATGGAGCCAGCGGAGCCATGTCGTCACCAGTCCTGTCTCTTACATCTCCGCCGACTCTGGTAAACTGATATAACTTTAGAAAATACAAAAACAGTTAGTTTCAGCTTTGGAAAAAGTTAATAAAACTCTTCTTTAAAATGCGTGTACGGACGACGTTAGTTTATTACGCTTACAGCTATTGCAAAAAAAAAAAAATAAAAATCAGGCCCTCGACCAAGCTAAACGAGGATTCCATCGCATGGATCTTTATATTTTACCTGAGTCCAGTATTTGCTAATAATGAGAGAGGTATTCCATGGGGTACATACCTCAGTCAAGGCAAACTTAGCGGGAAAGCTATAAACCCAACCACACTCATACTCTTCACATGTTTGTGACCCATGACTCCTAAAAAAATAATATGCCTCTCAATGTTGGATTAATGTATACTCAATAACTGGCTAATGGTCGTATGCAGATTGCTGTATCAGCGTTTACCATAATATGTTCTCCCCAATTACCCATTTGCATAGTAATGCAACGTTGTTATTATTTTCGTAATTATTGTGCTTCTAATGCCATTCTAAATGAAAAGGAGTCATTGGTCAAATTGCTACAGCATGATTTTTTAAATCATAATCTATTAATTTCAAACATACTCTTGTAATCAACATTTGACTGCTGGCGTATGAAAGAAAAGAAAACAAAAAAGAAAGAGTAAGTCCCAATGACACAAGCAGACAACAATGGCTGACGAGTTAGGAACCGTTGGCAAACTTCTTTTCCGCGGCAATGAAATTTCAGAGCATCTAGGCGCCAGATCTAGACTGAACGGATGGTTAGCCTACGAAACTGCGTGCGAATCAGGATCACAGATCCTTACAGGTTACAGAAGCCTAATCCAATTTCCCTCTTCGAGCCAATAAACTGATTTCTCTACTGTCACTTACAAAAAATTCCACAACCTCTAAGTTTTCTTTAATTATGAGCTTATTAAAAATGATGTTTAAAATAATTTCAGTTCGTTTACGAGCTGCGAACCGATACATCGAAAGGTGTAAACAAACTAACCAGTTTCCTTAACGACAAGTGCTCAGCACAGAAGGCCACACCGAAACCGAAGTGAATGAACCAAATCAGGTTTAATTTACAAAATTAGGAGAGAATATAAAATAATTCGCAGGTAGGTTCACAAATCTAGGCCCTTTCTCCACATTCTTCAGCCAATGAGGTATTTTCAGATGGGTCATTTACACCACGTGATCTAGGGATTGCTAGGCTATTTTGATAAATGACGAGTAATCATACTTAAGCAGAGCATGTAAACAAATCCACGTGTGAGCAAAATTTCCCAGGTCACGTGATGGAGCTGAAAATACCTAATTAGAAGTTAACCTACAGTTACTGTGACATCATTTCGAAGTTCAAGAATCGGATTGTTCTTTGACGATGAATCTGCGGAATATGCGGGTCTGACGATCGTTGTGCCTGGCAGCAGGCATCAAATAATTATGTTAGAACTACATCGTCTCCTCCCCCTCCCCCAACAGGCAAATCTAATGACATGTGCATATTCTTGCAGCGTAGTAGGCCTAAATATCAGCTTAGAGCCACAATTCAGCTTTGCATGCTTACAGATCAGTTTGGCCTAGTTTACATTTCACATTATGTCGGACCAAGGGCAAGGTCACTGAACTATAGTGCTGAGTAGATATCAATGGTGAGTATTTTTTGGGGGGTATTGATATCGGAGATTATCCGGCGTCAAGTTTACAGCATTTTGATGTTTTTCCTCGCCAGGGGCGTAGCGCGGGAGTCGAAACCAGGTAGTCAAATCTGCGTACTGGCTACGCGAGTCATGGCCCTGTTACATTTTGGTCACTCTACAATACTCTACATTTTCATTTGGTAAGAATGCGGTAGACAAACGAGATATTATACGACAAAAAGTTGCTTGATCGTCTAAACTAAGAACGCATGATGATATCAGTAAAATATCGTAAAAACTTTATATTCTGAGTGGAGTTAAATCTGCTGAAAAGGGTCGATGGGATAACGTTTCAGTGTTTTGTATGTCAAATATGTGGAGGGTGATATGTGGCTTGTGTGATAGTACACTGTCCTTCAGCTGAGGTCACTTGTCAGATAGCCTCAGCCTCGTTTTATTGATCACAGTTTTTCATAACTGAAGTAGAGAGTGTAATGCTATTTTCCTTTAATTGAATATGATAGATAAACTGTCATTACGATGCATATTGCATCCAATAAAATAGCATGACCTTACCAGCAGTGTAATTCTTAAGATGGTAAGATATCCCATTGTTAATGCGCAACTTCTCGAGTCTTACAAGGTCACGAGATAGCCATAAAGGCGACAAGAAGGTATTGGGTATAGCATAGATACAAGGTACGGACATTTTCGTACGAAATATCGAAGGTATCGACAGTAACGATGGCTTTTTTGGTCCATCTCTACTTGAAAGTGATCGATAGAATGACCATCACCACCTCAGGTCCCATGAAGCTGAAATACTCGCACATTCTGTGTAGGTATCTAGGCTGGAGTAATTTATTGTCTGGATCACATGTTTACTAAAAACTCAGAGCCCTTATGAACGAGAAATTATGGACTGGTTCCCTGCAGTGCGAACTGGTTAAGTCAGGGCATAGCGAGGGTGATTTTCCTTTACATCCATCCAGGTCTTTGACACCTAATGTTTTTGCTTCTTTTGGCCCTATTAACATTTTGTGTTATTCTACAAATACCACTGATTTCGGGAAATTTCTTCCATGAAGGTTAAAATACTTCTTTTGCCCGATCTTTTAACGGGAAGAAAAAAGGGGATCAACACCCAAAATTTTTCATAAATCTCATTCTGAAAAGGTCATCTCGAATTCTGATTTGGTCCACCATTTTTCATTTGGCTGGTTTTAACCTCGTGCGAATACATAGGCCTATACACTTTATGTTTTTTTTATCTAGAAGACTCAAATTGTACCTGAAACTTTAAAATTGGATGCTTTATTTAGATCACAGGTCATTTTACACATTTCTACATTCTGATAGTGGCTGGCAGGGTCCCAAAAAAGGGTGCTTTTATATATTAGCGGATTAATTGTCTTGTACACAATGAGTGATTTGCCTCTCTAATAGGTGTCACAAACCTTAACCCCTCCCCACATTTAATTATTTCCTACATATGTTTTGAGTAGTCAGTAGTGATGCACTCTCTATTGTTGAAGTATCTCTTTCTTGCTTCTTTAATGACAGAGAATGATATTCCTGTGGTGAGGTATATTTGCAGAGGGATACAGAAAAATTTCAATAATCTCACTCACTGAGATGAATTGGATTAGGTGCTGATAGCCTTTGTACGTTCCCTGGAGATATATGCAACTGACAGCTGTTAAGCACATTCATTTCCCTACAAAATGGTGCCCATGTTGCTGAAATATCTGTCTTAGATCATTCGTATGGCCCAGTTTAGAGTTTGATACCTCTCAAAATAGCCAGTTCTCTTGATGGCATACCCTATGCTACTTTAAATGCTCCTGTGAACCTACAATTCAACCATAAATTTTGCCACGGTAGCCTATCTGGAGGAAAACTAGTAGAATGGTCAGAGGGGAGTGACCTGGGAGTGATTGGGAAGGATGGGGAAAAGTGACCCCCTTATAGCTGCTCATTGTTTCCATGTAAACATCTTGGCATGAGCAGGTAGTTTTTAGTTGACCATATTTTCAAACCCCAATGGTCAAATCCACTTGTTACCACACATTTAAAACCTAAAAGTGATCATATTGGCATTTCTGGTATTTGGCTTCGATAGCGCCAAGTCTGGCAACCCTGGGAAACCCGGGAAACTAACCCTTGCGCAAAGAGAAAAAAAATAACAGTCATCACAGCGGGTAATCTAGTTTTTCCTCAGATTAAATGCCACCTTAAAAAGAAAAAAAGTAGTTTCTCTTGTGATCCAGCCTTAGATATGCCATGCATAATTATGGAGACGCTGAATATGTAGGACAGTGTATGGGTTTTCAGATTATCGGCGAGTAAGACTAGCTAACCGTGACAAAATCGCATTGCCAATGCTTGTGAATGATTTGTAGGTGAAATAGTATGAGCGTCATGTTTGAAATTTTACAAAACGTTTCGGATTAGACTAGTTAAATGGTATTGGATAAATACGACAATAAACCGGTAATCGCAGATTGACAGGTTACATGGACGCTACGCCCCTGGATTAGTTCTTTCATAACAGAGGGTTGCACATGCACACGGCACACTATCTCTTCCGCCTATCAATGGGCGTAAACTCTAGGGTGTGTTCACTTCATTTGTTTACGAGTCTCGCAAGAATTCGGGGTTTGAGCCCCCAACCATCAGTATAGGTATTTGGGAGGGTTCTGTCATACTGTGCTTAAATCATGCATAGATCTAAATCTAGACTTAAGGGGATGTGCTATCCATTCCCAAAAGCTGTAATACTGTAATGCAGATTACTTAGTGTGTAACTTAACTCCATAAGTGCTTTGGAATTTGTATATAAAATTGCACACCAAGGTGCTGAATGGTGCATATTTCTCCCTTAAGGATAATGATCTCAGGACAACAGTCATTTGCAGTAGCATCGGGACCGTGACACTAGATTTTACCGAAGTCTCTTAGATACCTTAATGCAAAATTCTACCACGGCGTTTCTGGATTTTCAATCTTGACGTATAATTATGATGAATTAACAACACTCGCTGGTATAAACTGAAGTAACTTTCTGTCTAGATGGAACCACTAGAAAAGCTTTGTTAGGGTCATAATTAAAGATATCTCAGAGTCATGGGTGAAATCTGGTGTGAAATCAACGATACTACTTCAAATGACAGTTGTCCTGAGTTCATCACTCTTAAGGGAGGAACATGCACCGTTTAGCACTTTGGTGCAGTTTTTTGCATAGAAACGTCAATACACTTATGGTTAAAATTTGCTCTCCATGTTATCTGCATTACAGTCTGTGGGAAAGGATGGCACCTCGCCTTAAAACTTTCTCAAGCTGTCTCACACTGGCATCGCAGACTGACTGTTCGATTCCCTTCTTACAAAATATTGTCCGATCCTGGTTTGGGCTTAGGTGCGTGATTAGAAAAGAGAAAGTGTGTATGGGCGACTTCATAGACAATAATACTATTTCGGAAATGTCCCAGGTTTGCTTTTTGTTAAAAAAAATACAGCAAACAATAAAATTGATTAAACTTGTTAAACTTGTTTGTTCCTAAACCCAATCCCTAACCCTACTCCTAACCCTACTCCTAACCCTACTCCTAACCCTACTCCTAACCCTACCCCTAACCCTACTCCTAACCTTAAACCAAATTCTAGAAGGGAGTGTCATGTATTGCCTACGAAATATTTGATGACATCTCGCTGTCAAGAAGAGTCCAGTGCAGTGTGGTGTGCCAAAACGCACCCTTATATTGGTGTTCTCAAATTTTTAAATAATCCAGCTTCATTGACATGCACAAGTTAAAAGCAGGTCACTCTGTGGTGACGCTCCTGACGCCCGAGAACCACGGTCCAGATTGGAACCTGCCATCTGCATGTTGATGTGTAAATAATTAGAACTCAGTCATCAAAATAATAGCTGGTCTGTTTAGTTCATTGACTATATGAAGTACATCAGTGCTTGCCACCGGATTTCGAAATAGTTTTGTTTTAACATAGAGGTAATCCTGAACCATCATAAAAACTGTAAGCTGAAAACGGAACTGGCTCAGCGATATTTCAGAAGAATTGGCCGTAAGAAGCAGCCAGACGCAAGCAGTTCCTTTATTCTATACATGCCTTCAGCAATGTTGCTGCAGATTTTGCGCGTCGCTGTTCTAATAGCATGGGTGCCATGTGTTGTGAAATCCAGTGAAAGTGACCCCTTGGTGACAGCACCGGCCGGGACATTTCAAGGGAAAAGGCTAACTTCTTTCAGCGGGACTGAATATGCTGCATTCAGGGGAATCCCCTATGCCTTGCCTCCTGTGGGAAAAAGGAGATTCGCTAAGCCAGAACCTTTCCCGAAGATAAAGGTAATATAGCATTAATATTTGCAATTTTGTTTGTCTACTCTTCAGCATTTAAATGAAAGAGATATTCTCGACCTCCACTTAGATTTCTTGCTTTCTCAACTCCTCTGTCATAGTCCTTCTTGATTACTTGTATTTGTGTGACAGATTATAGTGATGATGATAAACATGATGATGACGACAACGACGACGACGACGATGATAATAATGATAATAATAATAATAAAATTAATAATAATAAATGATGAATAACTCAGACATAGAACCTATCTCATTCTGGCGCACTTTCACTAGGTCTCTTTCTGTTTCTATTTCTGATCTTCAGACTCCTTTTCACTTGCTTTTCTTTATACGTCTCATATTTCAACTGTCATGCTTGGTAACGTGTTCACCCACGAAACGTCGAACATATTTTAAAATGGATTCCGTATATATTTTGCAGAACCATATATAATTTTAATGATGATGCTGATGCTGATGCTGATGATGATAATAATAATAATAATAAACTTTTAACTTTTAACCTTCTTCATGTGGCCTCGTTTACTAAGTTTTCATTTGTTTATTGAAGAAAGCTTTTGCCATAACATTTAGATTCTCTTACAGTTTACGTCTTTAGAGCCGTATATTTTTCATTAAAGTTGGTCGAATTGAAGCTGTGTTTTCAAATTTTCGCTGATAATAATAAAAATAAAAAATAATAATAAAATGACAATAATTATGGGGTTTATAAGTTTAATATCCAGGATGATGTCCACTCACACGACTTTACATTACCGTTATCCAAGCAGGCCAGATTGTTCCAAAATTTCCTCAACTCCCTTCATTGCTGCCAATTTACAGGCTCTGATCACTTGCCTATTGACTGGAGTTTTAGGTACTCATTTAACCATAGGGTGGGCTGAGGAAAATATGAATCAAGTTCAAGTTCAAAGGTTTTATTAGGCCATAGGCTAACATAATACAGTACAGTACAATATTACATGAGTCCAATTCGCGGCAAAAACATATATTATGTGTTCTTCATACACACTATTGCCATTCATCTACCACTTTCTCATGGAGCTAGCTGACATCCAGTCTTTCGAAAGTTGAACTAACACCCAAATCATGATATTACTACTGTATTCACTCACTCTCTCAAACTACACTCTCTACTTGTCCCACTCTCTCAAACTACACTCTCTACTTGTCCCACTCTCTCAAACTACACTCTCTACTTGTCCCACTCTCTCAAACTACACTCTCTACTTGTCCCACTCTCTCAAACTACACTCTNTCCCTCCCCCATCTCCTCTTCCCAACTTCTACAATTTCTTGCCAGAGGGCGCCCATTTTAACTCAAATTTCTGAATTATATTTCTTCAATATTCCGAAACATAAATTACTCAGTGTTCATATGCCTTCACCCTGTTCACTTTTAAAGAACTTTACTAATCTAAACATGTAATGAATGAAATGCTTCCTAAGGCATATTTGGAACATGGCCATGGCGAGAAGCGAATCCTCGACCTTTAGATCCAAAACCCTTTCTCGGAACGGATGATGATGATGACGCTGCTGATGGTATTGATTACGCTGCTCCACATCTATGATGTATGTGAGCCTCCAGGCGCCAGTGATTGTCACCCTTCATAGACTAAAATACTAGTATATCCAAAGATGGCAAGACCAAGTGAAGGGCTCCATGGCAAAAAGGAACTATACACCATTCCCGGGGGGGAGGGGGGGGGGCAAAATAGTGCACTTACAAAGCATATTTTTTGTGAAAGGCGAAATTTAAATTTGAATGAATGTAGACCAAATGTCATTCTATGGAGTGGAAATATGCTGAATACTCCTACTGCTACAAGAAGCATTCAAATTGGTGGATAACACGTTTTGTTATGCAACCCTTCAAGTGTCCCGCAATAAGAATACTTTTTATGAAAAAAATAAGTGAACCAGATTCACATTTGAAGAGTACGTAGATACATGTATTTTGTATTATGGTTGATGAATTGCAGTTAGCTACCTACGGACATGGAACGATCGTTTGCTAGATAGATAGGTGGTGTAACTTAAGCATTGACGAATGTCTTTTGCAAGCACTGTAATTTCGGTCTAGTAGACAAATTCCATGCCCTGATTGAATGCAAAAAATGTGCCAGTGGAAGATGGAAAATGTTAAAAGACAAGAAGGGGCCTTCTATAACAAAAAAGAAAAGATATGAATTACTTTACTATTCATAAGATGAAAAATGGCTTGGTTGAAGCATACATGTACACAATAATAATAATTGCATATATATGTGGTCAATGTAGAACACAAAACAATAACACTCTTCGTCCTCATCCAAGCACCTAAAAATGTGACAGATGAGAAAAGTTCAAGGTTATCGTCACAACAGAAACACCACTCACGCGCCGCACTCACTCATCCAAAAACCTTTGCCCTATCCGGTGCCTCTCACTCAGCAAAGTATATAGTCTAGTGCACATGTATGCTTCACACTATAGACATTTAAATTAGGCTGAGTCATTAAGAGGGGCCATCTTCACATTTCAGATCGGCAAGGGTGTGATAGCGCAAGATTACCCTCACATAGTCTGAAACATCATATTATATTTTTATCTAAATGCATGTTAAATTTGTGCTGACATCACTTAAAGGTTTTGGGGGTCTTGTTACAGGCAAAACTCCCAAATGACAGACGTAAAACAAATTCCTAAACATTACACATTTTGCCCTTATCTACTGAGCAACACTCAGACTTGCGTACATCTGTTAGACATGTCTAGTCTTTCTGTTTCATAATTTCTTCTTCTGTTCAGAATGCATGGATGACTGGCGTCATGTTTAAATATTAATAAGTTGTAAGAAGTCTTAAGACTTGGAAATGACATGGGGGATCTGACGCTGACAGGCAGCTGAGTTTCGCAATGAATGCTTCTGTCTAAATCTCGGTTGGAGATTAGTCCATCAAACAAAAACACTCATGAGGATTCCCCATTACCCAAAGCCAGTTTTGCATTCTTGTCACGGTCTGTTTCATCTACGATCATTGACACGCAGTCTATAAAATAATATCTTAACGGCTAGACTGTGCTAGAATGTTTGACTGGAGAATATGGTTTTCATATTTGCATTCAAATATGCGCGTACTTTTTATTTTCAAATGTCTAATTGCAGGGCATCTTGAATGCCACAGACTTTGGCCCAATATGTGTACAGAGAGCTCGCCTTGAAGGCGGAGGCCAAGAGGACTGTCTGTATCTGAATGTCTATACTCCCCTCAGAGACGAGGTAAGTATCTATATGTCAGGTAACAATGTCTGCGTCCACGGGAGGCAGAGTAACCGTGTGATTTGTGAGGGAGGCAGCGTGATCGATTTGTGAGGGAAGTAGCGTGGATTTATGGTTTGTGGGGGAGGCAGCGTGGCCTTATTGTTTGTGAGGGAAGCAGCTTGGATTTATGGTTTCTGAGGGAAACAACGTGACTTTAAGTCAAGTACGGGAGGCAGCGTGGAGTAATGGTTTGTGAAGGAAGCAGCTGGCTTTTTAGTTTGTGACGGAAGCAACGTGACTCTGTGGTTTGTGAGGGAGGCAGCGTGGCCTTATGGTTTGTAAGGGAAGCAGTTTGGATTTATGGTTTGTGGGGAGGCAACGTGGCCTTGTGGTTTGTTCGGAAGATAACATGGCCTTATGATTAATGAGAGAGGTAGCGTGGCTTTATAGTTTGTGGCAGAGGCAGCGTGGCCCTGTGCTTTGTGAGGAAGGCAACGTGGCTTTATGCTATGTGAGGGAGGCAGCGTGGCTTTGTGGTTTGTTTGGAAGATAATGTGGCCTTATGGTTTGTGAGAGAGCAGCCTAGCTTTATAGTTTGTGAGAGAGGCAACATGGCCTTATGGTTTGTGAGGGGAGCAGCGTGGCTCTGTGGTTTGTGAGGGAGGCAGCGTGGTCTTGTGGTTTTTGAGAGAGACAGGGTGGCCTTATGGTTTGTAAGGGAAACAGTGTGGCTTTATGGTTCGTGAGGGAGGCAGCGTGGCTTTGTGGTTTGTGAGGGAGGCAGCGTGGTCTTGTGGTTTGTGAGGGTCACAATGTGGCTTTATGGTTTGTGAGAAAGACAGCGTAATCTTGTAGTCTGTGAGGGAAGCAACATGATTTTGTGGTTTGTGAGGGAGTCAGCGTGGCTTTGTGGTATACGAGGGAAGCAGCGGGGCTTAGAGATTAGTGAGAGAGGCAGCGTGATCTTGTGGTTTGTGAGGGAAGCAGCGTGGCTTTGTGGTTTGTGAGGGAGGCAGCGTGACATTGTGGTTTGTGAAGGAGACCATACTGTATGGTGACTTCTGTATCTGTAGTACAACGGGCCATGCATTTCTTGTTCGCACATTTCCATTCTTTTGTTGTACTTGTGGTTTAGTCTACACGAAATTTGTAGTTTTCAATCAGCAAACCAGGTTTGCCACTATTCGTAATAAATGTCTCCATATTACTGTGAAAGTTAGTGCGAAAGTAGCAAGAGACTAATTAGATTTTTCAAACTGTTGTGCTTTTATACGCAGGCCCGTGTCACGTATCTTAGTTGTTTTTTTTTTTAGAAAATTGATGTAGTGTGTTGAAAATCCGTACACTTGCACGAACAACAGGCTTTAAAATGAATAGAAACGCAAGCTAAAGTACAAAAAAAAGGAAAAAAAAGATGAAGGATGTAAGTGTTTGTCGTCAGTGTATGCCTGAAAGAGTCTAATTAAGAGTCTACGGAAATTCAATGATGTATAAGTGAAAAGATGTGAATTCTCTCAACACACTACTTGTATGTATTGAATTTAGAGAGCAACTCGGATTCAATTCCGTAGACAAAAAATTAAATTTAACCGAAATGTCTTAAAAAACGACTCGATACCACCATTTAAAATTTTGGACATGAACAAAAGAATTTAGTGCTCGCAAAACGGGTGAAAGTTTGGGCTACCTGAGTGCGCTCAAATAGGGTAGAATTTTTCAATGTGCGCGCAGAACAGGTGAACCGTAAAGTCTAAGGTTTGTGTATTCGAGTCTTAGACTGGGTGGTTTACGTTGTGTCCCTAGGAAAGACATTTCATTTCCTTTTTCCCCCACTCGACTCAGGTGTAAATGCCTACCTGGTATTAAAGCAGGAAGGACCAGGGCGCGCACACCGAACGACCAGCAAGAATATGAATTTCATTTGCAACATTATTTATTACATGTATGACATGTACCAATCTATGTGTTTGTATTATGAATGCAATGTATATAAACGGTGGGACATTGTAGCGCAGTTTCCTCGTACAAATAAACGTCTGAAAGGGCCTAATTTTTAAAATTTGGAGTTAACGAGGTGGTTAAGTTGGTGAGTACCACCTGGTAATTAAATTTATTTATCAGAATGAACTCTTTGATGATGTCCTTTCCTCGCTTCATAAGTGTGGTCCAGCCTTGTCCAGTTCAAGAACAATGAAGAAGACAGTTGTCTGCAGATATACTAGGGTGTGTAACCTCAAGATTGTCTGGTTACACGAAGAGATTCAGAGGTAGTAGAATCCCTTTTCTCTATCTGCTTTGTAGCTTGAGAGCAGCTCTAAGACTTGCCCACATGTGGAGGAAATAATAGACTGTGAACGAAAGCATCAGATGCAGATTTTACAGTTCCAGCCTAATATCACGCCAATTTTGCTCATTACTGTAATGACTTCAAAGCAATTAGTTTTGGTTGTTTCCATCAGGAGTCTCAATCATGTATCCTCTATATATTATACTCGTAAGCCCAAATTGATTGCTGTGAAATCAGAGCCTTTGAGAAATTCGCTTAACTAACATGGCAATTTGTGGAATGGCCCTACCAAGTTTATGAAGTCTTACTGTGTTATCAGATTACAGGAATCCTCAAAGGCTAAAAGTTCGCTTTTTCAGACTGTTATGTTTTCTGTTATATTTACAGAGTAGGCCTCAGTCAGACAGTGCACTCAAGAAAGTGTTTGTATTCATACATGGCGGTGGCTTCATTATGGGGTCCTCCAAGTCATATCTTCCTGGAGATTTCGTTACGAGGGTCAGCAAAAAACGTTCAGCCTTTGTCGGTCACACATCTTTCATTGACATTGCATTTGATATGTGTGTTCTCCAACTTATCGACACGCTCATTCCACATTCGCCCAAGTCATTTTTGGATGATTTGAGATGTCTATAATATTTTGATCTTTCATTTATCCAAGTTTCCTATTTAAAGCAACTGTAGAGGTTTGACTCATTTTATTACCGATTTTTACAAGTAAACCATACCTGCCTCATTGGTTTGCTCTGAGCAACAGGTTGAAAGCGCTTAATTTCTCTAAACCTCAAAAAATGACTCAGGCGAACGTGAAATTAGCGTGCCGATTTCACCGACCAAACTACTGCCTCATGCACCTTCACATCCATCAAATTCATTAATAAACTGCAACATAGGTGGTAGATATGATATAGATCATCTTAACAAATATAAATGGAAGACTTTGCCTGATTTAGGTGATTGTACTTAACATTTAAAGTTGGATGAGCATGACTAAATAAACGACCTTGTGTCACAGTTGGTGTCTGGAGCTGTCACACTTTTTAACATCACGACATAATATATCTTTTGAACCTCTGCTACTTAGGTAAGGACTAAATTTTGGTAAGAGAAGTTCTCTTTCTTGCATCCTCAGCCTCAGATATGCAGTAACGCTGTGATACTACATCATGAATTGGTTACATGTAGGATAATTTCTCAGGCAGAACAAAAAAAAAGCATTAGCAAGTGGCACAATATTCATTGTATACATCTACCTTCAAGTTTCCGCCTCTGGCCAGTATCATACTTACATAATGGCACTGGTTTAGAACCTTGGAGTTTACAACTGAATTATAGTTAAATAATGTCATAAGAACAGCAAACCACTAAACATAAGCTGACATAAAGGGAAATGATGAGTTGTAAAATTTTCAGATTATGCAGGATCCTATTTATGCTTGAAGCAACTCAGATTACAATGTATCCATAAAAGTCCTTCGTACTGCACTAAAGCCGGTAATAATAAACCAAAGGTAAAGAAATACTAAAACTTTACTCCAAAGTTTCAAAATAAATGATGAAGCGTCATAGGGGTTCGCCTTTCGAAAATTTGCAATAAAGATTTAGCACATCTTTACTTACCAGCTTTAGTTCAGTTCGAAGAACCTTTACATCCGAGTTTTACAACTGAGTGTTTATCGAGGGCTGGGAGCAGCAAGTGGATATCTCCACTCTATGCCAAAATTGACCTCTCGAGCCTTCATTTAAGCACTACATGTCCTTCATCTGCTGACGTAATATCAAGCACTTCTAATACATGGTTACCTCAAAACACAATGTCAACGCATGTATATTTGACATAAAAATATAGTTTATTCAAATCTTAAAAACTCCATTTTCTGAAAACTATTCAAAGTGGAGATATAAAGTTGTTGCTCTCAGCCCTCGTTATTTTATGTTAAAGGCTGACGTTGTAGTGGTGACCATGAACTATCGACTGGGTTTGCTGGGTTTCATGCGTGGAAACGCTGACTCCCTTCCCGGTAATCAAGGCTTCTGGGACCAGCTGCTCGCCCTGCAGTGGGTCAAGGACAACATCCGGGCTTTCGGAGGAGACCCTGATGACGTCACAGTTGGCGGAGAGTCGGCTGGTGGCATGAGTAGTTTGATCTTGAGTATAGCACGGCCAGCGAAAGATCTGTACACAAAAGTAAGGTGGTTGCTTGGAACTACGTCAATAGTTAAGTGTAGATTTATTCAACACGTATTAAGCGTTTTTGTATTGTTTTCTTTTTGTTTTTGTTTCTTGTGTGTTAAACTTGTTGTTATTTGAAAGCTTTCGTAATAACGATGGGATCGCTTCCTATCGAAGGATTTACATGTGTGCATTGGTGCTAAATGCATCCTTAGTAACGTTCAACATGCAGAATTAATGTAATTCTTATGATGGAAAAAAGATCCCATCGTTAATGCGTTAGCTCTCAAGTCTTACTGCTAAACTTCTTGTTAGAAGTAAAGGATGTTTACCCGAGCAGGTGCTCGACTAGAAAAGATCCTGAAAGTGTGGCTTCTGACTAGTCTAGTATAGTGGCACGGGTTTATTAATGTTTAGCCGTTCGGACCCATTTACTCGGTGCAGTTTTAAAGCCAAACTAATTCATTTCTCTGGGACTGGGTTTATTATGCGATTTCAAGAAACGAGTGATCTTTGCTGTCACGAAACATCAAAGAGCCGATTTTCCCTACACAAACTTGTTAGATATAGGTATATCTGGGTGAGCACTATAATGTTTCATTAGTAACAAGTGGTATTGGCGTACATAATGTGTTATTACTTAAAAACCCAATGGGTGCCCTTGAATGGCCACCTGCTTTAGCACTTCCTATGGATAAGGCTAGACGCCACTGGAACAACAGCTTACATATATTTTCTTATTTATGGATCAATGTTAATGATTTTGCACCAAAAAAACACAAATATTGAAACTTATTTCCAAAACTAGACTTTCATGAAGAAAAAAAAAAAGGCTATCAAGAAAATGATGGCCATATTGCATTTTTTAAACATAATTTTAAATAGTTACATCTCCGTTACTCATAATCAGATATTGGTCATAGTCCACACAAACAATCCTCAATCAACAAAAATAAAATATCATGATGAAAATTTGATATCTCCCTTTTTTTTGTCAGGCTGTTCGTCGCAATGACCATGGCTATCCATAAAATTTCACCGAATTCCAAAAATTAAAACTCTATAAAAAACAGAACAGTGCTACATCTCTCTTTTTCTCTCTCTCTCTCTCTCTCTCTCTCTCTCTCTCTCTCTCTCTCTCTCTGTCTATGCTTGCCTGCCTGCCTGCCTGCCTGCCTGCCTGCCTGCCTGCCTGCCTGCCTGTCTGTCTGTCTGTCTGTCTGTCTGTCTGTCTGTCTGTCTGTCTGTCTGTCTGTCTGTCTGTCTGTCTCTCTGTCTAATTTCTGTGCTTACCAAATGAACTTATTCTCGAAATTTTAAGGAAATCTGTTGGTAGGCTTGGGAGATATAAGAATAAAAACACTGTTCTGAGACAGCAGTGGAACAAAAAAAAACGTCTATTATTACCATTGAAATGGTCAGGGTAATTTAACTTAATTTTTTTTTATTTTAGCCAGAAAAGGCACCGCAGGCAGAGGGATTTAGGACGCACTAATATTACAGATGGACTATATTTTTGGGTTGGACAATGTAAAAAAAAAAAAAATCAATACTGGTTTTAGTAACAACACATTTTAGTTTCCACTCCCATCCTGAAATGAGATGTATCCAGGTACTTCAAGACTCTCGGAATTAGCTGCACGAGGAAGCTACGACAAGCAGAAAATTTGATAGTTTTTAAATAAAAATAAATGCCATCACTCAACAATAACCATAACAATTATACAGATTAAATTTCTTGGTGTACCAAGGAATATTTTGCCTACATTCCTCTTCCATTTTCAAGGAAACAGTAAACAACAACAAAAAAATCTCATTAATATTATTTTGTTCGTCCCTCCTGTTTGGATTCCAAATTCTTAAACGGAAGGAAAAAAAAAGATCTCCATAGGAGTACGGACTAAACTACCATTCAATAAATGTCCATTGGCACAATAATACTTAACACTAGTGAGTCACCAATACACAGAAAAGATAAGGTCGACCTATATCATATAACATCGATTGTGTTTAGTATAGTGCATGGATCTGATAAATAAGAGACCAGACAGACAGACAGACAGACAGACAGACAGACAGACAGACAGACAGACAGACAGACAGACAGACAGACAGACAGACAGACAGACAGACTG
>JAWQUT010000181.1:532113-547701 GCA_033807755.1 Ellobium chinense | reverse complement strand
CTGCCTGCCTGCCTGCCTGCCTGCCTGCCTGCCTGCCTGCCTGCCTGCCTGCCTGACTGACTGACTGACTGACTGACTGACTGATTGACTGACTGACTGACTAATTGGCTTATTGATTGGATCTGTTTGAATATTGGTGTCTTTAGGACACAAGTCCACGCTGTTTCATATACGNCTCTACCTTCATATTTTTATTGTGTTTTTAAAGTGCTTTTTCTGTCTGAGAATAATCTTTAACATACATAGAACGTGAAAAAAATATCGTAATGTTACCCCGCAAATTTTGCTCTATGACGCAAGAAAGAGGGCTTGAGCGATCGGCATTCAGTCTTCCCTATAGAGAGATATTCCGCTTTGGCCCAGAAGTGGAGGTTTGTGAGGGGAAATAGAAATTCATTTACGTTCCAGCAGCTCCAGACACCCCAGTTAGACAATACATTTTTTTAGCTTTTAATAAAGGTTATGGTCATTTAAATTCCAAACATTAATTTCAATCATACATAAGAAAGGTAAAGACTTCTGCCTTTTTCAGTTGCCTTAGCATGATTTGTTTGGCACATCTGCCGCATATACTGGAATTAAATATAATCCACCTGTCTGGATAACATTAGTCTAATAACATTAGCAAAACGTTTGGCCTTCCACCCTAGAATCCATTTGACGTATTATAAGCTGATGGCAGCCAAGAGCGCTGTGGGTGAAAGAATACGGGGTTTGCATAATGTGATCATGTGCATTGTCTAGATCACACAGAGGAGTTACATCTAGCAGACGAAAGTTAAAAGGTTTGCACTCTTCAGTTACTACTATACCATATGGTTTACTGTGGTTTTGGGGTACAATTGAATACCACTTTTGAGTTAAAAGTTTTTATCACTATGTTACCAAGACACGGTGAGATCACTTGGATTACTTGCCATTGTTTTAATGCTGTAAGCAAAATCTTCTTCCCATAGAAAAGAAAATGAGGTGTTTAAAGGGTTTTCTTCAGCATGGGCCTTCTGGGCCTTCACATCAAACATTATTTCGTTATGGACATTGGAAGATATTTATATTCCTTGATTTATATTTTTCACAGGACTCCTGATGAGAAGTTTGCACGAGAGCTGGACGGCATGAGTGGTGCGAGACCATACATCAGCTTCTCCCTGCAGCCTTCTGTTGGTCAAGATATACTCGGAGACAGGCGGAGGATTTGGGATGAACTGTTGCCGAAGTGGATGGAGGAACATCAGGAAAAAGAGAAAGAGCCGAAGCAAGAGCTGTAGTTTAACTTTGGTATTGATATAATGAGCACAGAATGATACTAACTACTGGAGATGTCAAGAGCGTACATCAGGGGACATGTGGAGAATCTGGGAAGAACAAAACTGTTGTCAAAGTGTATGAAGAAATTTCAGGAACAAAATAAGGAAGAGAAGCAAGCGTAGGAGCTACAACGGTTTTCAAGGTGATAGTTTCAGTTTAACAACAAGTCTGACAAGTTTAACAAGTTTATTAGGAATAAGCCCAGACAACAAATGTGGTACATGAGCAAAATACAACATACAAAAACAGGACAGTACATGGACATTTAAAGCATTATAACAACTAACATCGCACATGTTCACAGTGTACTGGTACATTCACATATATTCACAACTTTCTAGTAAATTTTACATTTAACAATAATATGCACCACTCATTTTCACTAGTAATCATTTAGTCTTTAAACTCATTCTTTTTCCGTCTAATTACTTAATAGCTAGGCCTACATAACCTTACTGAAAGTTTTGTAACTCAACTGCAATGAATTTAGCCAACGTAACTAAAACATTAGTTTTCCTACTCTCAAACAACTCCTTTGCCTTAGATATATTACGTCGTGCGTGAAATCTTCGCTCTAGAAATTTGTGCCTTTCAGTTATTGACTTTTCACATTCAAAGAAAACATGGAATTCATCTCATCATTCAAATAAAACATGGAACTTATCCCTTAGACAATATGATATTTTCTATTCTTTAGCTCCTTTATCTCTAATTTTCCCGTTTCTACCGGTAGCTTATGATTGCATGTCCTAAATTGAGATTTTAAAGCATGTGACGTTTGTTATGTTTTATGTAATGGATGGAATCATTTGTTCAGGGTGTATGTGAGTGGGTATGTATTCGGAGAAGATGCTCTGTTAATGACTTACCCTGAATCCCAACGTCCACTCACAGACATCGTGCTGTCTTGTGGACCACGTACTAAAGAACAATGTATGTATGTTCGAAGGCAATTTTTATCAACAGGTTACTGGCACGGCCAAGTGTTCGCCGGTGGCTCCTTCTGCAGCCAGTCACTTTATGGGTTGGCTAGAGTGGGGAGCTCATCTTGGACAGTAAATAAACAGAAAACAGATTTTGAAGGTTTAACCGCATCCGTAGTTATGGCGAAATGGAAGAAGCGGTACAAACTTGAACACTCTGGGTAGGTCAATACATTATTAATGGAATCTTGCACCCCGGCCAGCATAACTGACGCGAAACCTCCTTAATCGAATTTCAGTTAGGTTAACGGTTCCCGCTGAATTTTACGAACAGCGGTTTCAGAGTTGATCATCGCATGTAGCGTTCCACCTCTCCGGTCCATTCTTATAGTAGGCCTACAGATTTCATTACTCAGGTAAACCTCGATAATAAGTACATTTCAATAATAGTATATTTCCTAAATATTCAAGGACGTAGGTACTGTACAGATTTGACTAGATTCTAAATAGGATAAATCTGCTAGGCCTACATCAGATTATCTTGTGAGCGGGGTCTTCTGACTGTCGAGATGCACTACTATAACCCACTCAGTTTTTTATAAATATTATTTCAGATTTTGGTTTGTTTTTGTGTGTGTGTGTGTCTGCGAGCGATTGAGTTACATCACTACGACCCAGTGCAATATTTTAAGTTTTCTAAGTCACACCTTCTTACACAGCCAAACTTACAGTAAGACCGAATCATTCCTAAACCGTTTATTTGATTGCATGTGAATCGCACGATGAGTTTGACAGAGAACCACTTCTTGCGGTCTCCAGGCTACCTAATATTTTAGGCCTTTTCACTCAGTAAACACGGTAACCTTACCCACCTAGCAACGACCACAAAATGTATACTTCAGTGGCTAAACCTCACCTATTCTGAGCCTACAAATTCAAATCCAACTCCTCCCCATGGCCAATTTTCTAATTTTATAAGGACTATTCAAAATTGCATATTTTTATGCTAGATGCTATTGGCATCTTCATACCTCATGGGAGTCATTAATTACTGTCTTACTATGAGAACTGACACAGAGGATATTGCCACAGGACTTCTCAGCTGACTAGTGAGATCAGTGTAAACCATTCGAGTTCGAGGCAAAGTTAAGCAAGATAGCAGACCCTGGCAGCCTGGTTCTCATGCCACAGAAGTTTACAAAATCAATAAAATTAATCATAACCTGAATATTTGGTGTCTTTGTTCTTTTTTTGTACAGATCTGAGCTTGTCGCATCAAGTTCCTTACTTGCAAAGTCCAACAACCTGGCGGTAGAGATACGTTCAAATGGTAAAAATACATTTGAGAGCTTGCGCATTAAAGATGGAATCTCTTACCATTGTAAGAAGTACATTGGTGCCTCAGGGCTGAATGCATCCTTAGTAACGTTCAACATGATGTGTTAATGTGATTCTACGATGCTAAGAGATCCCATTGTTAATGCACAAGTTTTCTATTCCCACTACAGTAAAGAGAGAAGAGCAAGATACTTCCTGTTGGTTTCAGGCATCTATTAGAAGGCCAAAATCACTCATTATGTACAACCAATTAATCTGATAATAATTATATAAAATCCCTATTTTTGGGGGGCTCTGCCAGTTAGTGTCAGGGTCTAGAAATATATAAAGTGACCTGTGATCTAAAAAAAGCATCCAGTTTTACATTTTCAGGTACTTTTGATCCTTCTAGATATAAAAATAAAGTGTGTTAGGCCAATGTATTAGCACGCGGTTAAAACCAGCCTAATGAAAAATTGGGGACCAAGTCAGAATTTCAGGTGACTTTTTTTGACAGAAACTTATTGAAAAAATTTGGGCGTTGACCCCCTTATTTCTTCTCCTTAAAAGGTCGTGCAAAAGATGTACTTTAACCTCCAAGGGAGAAATATCCCGATATTACAGTGGCATTTGTAGAATATCACAAAATACTAATAGGGCCGAAAGAAGAAGAAGAAAAAGAAAAAAAAAACAATAGGTGCCAGTAATTTGAACACGAAACGAAGGAAGGAGATCATTGTATATAAACTTCAAACTGATAGCCCCAGTGAACGCGATGGTCTTTCTGTGGTATCGGTTGTTAAAGGATTAGCAAACTGTTGAGTGAAGAGAGAGCCAGCTCCTCCGGTGTTTTCTCTTCCTCTTCTCAGAGGAGTCCAGAATTTATTCCTACAGTCTGTGAGCGGTCTGGAAGTGTGTTAGGGTCGCTGGTGAAGACTAGGCTCGCACGTAGAAGTGGTGACCGATTCAGGCAGTAGGTATTTAAGGATTAAATTGCTGTAAAGTTAGCGTCCCTGTAATGTTGAGGTAACTAGTTCAGACTTGCAAGCTGAGAGACCCTGGTTCGATTCCCGGCAAGGGCATGACATTTTCTAGTGTAGGTTTTCTCGGCCTTTCTTCTCAAAATTGATCTTCCTCAATAATTTGGTAAAATCCCTGGTGACACACTCCCCTAAAATAATAATGTTAACATCTGAATATTATCCGACTGAGCTCACATTCCTCCCCCTCAAATATAAGAGAAATAACACGTGTTAAACCTTGCTACATGTAGATGATGTGTTATAGTCCGTAAACTTTGCTTTGGGCACGCTAATCATCGAATTACTCAAGAACCCGCTGTTAGATTTCTCTGAATATTTGCATCAACTTATACTTTCTTATGGACGTTACAGATATTATTTTTTGTCAACAGAATAATAACGGGTATCTAAATTCCCTTCTTTAATCTATATAAATTGGATCATTCTGGGTTATTTTTATGAATAAGGAGGTTTACAGTACAAAAATTAGACTTTAGAGGTTGAAAAATCGACCAGGGGCGTATCTGTAATCTACTAAAATGGAGATATCAAAATGATCAAATTTAACGTGACAAGGCTAACATACACACAAACAAAAAGGTGAAAATAATTCAATTATGTATTAGTACTCTCACTTTTAGGTGAAGTGGTGACTCACAGTGTCTTGTTAACTTTCCTCTTCCGAATCACTCGTAAACGATATCATATCATATCCCAGCGCATGTTGGACTCGCAGTGCGGGGTTCGAAATCTTGTGATACAGGTGACCACGCCTAGCCTCTTTACAAAAGTAGTTGTACAAATGTAGGGTGATCCGTTGCAATGTTAAAAATTTTTACATTCAAAGACATATTTATTTAGATCTACCAATGTGCAGACAAAACAGCAGAGCCGCCGATGACTAATGTACGCCTAAATGAGAAACAGTATGAGCGTCACACATTAACGCGTTCAATAAAAGTGCTCCCCCGTGCTCATGAGTACATACGAAGGTTTTAACATGCACAGGCCATTGTAATGGTTTTAAAAAATATGTAAAGGGAAAAAGTGTACACGACGTTTTGAACGGAACATGGAAATGATGTGTTCTATTACGGTAAACATATGATACTTTGTAATGTACGACGTGATAGATTATCGAGAATATTTTACTAATACATGATAAGGAAATTTCTAAATTACCAAATGCTGATCATTGAAATCAGTATTTTCATAACGTCCAGACCCATACAGGAGCTGATGCAAAATTTTAGAAACATCTAATGGCAGGTTTTTGAGTAATTCGGTAAAAGGTGTGCACAAACCAAAGTTTACGCACTATAACAAAATGTTCATACTCTCAAAAGTCATCAATTATTTGACACCACAGCTGTTTCACCACGTTGTTGGCAAAATACTGGGATCTGCCTAAGGCAATCGCATCTTACATGACAAATTATTCAGCCGAATATATTAGTGAAATTAAATAAACTTCATTATGATAACTAATGATTTTCATCTTATTTCAAGCCTAGTAACGCAATATGCACCTTAAGAAGATAGGCCACCTTTTCATTGAAAATTATAGCGTGTTGATGTGGTGGGCACTGCCCTTTTCTAAATCAGCGCATCTTGAGTGCAAAATTGCACGCCAAAGTGCTAAACAGTGCGTTTTTTCTTATTGTTGAGCTTACTAATGTTTTTTTCCTAAAAAATACACCTGTTGCTTTGATGTCATAGGCACATTTAGGCACTTAGTATAAGAAGGGTTCATAATACTTGTGTCTTAATAATAGGTTCATAGAACTTGAGGAAGGAGATGCCTCTTAAGGAGATAATAATTTATTATGGGAATTAAACTTAGAAAAATTAAAAAGCTCCTTCACTATGTGCATTAATGTGTCTTAGTTGTAGGGGTGAAATCTGGCGGTGAAGTAACGACTGTATATTTTTCAGATAGAAGTTCTCCTAAGAACACAGTAAAAAATCTACTACCCACAGCAGAAAATAAGGCGTTATATAGCATTTAGGTGCCTGGTTTTTGCATGCATAATGGTCTGAATTAGGAAAGAGCAACGCGTATCACAATAAGGGCACTATAAGTTTTCACCTTTGAACGCGATTTTCTCGATTCGGGTAGTTGCGACTTGCGTTGAGGTTCGTGATGCTGGCATTATATTCCACATTGAAAGGATAGTAGACTCTCCGCTTAGGCTTTGCAATGCAGTGTACAACATGTGAAATAACTGGCTAAATTTTCGTAGAAAAGAAGAAGAAAGAAGAAGAAGAAGAAGAAGAAGAAGAAGAAGAAGAAGAAGAAGAAGAAGAAGAAGAAGAAGAAGAAGAAGAAGAAGAAGAAGAACAACAACAACAACNAGGTATTTAAGGATTAAATTGCTGTAAAGTTAGCGTCCCTGTAATGTTGAGGTAACTAGTTCAGACTTGCAAGCTGAGAGACCCTGGTTCGATTCCCGGCAAGGGCATGACATTTTCTAGTGTAGGTTTTTTAGGCCTTTCTTCTCAAAATTGATCTTTCACCGCAATTTGGTAAAATCCCTGGTGACACACTTCCCTAAAATAATATTGTTAACATCTGAATATTATCCGACTGAGCTCACATTCCTCCCCCTCAAATATAAGAGAAATAACACTCGTTAAACCTTGCCGCCCGGTTACAAGTCTACATGTAGATTCTGATGATGTGTTAACATAATGTTCATACTCTCAAAAGTCATCAATTATTTGACACCGCAACCGTTTCACCATGTTGTTGGCAAAATACTGGGATCCGCCTAAGGCAATCGCATCTTACATGACAAATTAATCAGCCGAATATATTAGTGAAATTAAATAAAATTCATTAAGATAACTAATGATTTTCATCTTACTTCAAGCCTAGTAATGCAAAATGCAACTTAAGAAGATAGGCCACCTTCACCTTTTCATTGAAAATTATAGTGTGTTGATGTGGTGTGCAATGCCCTTTTCTAAATCAGCGCATCATGAATGCAAAATTGCAAGCCAAAGTGCTAAACAGTACGCCTTTTCTTATTGTTGAGCTTACAAATGTTTTTTTCTTCAAAAATGTACCTGTTGCTTTGATATCATAAGCACATTTAGGCACTTAGTATAAGAAAGGTTCATAATACTTGTGTCTCAATAATAGGTTACATAGAACTTGAGGAAGGAGATGCCTCTTATGGAGATAATATGGGACTTAAACTTAGAAAAATTAAAAAGCTCCTTCACTATGTGCATTAATGTGTCTTAGATGTAGGGGTGAAATCTGGCGGTGAAGTAACGGCAGTATATTTTTCAGATAATGTTCTCCTAAGAACACAGTAAAGAATCTACTACCCACGAAAGAAAATAAGGCGTTATATAAAATTTAGGTGTCTAGTTTTTGCATGCATAGTGGTCTGAATTAGGAAAGGGCAACGCCTATCACGATAATGCACTATAATATATTCCACAATGAAAGGATAGTAGACTCTCCGCTTAGGCTTTGCAATGCAGTGTACAACATGTGAGATCTGTGGCTAAATTTTGGTAGAAAAGAAGAAGAAGAAAAAGGAAGAAGAAGAAGAAGAAGAAGAAGAAGAAGATGATGAAGAAGAAGAAGAAGAAGAAGAAGAAGAAGAAGAAGAAGAAGAAGAAGAAGAAGAAGAAGAACAACAACAACAACAACAACAACAACAACAACAACAACAACAACAACAACAAAAAACAAGTTTACGATTTATGCAAACATATTAAGGACACTTGGTGCAAAAAAAAAAAAATTAAAAAGTTCTTGTTTATTAATCAATGTAAAATTTCATGTCTCCATCTACCCTTTTAATAACGCAGCTTGTGGTAAAAATCTCACAAACATATCTACATATAATTTTACTGTACAGTTTAGATCACAGAATTTTGGAATTTAGGACCCACAGAATATTGCCACTATATTAAACTATAGAACATCTTTGTAGATGTTCGTCTATTAAAGGAATCTCTGAAAATCGGTGGGCGCTGACCGCCATTTTCTTCCCAGTAACAAACAGGACATTGCAAAAACTTCAACCTCTACGGAAAATAAAAATCTAAAATCACTGAAGAATTTGTAGAATTACACAGTTCATTTGGAAGGTCCTATTATTACAGTGCTAGAAAAATGCCTTGTCATTTCAAGGAACGCTACTACTTAAAATATGGGACTCTGTAAGAAATGATGAGTACTTCCCCTTGTAACATACCGCCAGTACTGCAGCTTCAGTGACCAATCAAACTACAGCTTCTCTTTTACTCCGGTTTTTCTTGTTCTGATGTCATTGTTGACCACTTTCGATTTTGCGATCTGTACTTCGAATCTCATAGACGCCGCTTAGACGTGGAGCCCAGGACCGACTGAATCTATATCAGTCTAGACTAGGTAAGTAAATTAGATTAAAATGTTTCAGCGGATGAATCACGTTAGGCCTAAATATTCATTTTAGCAGTTTTAGGCCCCTATTCAAATCCCTTTTTGTAAACTTTGTTATCTTGCGCACAAGAACAGGGGCAGAGGCCAAAGGTTGGCTTGACCTATTTCATTTTGGTGACAGTCACAGTGTTCTGGGATTATATATTATTGCTTATAAACTTCGATTTATTCATTATCACTTGTTTATTTGTTTACCGTTTTAATATGTTGAGAGAAAAAAGATGTCTTATGATAAAAGTTGGAAACAGGAAGGAAAATAGAGCACAATAGTGTACAATCATCACGTAAACTTAACCAAGTTAGCTGCTGATAACATTCATACATACATTCTTTCCCTCTCCACCTTAAGGAATCATTTTAGCAGAATAATAATGATGATCTCTAAAAGTCACGTATCCCACTCTCGCGCCATCCTCTCAGCAATCTACCCAAGCCACATGACATTTCCTACCAGAACTAGTCCAATTTTCTGAAAAAAAAGGAACACGTATTTTTCGGGAATAACCGATGATTGTGGAATTACTAAAGATGGTAGTATAATTGTTTGTTTCAGATAGGCCTTCAGTATGTCACCTGGACCACCCGGTGACATGGCAGACAATATAGCATTGGCTAAGGATGCTCGAAAGAATCAAGGTTGGTCTTCTCTCCTGAAACTCATAACAGGCCTAAAATTAAGTTGTTTTTTGTTTTTTGCTTTGGACTGTTTTTAGTTCTTAACATTGTTGTTTCTCTCAGTATTGCTAATATATATGTAGTCTAAGGGATAGTAGGGCCTAAACAAGACAGTGTATCTGTGTGAACAAATAAGATCAATTTTAACTTTCTGAATATATCATTATGGCCTTCAGGAAATAGGCTAATGGCAGTACAGTAGTTGCAATGGTGATTGTGGTCTTTTATTTTAAGGCCAAAATTTTATGGGGTTATGCAAATACACTTTATTTGTGATAGAGGGAAAAGTGAAAGATGTGATGATACTTCTTCATAGGCTGTAGTAATTGTTTTTTCATCTTTCATCCTGGCATCACCCTTAATTTTGCACTTACCAATACATCTTCTCATGATTTATTTAGTCTGTGCCTGCCACTATTTTTTTTTAATTGTGCAGACTGTTTTCTCAGTCAGTAGCAGTCTGACTCATAAAGTCTATAGTGTTGACAATGATAATATTATTATGAAAATGATGATTCAATAAAATGACGATAGACTCTAGATGATAATAATGATGATAATAAATTGGTGAAGACCATGACTGTCTTTGTGCTTTGGTTGTCATGCTAATCAACTGTATTTTTCATGAACCAGGGTCTTTTGAGATGGAAGTGACTTTTGGTGATGAAGCTGACCTTCACCGCCATTACATTGACTGTCAGAAAAATCCAGGTCATGACAAGTTTATATCTGTGAACCAGTTCTGCATGGAACATCTTCCAACCCAGTACCAAGACCCTGACATTGTAGACCTGGTCAAGGCTCAGTCAGGTCTCACAGTGCGTGTGCAGGTCAAATGCATCAGTGATAAGAGACCAGATATTCATCCTGTGTCAAAAGAACCATATCCATTTATTTCATATAGAGGAAGTAAGAGGATTGGGAGGACAGGAACTGGATTTGTGCATGATGTTAACAAATACAAAGGCACACAATATAATCTGTGTAAGTGTCACACCTGTGTAACATCAGGACAAAGAGAAATATTATGGGGTGAAAGTTTGATAGAAACTGCCACACATGTAGTCTTTGACCAACCTGAGTGTGATTACACCAGATGTACTTTGTTTTACGACACAAGCAGTACTAAGGTGAAGGATCTTCCTTCCCTGGAGAAAATGGATTGTAGTTGGAATGATGTTCAGGAGGACAAAACCATCATGTCCTATAAGACTCATGACATGCAACTCTTAGATGAAATGGAAAAGATGATTAGTCACTATAGGAAACTTCACAAGATAGTTAATGCTAAGAGCAGTCAGATCCGTTTACGGCAGATGTCAGCTTCATCTGATGCTTCTAAAACAGACACTGAACCAAAGCTAACCATAATTGTGTCTCATCCACATGGGTGCAGTAAAATGGTGACAGTCGGAGAATGGATTAAAAGAGAAGAATCAGGTACGCGTGATACACAGTACACATACAATACTGCAACATGCCCTGGCTCAAGTGGGGCTAGAGTCTTCATCCTGGGGAGAGAGAGAACCTACATCTGTAGACATCTCCACAAGGGGTCCAGTCTAGAGCTTGGTGTCAACTGTAGTGGTATTGCGGAAGATGGTTTCTTCAGGTAATGATAATATAAATATATGTATGAGTAACGAGATGAATTCCCCATTCTTTGAATGGTACTGATAAGGGTGAGCAGTGGAGGATAACAATCCTGATAGTAGCTCAGACAACATGATGGTGAATGATAGTGACAGAGAGCAAATTTATTAAGGAGTGAGCTTGCTCTAAACCTACTGCAAGTGAACACCTGAGACATATATGGCACAGAGAGCACTGAACAACATCACGTGAGTTGCAAACAATGCAAAGTAGACGAAACAGTTGATAAAATATGAGTATGTTATTTATTATGTTATTTCACTGTTATAATGCTATTTAAAATTTTCACTTTAAATACCATATTAAAAATAATTAAAAGGGATTGCTTTAAACTTTTCATGGAGACCCATTTTGTTATGCACCTTAATGACACCATTATGGTGAACAACCAAGCTCTGGGCTGTCTGTAGCTTGAGGGACTCACCAAATGGACTCACAAAAAAGAGAGCAATGTAGATCACTTGTATGCAAAAGGACACAGTAACCATCTCCGACTTCACCCTTTGTTTCAAGCACCTATACAATACTATTATAATGATATAAATAGTGGTAATGTTTCACCCATCATTTCCACTGCCTTCACTATCATCATCATCATTATCTTTCTTTTGTACTGAAGATGAAAATTGTTGAAGAACATAATACTGTCAATGAATTAGTGATATGAATAACTTTGCAGTTTTTGTCTGACAAGAAGTGAACATTATGAAGAACACATTCAGTGTCAGTGCTTTTTTTTTTTTGGTTTGGGTGGGATGGAATATGCTAATCAGTACATTGTTATTAAGAGTGTAGTTGCGTGTTTACCTCTCAGGTAACTCATTTTTATTGCTTTCTTAAATACACTCTATACTTCTGATTTTGTTGTTTAATTCATAATTGTGAATGCAAAGGGCAAAAAATGCAAGAGGTAATTATAGATTTGACACTGCAGCTACCCAAGTGCCCAGTTCAGAGAACAGGGGTACATGCTAGTTTTATTTTTATTTTTTCTATACACTCCATGCATTCACAGTAATTGGTATCTATGCACAGACTTTTCATCTAATCTGAGTTCCATTTGAATAAAAAAGATAAACAGCAAAAGGCACTGGTATGTAATACTTCTTCTCTTGTAGACATGAGACTGTATTAGTCCCTGCTTCAAAGATCTGGGATATTGAGAATGGCAGTTACAAAGAAAAACTGGTGGAGATCCAGGTAAGGATTAAATAGGTGTTAATTTTTTTCTAATTCGAATGATAATGCATAGTTAGAAGCAACAGCCGTGTATGTGTATTTATTTTGCCAAGCTTTACCCTTAGAGCACAATTACCCATTTATGAAGTTGTCTAAAGTTACAAAACAATACATATTTAGTTAAATGGCTTAACTATGACCACAGTTATACAATTCTTACTTACTGCTGTACTCTAACATGTGCTTCAGTTAGACAATTTGTCACCTTCATCCTTCTTAAGTTTCATTGCCAATTTGGTGACAAGAATACTCATATCTCTGGTAGCCATTGTGCTATGAGAAAATCCAAATCACTATGTCTTATTATAAGACTCTGCTGTGGTCCATTACATCATTCTGTTGTGGTCCTTTGATTCTAATGTTTTCGACTAAAATATTGATGCTATTATTCACTTCCTTCCATTTCATTAATTTTAACAGGTTTCCCTGACATTTGATCAGTTTTACTCATTGCCTGAGAAAATGTTGCCCTCAGTTTGTGTGGAAAAGATTAAAAAAGATTCATTTACTTATTTCCTCTTCAGAGTTTGTGAATACCTTATACAACAGGACTAGGTTTTCGAGGATTAGGATATTTGTTCAGGCTGCACAAGTTTCTCCAGTGTCTAAGGTTTCATATTTTGTTCTTGCTTGTTTGTCACCAGAGAAAGGCAAATGTTTCCATGTGGATAGACCATGTCTCCCTTCACCGCGTGAGTATCTATGGTCTGAGCCCTAACGTCCGGCAAGCCAGAGGGATGGTGGAAGATCTGCTGGCGGACAAGGATGACAAGAGAACTGGTGAAACTGGACAACAAAAGTAAGTCTACACATAAACTGTGGTGTATATATTGTTGTGTTAAGGCCAGAACATGGTCTCTGTGAACTTAGGAAATCGGGAATTTCATACATAATATCCCAAAGATTGTCTGGATCCAAGTGTGAGAAGTCAGGAAGTTTGTAAGGATCACGGGTGAACACTATGCTCGCATGTGAAAGTTAAGGCGCATAATCAGGCAGTAGGTATTGAAGGATTAAACTGTTGTAAATTAGCATCCCTGTGGTAGCATGTTCAGACTTGCAGGCTGAGAGACCCTGGGTTCGATTCCCGGTAGGGGCATAAAATTTTGTAGTCTTAGGTTTTTTTCTGCCTTTCCTCTCAAAATTGGTCCTTCACAGTAATTTTGGGAAAATCCCTGGGACGACACACTTCCCTAGATAATGTGTAACATCATAAAAAGTTATCCGATTGAGCTCTCATCCCCCCCTCTGGAACATGACCATTATCACCAGTACTACCATCAGCAGCAACTACCGCAGCAAGACAAAAGCAAACGAAGATGCAGGTCAAGAAAATGACAAGGAAGAAATTAATTTAGTAGATGCCATGAATAGTACAATTCCAGACACATTGTCACCGACAGTAACTTGCATCCCCAGCCCTAGGGACTCTTGTCCTTACTTTGACACATTTGCCCTGATGATGACACGGTCCTGGAATGTGACCTTGTCAATAGTAGAATGCAGTGCTGGTCAGCACACAGGCCTTGCAAACTCATGAGACTTTGACACTTAAAAAAACTTTGAAACCATAAACCCAGTGGACATATGTGAGGAAGCCTCACTAGCTGCCATTTGTATTATATATATATACTGAGACTAGTGAGAACAATTATTTGACATGTTCCAATTATACCTGCTGGCTGGTGATATATCTATAAATCTTCCAATACAGTTAACTATTCCCTTGCATGCTAAACTTTCCATACCAATCACTGTGTAGTTATTTTCTCTTCAATTCTCCATCTCTCTCTCATGATCCCATTCCCCCTATCCTATACGATTTCATTTATTTTCCCAACTATCGTTATTTTTCTATGCCTACTGCCTCTGCCTTTCATTTTCTATTTCTTTGTTTTTCTTTATTATTCTGTTCAAGAGATCATAATGGTAAATGTACAAGTTCTGTTTTTTTTTTTTTCACTGATATACTATACGTAACTTTAGTATGCATTGCAGAATGCATTACCTACCCCACCCATCCCATTCATCATGCTGTTGCATGTACTGTGTAGTGTATTCCTTTGTTTATTCTCAACTCATAAGGAGTATTTTATTGTGAATGACATGAGCTATCACATTATGCAGGTCAGGGATGTATATGTGGCTGCTCAGGTATAATCTCGTGCTGAGGACTATAAATACTGCAGATGGTTTCTATTTACAATGGCCAGCTAGATTTATGCATGGTGGTTCATGTGCCATATTAAAGCTGGCAGGTATGAAGTTTAGGCACATGCTTTGCTGTTTGAGTCAAAACGGAGGAGGAGAAAATGTTGTGGGCACGGATGTTTGCAAGATGAGCTGCTGCACTGTACTATATGATATCATTGTAGGCCTATACTTGAAGGTTATTATTTTTGTCCCTGGCGTATGATGGAAAACACATAAAGGTGCAAAGGATATTTAACTTTAAGGAGCTCATCATCAAATACGATGTCATCTATTTTCATTTTTTATCACTATAACCATTGATCATTAACACTATCTGATTCACTTCTAAGAAGAATCACCATTACCTGTTGATTGTTGATTATTGTTATTGTTTAAACATTGTTCAGCCTGTTGTTGTATACTGACTGAAAATAAAAGTTTGGTTGAAAAAAAAATTCTGATTCTAGACAAACAATCCCAAAAAGCCCACATGTGAACATGCACAGAGGTATCTAAGAGACATGAAATCTTTGCATACAACAGCTGGAGCTCTTGCAATTAACAATTGTTCTAAGATCAAGCCTTAATGGAGAAAAATGCACCATTCAGCACTTTAATGTGGAATTTTGCACAGGAATTCCAGTGCAGTTATGCTAGCATCATGTTTTCTATAACCTCTAGGAAATGTCCCATGTCTCATTTTAACATTGGAGAAACCAAATTCCTCATAAATTGTTTTAGTAGTTGAAGCTTTTGAACTTGTATTATGAGTTCCAAAAATGCCATCACAATCAGCTTAAAATTCTGAAACTCA
>JAWQUT010000181.1:505465-521386 GCA_033807755.1 Ellobium chinense | reverse complement strand
CTCTTTAAAAATCATCCTCGCTACGCCCCTGCTTTAGAGTAATGAAGAGACAACGCTGTCCGGGTGATTCGTCATTTCTTCAAAAGGATGCTCAGCTAGGTTAGCACCCTGGCCGAATGGTTTTGGCATTGGATTCGAGATCTAAAGGATCTGGGTTCAATTCCGGACTACGATCGTGTTGTAGGTGCCCTGGGAAAGCTTTTCATTAAACTTTCCTCAGTTCACCCGCCGGTAAAATGGGTACCTGGCTATAACAATAATGTGAATAGTGTTAGTGGGCATGTGCCTGAATACAAGACTTATATACAGTGTTATTATTATTATTGTTATTATTATTATTATTATAAGGTTATTATGAAGTACCTCTCGCAAAATCTGAGTCTGTCTTTAGTGTTAGGAGCAAAATAAGGGAAGAATAGAATATCGGGTGACAAGAAAATATAGAAAAAAAATTCCAAAAGTAGAAGTAAAGGTTAAATAACTTATTGTAGTAAAATTATAAGACTATAATAAAACTAATATTTTACCGATACTTGCTGCAACAGTTATTGATCCAAGTGTAATATTTTTGGTCAGAAACAAATCAAAAACAAAAATAATAACAAGAACAGCAATAACATAAAAAATAACAACAGCTTTATAAGTACGTCTCTTCGCAAATTATGGGTTCCTCAAAGATGTGGTTGGGGTAAGGTTGAGGTCATAGATAGAGTTAGGAACAAGATTAGAGAAGAGAATGGGGTCCTTCTACCTGGTGACCACAAAAAAAACCCAAACCTGGAGATGAAAGTTAAAGAATAAACGGGAATAAATATTAAAGTACATATTACAGAGTGATATTACAAAAATAATGGCTGCAAAGTATATTGCTCCTGATTATATACATTTGTCACAGCAAACATCATTATCATCATCAACAATAACAACAACAACAACATTAACAACAACATTAACAACAACAACAACATCATCATCATCATCATCATCATCATCATCAGCAACAACAACAACAACGACAACAACACAACAACAACAACAACAACAACAACAACAGCAGCAGCAGCGGCAGCAGCAGCAGCAACAACAACAACAACAACAACAACAACAACAACAACAACAACAGCAACAATAATAACAACACGAACAAAAACAAGAACAACAATAACAACAGCAAGAACAAAAACAACGGGATAAGGACATGTTCTAAAGTGATATTCCGGCTTAAAATTTTAGACTGAATAAAAGGCATGCTATTTTATGCCTCTTTATTCTAAGTTGTGATATGAACAAAGCATCCCGCATTAGCAGGAAATGTCCACTTTATAATGTGAGTCAAAATTCAGTGGCATACATTTGTCTGTAATGTTTTGTTTAGAAGTTATGAAACATTGAAATTAGGTAAAGTTTTCTGTTTGGTCACACAATATATTATTGTTCAAGCATGTTTTCAATTATGACCTTTCTAGTCCCTCTTCCGACTTGTAACACATACTTACTGTAGAGCAGTAGTCTACCCTTACAAAATTGATGAATTAGGATATACCCTGTCGCTCCAGAAAATTGCGGTCATAAATTACAGCAAATTGCCGTGTTTTTGAGGCTTTCTTGCGCTTTTGCAACTTTTTTACCCACACATTTGGTGCAAATTTTGCCGATTTTTGCCCAACGATGCACATTTTACTCCATGATCGCATTATTGCGTCAGCGAAAACACAGACAAATTTGTTCCATTTCTGCAGTTTTGTAATCGTACCTTAATAAACAATGTGACATGGTGATAACTAAAATGATGTGACAAAGCTTTTGTGTAAAATTTTAGCAAATTTTGGCTCAAATTTTATCACTTTTTGCATACAACTTTTGCGGTTTTTGATGCAAATGTTGAGAGTTTGAAATGCAAATTTCTGCAATGACAGAATAGCATTCATTTGAGGGGAAATTTCTGCTACAAAATTCTAAAACTTTGATGCTATAATAGGACTATAATTTTTGTAATACATCTGATCTAATATTAAAGTAACGGATCGTTAAACTGAAAGTCATCTTTTATATTTATAAAAAAAACAACATATGTTTGTCAAACTTCAGACACTTCACAATAATTTTGTAGATATGGCAAAATAGTTTCAATAATTGTAGAATTATTGTGGACGTTGAGATATACTCTCGATCCACTTTCACCCCATACTGGTTCGATTGAAGCTATATTTGTCGATTTTTGGCACAGTCTGCACACGTATGGTACCTTTCACTGGGGAGTGATGTAATCTACAATCACACGTCATATTTACATATTAACCAAAGTAATCCTGATTACTGAGAACAGAGCTGAGAAGTTACGACGTTCATTGTTATGTAATAGTAAGTAGATCTGCAATAATACAGTTCTGCAAACTGCTACGGACAAATGTAGTGAGCCGGTCCAAATGTGATGTATTGCATGACGATGTGCTAAAAAAGACTGTATATGTGAATGAAGCAAGAGATAGGTACACTCATCATCTACTTGTATGTAGCCAAAGTACGTAGATCTTTAGTGCTACTTCATATCTGCAACGTACACTGTCCCGTAGCCAATATGTACTTTATTATTTGAGCATGTACCACAGCTGTGAACCGAGTTTCAGTTAAGTAAACCGAATAAATCTCAGAAACCTATTAAAAAATTCTCATACCATGACGAGCATGGCATTGTACTCATAACTGTCATGTGACTAAAAATATAACGCTGCTCTGGATACTCGTAAATGCCTCATTAAAGTGTTGTTATAGCATATACTTGTCCATAATTATGTTATTTCATCTCATGCAGATCAAACGTTTATTAGACATTTCAAATGATGCCTGTTAGGTTTGTGTAGCCGTATACAAATGTGTTGCAATTAAAAGTTGATAGAGAATGTTCATTGTCAGCAAATCACCTCCACAGCTGATACATTTGGAACGCTGAACACGAATGGACTTGCTTCTCTGAGGCAAGTGATAAATATTGAGTTGGGACTTTGCACACGAAACACGAGTTGGAACCCGAAACGGGGAAGAATTCTAACTGTCAGATGTACACAGTGCCAGTGTCAGACAGTATCACAGTGATGATATTCTACCGTCCTCTCGTTTCGCTTGGGTGAGGCATTATAGGCATCTCCTTGTCGAACGCTGAGCGCGGCGGTAGAATTTTGCACCCCAGCGTCACCTAACCGGCCAGCAGACAACACGTGCAACGGTCATAATCTGTAACAATAGCCATGCAACTAGCGGGAGGCTGGACCCAAGAAGCCTTCCGCTACGAGAATTAAGTATGCTGTAAGTTAAAAGTTAGGTTTATGCATGATTTTAAGGCACTATCCGGGGACTACCCCAAGAGTGTATGCGGATGGTTTGGGGTAGTAGTCCAGCTCGGAAATCCGGTTGATATCGTATACTGCATCCTTTCCTCAAAAACTGAGCTAGTGAACTCGGAATGTTAACTCTCGTAGCGCGAGGTCCCTCGGGACCAACCATCTGCTGGTTGCATGATCTGGTTTTATAGATAACTTTCAGCACAGGCAGTCTCGTTTTCGTCTTTTTTTTTTTAAGTCTTTGAGGCTCATGCAGTCTGCCTTCTAATGATATTGGAGGTAACCATTAATTGTTGAGCTGTCCTCTGAGATATCTGCCAACTGAGAATATCCGATTCCATCAGAGCGCTCCTAAGTTTCTTTCATTGCAGGTGCAGCACTTTGCCAAGTGCCTTACCACCATGCTAGTAGTTGTAGATATCTGCCTCTAAATTTGGTTGCCTGTCCTCTGTGTAATGATCAGAAGATTCAATCTACTCCAGAAACCCGAAGCAAAAACCCCTGGCTGACCTTTGCTGCACTCTCTCGGCTTAGTTCCCCTGCGCTTTTTAAGATTTTGACACTGCTAGTCCCAGCTGTGCGGAGGTTCCTTGTAGAAGTAGGCATGACCAGTGGAAGGTAACAGATCTTTACCTTGCTGCACATAATTCTTGTTTGGCTTCGACAATAACTTGTGCCTTAAAGACCAAGACAATAACGACTATGACCCTATCAACGCGCCGCCCTGATACAGAAACTTCTCGCTGTCGTTCCCAACCGGCAAGAAGCCTCCGGACTGGAAACACTTCTTTCGTCTGCCACTTGCCAAAGAACACTGTCATCATTGTCACCGTACTGTTCATCATTTGGAACACATTAAAAAAACCAAAAAGTTCTGTCCAAACCAGCGATGGATTAAGAACTACATTTTAATACTTACAATTCAAAACGGACTTATATAATGATATAAAATTAATAATTACGAAGTTTAGAATCAAAGATGTGATTCCTCATCAGGTTAAATATACAATGAAATCAGTGGGTAAGAAGAGACGTAGGGTAAATGGAGTTGAAAGCGTTCACGCAGAAAAAAAGGTTAAGAAGAAGTGAGTAGGCTAAAAGTAGANAAGGTTTGTGACACCTATTAGAAGGGCAAATCACTCATATTGTACAACCCAATTAATCCGCTTATATATAAAATCCCTCCTTTCTTGGGCCCTGCCAGGCACTGTCATGGTGTAGATATGGGTAAAAAGACCTGTTATCTAGAAAAAGCATCCAATTTGAAGTTTTCAGGCACAATTTGAGCCCCATAAGTATGCAAATAAAGTGTGGTGGGCGTAGGAATTGCAGGCAGTCAGAACTGGCCTAATAGAAATTTGTGGATCAGATGCGAAAAACCGGTGACCTTTTTCAAAATAAATTAGCAAAAAATTTTGGGCGTTGACCCCCCTTTTTTTTTCCATTAAAACATGAGGCAAGAATAGTACTTTAACCCTCATGAGCCAAAAGTTGAGAAATCACTCTGGGCTTGCAGCAATTCTGCAATTTATTTATAGGGAGAATATAGGAAAAAACAATAGGTGTCAAAGACCTAAACTATTTTTGGGATCGGCGCATACAATGGTCGTTGAAAACATTGTTTTTCTGCAATTTCCTGCCATTTTTCATAATGCGCATATGATTTAAAATGCTTTCCTGTCATGTTCATAATATATGCATACATAATAATGAGTTGTCAAGTGCATATAGATGTTTGATTTTGCGCCATCATTTCTGTCACTTTTTATAGTAGATGATGTAAACGCCGTGTAATCTTCGAAAGTGCTAATTTTTTTTTTCTTTTTGGCATAATTTAATGTTTGCTGAGCAGCGCTATTAACATGACAAAATTCTAATCTCACTTTCACAGATTTACACGCATCGATCATTAGTAATTTTGTTATTACTTGCTAGCCTAGAATGGACTGGGGTCATTTTAAAAAATATGTGCATCTTCTGATATTCAAAATCATGATACTCACAATCACAATAGAAAGAAAGTAGATATATCTTTGAGTAGGTTTCTTATCTCCACAAAACTATAGGGAACATGATTATTTAAGACATTTAAACTTTACTGAAGAACCCCCCCCCACCCCACACACACACGCGAGCGCACGCAAGCACTCATGCACGCACGCATGCACGCACGCACCCACTTACACACATACACCCATACATACCTACATATCAAAATTCTTTATTTCCTAGTGGATACATCACAAGATGTACAGAAGCATTATGAGTACATTGCATCTACATGGTAATCATAACTATGAGAGGTGTGAATGATGGGCAGAATGACTGGAGAGCAAGAAGAATAGGAGGCATGAGTTGATGGCACAAGGGTACTGAAGAAGATGACAATGATGGTGATGATGAATGATGAAGATGATGATGATGATGGTTGTATTGATGTTAAACATTCATTGATGGATATTCTTGACTTTCAGTGCAGTATAGCTGGAGAATGATTTCTGCACCTCTCCTTCCAGACCTACTGGGATCCAACAACAGTGCTATTGCTGCAAAACTTAGAAAGGAACTTACTTTCAGCTTTACTGATATTCATTCTTGTTAATCCAGGGATGAACTTCTTATGAACAACTCCTAATGTGCGTCGTCACACTGTTACAGGAAGATTGTAGCTTTATGCCAGTTGTGTCGGGTCAACCCTCCAACAGCATGTGTAACCCATCTGCTGACTGTTAAAAAACAGTAGCCAAGAATCATTCCTTAAACACGGTTTGGCTCTATGACGAAAACTGTCAGTTCATGTCAAGTTGAGCTCATTACAATAATTACAGAAAACAGAGCGGTGTTAATGTTGTAGATATAGTTTGGTCGTTTGTAAATTGCATCGCATGATAAAGCCGCAAACACCAAACACTCCAAAATCACGTTTATCTCAGTTCTATGGAAACTGATTAAATTCTAGATCAAATCAGATTCCTTCGAAATTGGCATTCCTTTCTGGTTTTCGAGAAAGCTAAACTGAAACTTAGGTAGACACTTAAAGTTGAGGTCAAACAACCAATATAGCCGTAGTTCAGATCTAGATTATTTCGTTCCAAATAGCTCTTCAGTTCAGGTCAAGTTTACATGAACTCAGCCAGAGTCCATAGACTGCGTTCATTGTATGTCAGTTCTGCCCACCCCTGCCCTTAAATACTTCATGGGAAATCAAATGCCTGTCACTTGACTAGCCGTCATCTTTGCTTATACCATGTTTAACCTTGTAACATGGAACCAAGCAGCTAAACCCATCAACAGCTCCACAACACTCTACAGCGGTAATAATAATGCAGTTTATAAGTCTCGTATCCAGCCTAATGCCCGTTCACGCGACTTCACACTTTCATTATCACTGCAGGCCGGATCACTCTAGGAATTTATCAGCTCTCTGGGAAACATTTACAGGTGCAGATCAAAAGCATTCTGACAATATCTTCTGCTGTCTACGGCCAGTTTACCATTTTACAGACGGGTGGACTGAAGAAAATGTGAAAGAAATGCTTTCTCAAGGCACATACAACATGTCGGGAATCGAATCCACGACCTTCAGATCCTACCGCCTTAACCGTTCAGCCACGCTGCTCCACAGGTGAATGAATTCAAAACACTGGTGTGTATAGCTCGTCAAGAACACCATGTATATGCCACTGGCAATGTTAAACGTATTACAGTAAATACAGACTCTATTCCCATCCTCGCTCTCATTTGGTTGAAACGCTTTGTGGTATTAATAGGTATCGAAACTATTGGATCTTCTTTGAATCGCCAGTCCCAAGCGTCTATCGTTATCTTAATATTAAAAAAAAACAAAACAAAAAAACTATCAAAAAGTAACGAAAGTATAGAAACGTTTCACCGGTATAAGATGGAAACGAATTTCGACCCACTTCTAATTCTCTGTCCCAAACTAGTTTCCAGTCTTCCCAGTGCACAGCCTGACAGTATCAAAAGATAACAACAGTATTGAAGATATCGGGCGTGTCGGAAACATTGGAAGTATCGCAGTATCGCAAAGAAAAAAAAATGGCATCAATAAAAGCTAAATACCTACCTGACTGTAAGTAGTGAAATCGAAATCGAATCGATACGTTCAATATTAACATCTTATGATTAAAGACACATTGTTGCTATTTTTTTGAAAGTAAAAGTTTCCACCCCAGTTAACCATCGGATATAATCACCTCATTTCCAGGCACGATAATAGATATGAACAATCCATTGGCTTCGAAGTTTAAAGGGTTGCCCAGGGGATTCACTGTGTCCACGTTGCCAGAGTAGTCGCCATTCTGCAAAAACAGAAGTCTAGCAAGGCTCTTTGCTAATCTGTAAAAGAAGTAAGTGGTCTACACATATTTTTATCATATATTATATTTTTCATCATTGCAAGGTAAAAAACAATAAGGAAAATAAATCATACTGAGATACAAAACGAAAGTTAGTAATCAAGACAAATATTTGTAAAAGACAATGAGGATTTTTTTTAGGTGCGGCTAATGGAGAAACGGGGTGCAATATGCACGCTTCACTTTAAAAAACCTCCTCCCTCCCCCNCCCCCCCCTTTTCTCCAAACACACACACCCTTTTCTGCCAGCTCCATCTACAAAAAATACCAAAAAACTAATAAGGAGTCCAAAAATGTAGCTTGTAAAACAAATCTGCTAAATTACAAAACAAAACAAAACAAAATTGCGATATCGTTATAATAACACATCATGTTTGCTCACTGTTCTAAGCCAGTGTGTAGTAGCGAGAAGGAATTTCCTGATCTAAATTATTTCTGAATGTTTACAATACAAGATCTGTGGACCTAGCTTATAAGAAAACCGTAACAATATTCAAAACACTCTATACTTAGAAGATAATAATAACGCCTGCCAAATTTTACAGAGTGGTCTACTTTTCCATTGTAGATTACAGTGCATTACCATGGTGCGCACTACCCTTTTCAATTCAATTCAGTTCAATTCAATTCAGTTCAATTCAATTCAATTCAATTCTCTAAGTGCTAAATAGTTCGTATTTTCTGTTGTGGATGTTGATGTTAGAAAATATTTATCTCGAAATACAGTTGTTTCTTCAACACCACATTTCACACACAGATCTAAGACACATTAGCGCACATAATGACAGAGGGGCTTTAATCAGCCTAAGTTTAATTCTAATTCTATAACTCTAAGAGGAAAGTCCTTTCGCGTGGGTCCACATAATTTAATCTTGAAAGATAAATGAGAAAATCCCTCTGTCACTATGTGCATTAATGTGACTCAGATATATGTGATATCTGGTAGTGAAATAATGCCTGTACTTTGAAATAAATCTTTCCTAGAATCAACATTTACAACGGAAAAAAAATGCACTATTTAGTACTTTGGAGTGCAATTTTGCGTGCAAGGTGTAATGAATTAGAATAGGGCATTGCGCACTATAGTAATGCATTCTAATCTACAATGGAAGGATAGACCACCTCCATGACTTCATGAACAGAAATTAATGGAAATGGAATGGAAAAGACGAGCAAATTTACAGAGTGTGTAATAAACGGATATTGGCCCAAGAATATAGTAAACGAAGAAGAAGAGGTTGCAGGTGCAGCAGCAGCAGCAGAAGATTGATTGATTGAGTTTGTGTTTTACGGCGTGCCAGCACGATTACGGCTATATTACGCCCTCATGGTTACTGGGAACGTTTTTTAGTAGGATTTTCCTATCAATTTTGCCCGGACAGCGGCCGCTAGGCCTACTCTTTTACGATTTTACCGTAAAACTGCCAAGGGATTTTTAACGTGCGCAACGTGCACACGGGACCTCCTAGTTTTTCGTCTGTATCCGAGAAGACTAGACGCCGGCTTTCCTACTCTAAAAGCCAGAGTGTGCAGCAGCAGCAGAAGAAGAAGAAGAAGAAGAAGATGAAAAGTTTTTGTTATACTGATAATAATATTACCTTGAAATTGTCTACGCTATTTTTGTTATCGTTATATTTTCTTTTGAGCTCTAAATAGTTTAGCTTATTTGCATCATGTCTCTTGCGTATGGTCCACGAATGCTTTTTATCCTTATCGGAGGTGTAACATAGAGATACTTTGATGATTTGCTTTGACGTCACGAAGCTATAAAATTACTGAATGTTTGATTAAGCTGTTGTTGTCAGTTCTTCTTTTATACTAAAGACTGTTACGAAAGCATTTACCACAAATACACGGGCAAGAGGCAAAACATATTTTCTGTTTAGATTTAGTTTAGAATGCCATATACAATTTCAAAATGATCCGGTTATTAGGAGAGCAGATAAAAAAGGAAAACATTGCTTATTTATTTGTTTATGCACTAAAATGTCGCTCCACCTGCTGTCTGTCTGTAGGTTTTATAGGAAAAGGAAAATTTCATTTTCAAACCACAGATCTCGCATAGTCGATTGTTTTTTGCCAGTTAATTTTTATTCTTAAACATACGCTACCTCTTGATAATTATGATTTGAAATAGATACGCACGCAAACAAAAACTACGACAACAGCAAAAGAATCTTTTATCTTTCAGACGATGTTATAATGCACATTTTTCCTCTCCCCATCAAGAACTTTCCATATCCTAAGATGAAGGACGGATCGGGGTTTTCCTCTCCTCTGTAAAAATAATTCTAAAATCGGCTGCTTGATGCTATATCATGCGAAAGAAGATATTAGATCAACTTACCCTCCACCAGCCGCCAGCTGAACTCTATCAATCAGCATCACAGCCATCAGAGAGACGGTGTAACATTTTCATCCCATTTTCAGATTTCATCTTAAGAGAACGGCTTTGATATAGGGGTTTATTGCTGATACTTCCACATTGACCATCTGGCCTGTGGAAAAAAAGCAAGTATTTTTGAACATAATATTCACGTTATTGCAAGAGAAAATAAGCTGCATCGTTTCAAGCTGAAGTTCCTCAGGTCTTTATAAAATATAAATATAAATATAAATATAAATATAAATATATATATATATATATATATATATANTATATATATAGTCATGCTTGTGTTTTCATGGCAGGTCATACAGAAATCGTGGTGTCCAGTTTTCATTTACCCATGTTTGTGATGTATTGCGAGAGAACAAAACCCTGATTTGCAAGATTTCCGATCAAGTTTGTTGGAAATATGTAGCTCTAAATTTTTACTCACATAGCTCTAGGCTTCTCGGGTCTGGCCTTTTGGTGACTGCGTGGCCACTGTTACAGGTGTTGCCTGCCGACCGGTGAGGTGACACTAAGATGCACAATTCTACCTCCGCGCACAGAGCTCGGCATTGCGATGCTAATATATTCTATTGCCACACCCAAGCGGATGGTATAGTAAATTTTATCTCCACATCATAGGTATTAGTCATAAATTTTACTTACTTCGTGGTCGGCCTGTCCCAAGCAAATGTTGAGAAAATGCTCAGTGCAGTTTTATGTTTATAGTCTATTACGGAATAAATTAATGAGTAATATTTTCTGTGATATGTATGACACTTGACACTTGTGTTTTATCAATTGGAATTATGCTAAAATAAAGGTATGGTAAAAATCATAGTTCTCAAATTTGATAATTTGTCCGGTCAAAAAATATATTAATAAAAACCTGGAAAAAATATACCAATATGACGTGACATGAGATATGATATACAGTACTGACATAATATTCATTGCCCGGGCTGCAATTTGAGAAAATGAGAAACCACATCTCCTCCTTAATATAGGAAGTTTTAGTGTCAAGGCAAGCCAAGATGGCTGTTAATAGTGCGGAAGAGGAAGAAAACAACGCACTGACTTGCGAGTGATGTTTGCTATACTGCAGGGGTCTCAATACATATTATCACAATGTTTGAACATATATTATTTTTTCTTAGATGAAAACTACTGACTTTGATTTAATCCAAACTTCTGGGCCTCTGTATGGCCAGAATACCACCTACCGTACAATGGTACGTTTATTTCCAGAAAAGGAGGTGTAGCGTGGCCGTGTGGTTTGTGAATTGTACTTAGAAACTGAAGACTATCAAGTCTAGGGTTTGTGTGTTTGACTCCCAGATCGGGCGGTTCACGCTGTAGTGTTTTTGGGAAAGACTTCACTTCCATATGTTCACTCCACTCAGGTGTAAATGAATACTTGGCTTTAGAGCTGGGGAGACCAGGGCGCTGCACCACTGGCGACCAGCAATGACCTTGCTATGTATTTCATTTGTGATGTTAAGTATTTACATGTGAGATGTGTATTGTTCTATGTTTCTGTATTATGAATGAGATGTATAAAATTGTAAATCATTTTCCCTATGGGGTAAATAAACGTCGTATTTGATATTTTGTCATTATCATCTTCATAGACTTGTTTTTAAAAACAAATATATATTTAGCTATAAATAAATAAATGAATGAATGAATAAATATATAAATAAATAAATAAATGATATTCTATATAGTACAATCCTTATGATAGAGTCGATGGAACATGTACTTATAAAGTTATTATTGTTGTTGTTGTTATTTTGATGCTATTGCTATTCTTGTTAATATTTTTGTCTTTTTTTCGTGATCGGAAATATAATACCTGGATCAATACATGTTGCAGCAAGTATCGATTAAATCTTAGTTTAAAAATATCCTCATATTTCTAATCCAATTTTTCTTATACCGCTACTTCTGTTTTGGACTTTTTATCCCCCTGTTTTTTTCTGTCACCCGATATAAGGACCTTCTATTCTTTCCTTACCTCACTCCTAATACTAACGACAGATTCAGATTTTCCGACAGGTATCTCATAATAACCTTATAAGAATGATGATGATAATAATAATAATAATAGTAACAACACGGTATATAAGTCGCGTCTTCAGGCAGATGTGCGCTAATGTGATTTCAGACTATATTTACCCCGGAAGGCCAGATTACTTTAAGACTTTTACAACTCCCTGGGGTACACTCAATGCCGCTGTCATTTACAGGCTCTGATCACTAGTCTTCCAACAATATCTTTCACTGGCTATAGCCAAGTACTCATTGTACAGGTGGGTGAACCGAGGAAAATTTAAATGAAAAGCTTTCCCAAGGCACATACAAGACGACCGTAGTCGGGAATCGAACCCAGGACCTTTAGATCTTGAATCCAGTGCCTCAACCATTCGGCCAGGCTGCTGACCTAACTGAACATCCTTGTGAACAAATAACGAATCACCTGGACAACGTTGTCGCTTCATTACTCTAAAGCAGGGGCGTAGCGAGGATGATGCTTTTTTTAGAGGTAGGGGGATAATCTAGCATTTATACATTTCCTTGTTTCTTAATAGTAGTCAATAGCCTTTAAAAAGTCGAAAATGTGGTTTTTAGTTTGAAACGTGCCGACCCCGGTGCTGTCTAGATTACCCGCCTCTCTTCGCAGAATGAAAAAAAAATGAAACTTTGGAAGTCGTGCACGGAAAGGATCTTTATTTAACATATCTCAAAAAATGTATTATCGAAATTTCAAGATATGAAGATGTCACCCAATGGGCTGTATTCTTTTTGGAAATACAATACAAGTACCATAATACATTACGTGCTTTTCTTACGATACAGAGAGCCAGAAGTTTGGGTAAAATCAAAATCGGAAATTCTCATGTAAGAAAAAAAAATATCTATCCAGACATTAAGTCAATATGGTATGAAACCGCTGCAGACAATAAAGAGAAATGGAGCGTCTTTTCAACCACCTGGTGTCGGAGATGGGTGTAGCAAAAATCAATGGTTGTCTGTATGATAATAAATAAGGCAGAGATATAAGTATAGCAAACATTACTCGCAAGCCGGTGCATTGTTTTCTGTCTCTTCCGCACTATTCGCAGCCATCTTAGCTTGCCTTCAGACTGACACTTCCTTTCTTAAAGGAGAGGGTGTGGCTTCTCATTTTGTCAAATTACAGCCAAGGTAATGAATATTCGTCATCAATGTCGGCAGATTATAAATCATATCTCATATCACGTCATGTTGCTATATTTTTTTCCAGGTCGTTATTAATATTTTTTATTGCCAGAAAAATGATCACTTTTGAAAATTATAATTTTACTATGTCTGAAGTTGTTCATACGCCCAGTTGATTAAACATAAGTGTCAAGTGTCAAATAGATCACAGAAAATATTGTTTATTTAATGTTTGCAGCAATCGACTATAAATAAAGCTGCACTGGGCATTTGTCTTAACACTTGCACGAGACAGGCAGACCATCAAGTAGGTAAGTTTCATGGTTAACACTGGATAACATTTATTCTACCGCCTGCTCCTTTCGCTTGAGTGTGGCATTAGAACATTATTAGCATGTGTTTGCCGAGGTCTGAGCGAGAAGGTAGAATTTTGCACCCCGTCGTTACCTGACCGGCCTGCAGACAACGCCTGCGATGGTCATTATCCGTAACAGCTGAAGGCTGGACTCGAGAAATCTAGAGGTATGTGAGTTACAAGTTAGAGCTGCATATTCCCAACAAACTTGATTGGGAATCTTGCAAAGCAGGGTCTTGTTCGCTTGCAATACACAACAAAAATATAGAAGGTAAATGAAATTTGGGCACAGCGATAATATCTAAGGTCTGAGGATATTCAACTGGTAACAGTGCAGCTTATATTTTCTTGCAAAAACGTATTATTATGTCCAAAAATAATTTGCGTCTTTTTCACAGGCCAAGTGGTTAACGTCAAAGTATTTGCAATATACCTCATCTCAAAGCCGTTCTGTGAAAGTGAAATCTGAAAATGGGAAAGAACGCATTCTATGCCGTCTCTCTGATAGCTGTGATGTTGATTGGTGGAGTTCAGCTGGCGGCTGGTGAAGCGTAAGTTGATCTTATACTATACCGTATTTCGCATGATCAAGTCTCACGATGAAGAGTTTGAAAATTGTACAGAAGATCCAAAAAATAGATCCGTCCTCCACCTTAGGATATGGAAATTTACAGGTGGGAAAAGGAGAACTGCGCATGATAAATCAAATATTCTTTTGCGGTTGTCGTAGTTTTTGTTTGCGTGCGGATCTATTTCAAATCATAATTATCAAGAAGTACCATAAGTCTAAGAGTAAAACTTAACTTGCATAAACATAAATTTCTAGTATGTGGGACTTGTGGTTTGAAAATCAAATTTTCCTTCTCTTCTCAAACTTTCAGAAAGCCTGCGGGTGGAATGACAAAAAGCGATAAACAATCATAGTCCTTTCCCAAATAAATGAGCAGTGTTTTTCCTCAGTATGTGCTCTCTTAATGACCGGATCGTTTTAAAATTGTGTATGGCATCCTACACCAGTTTGTATTGACAGAAAATATATTTGCTTCTTTCCTGTGTGTTTGTGCTAAATGTTCTCTTTACAAACTTTACTTTACTAAAATGGCAACAACAGCTTAATCAAGCATTCATTAATTTCATAGTTTTGTGGGGTCAATGGAAATCATCAAAGTATCTCTGTGTTACACCTCCGATAAAGTTACACGGCATACGCAGACCATACCCCGGAGAAACGATGCAAATAACTTAAAACATTTAGAGGTCAAAAGAAACTACATATAAAATGTTATAATGTAACGATAACAAAAGTGGTATAGACAATTACAATGTAATATTATCAGTAAAACAATTTTTTTCTTCTTCTTTTCTTCCTCTTTTTCTTTTTCATTTTCTTGTTGTTCTTCTTCTGAAACCGCAACAGTTTCTTCTCCGTTTACTATATGCATGGGCCAATATCCGTTTATCATACGCCTTGTAAATTTGCTCGTCTTCTCCACCCCATTGCAATGATTTTTGTTCATGAGATTATGGAGGTGGTCTACCCTTCCATTGGAAATTACAATGCATTATTAAAGTGCACAATTCCCTTTTCTAATTCAGTACACTTTGCATGCAAAAGTGTACACCAAAGTGCTAAATAGTGCATTTTTACCATTGTGGATGTTGATCGTAGGAAAGAGTTTTCTCAAACTACAGTCGTTATGTCACCAGATTTCACATATGCATTTGAGCCGCAATAATACACACTGTGATAGAGGGGTTTCAGTATTTGTCTTTTAAGATTGAGTTACGCGAAAGGGATTCCCTCTGAGAGTTATACAATGAAAATTAAACGTAGGCTAATTAAAACCCCTCTGTCATTATATGCGCTAATGTGTCTTAAATCTATGTGTGAAATACAGTAACAACTGTATTTCGAGATAATTATTTCCTGACATCAACATCTACAACAGAAACATACGCACTAATTTACCGCAATTTTGCATGCAAAATGTCCTGAATTAGAAAATAGCGGTGTGCACCATAGTAAGTATTGTAATCTACATTGGTAGAGTAGATCAGCCCATAAATTAGCAGGCGCCATTATTATCGTCTATGTATATCGTATTTTAAACATTGTTACGGTTTTCGTATAAGTTAGGCCCATAGATCACGTAGTGTAATGATCCAGAAATAATTTAGATCAGGAAATTCCTTCTCCATACTACACACTGGCTTAGAACACGGAGCAACATAATGTGTGATTACAACGATATCGCATATAAATCATATATATAT
>JAWQUT010000181.1:475382-504693 GCA_033807755.1 Ellobium chinense | reverse complement strand
GTCAACGGTTGTGTGGGTATGTGTGAAGGTGTGGTTGCGTGTGTGGTCAGGTAATGTGTATGACCTGAAATGAAACTTAAGGTTGAATGTGAAATGTAATTTATTGTTGAATGTGTATCAACTGTGAACGGAATTTCCCTCCTGGATATTAAAGTTTATCTTATCTTATCTTATCGTATCGTATCTTATCTTATCTTATGGGTCTTATCTTATCTTATCTTATCTTATTTATCTTATCTTATCTTATCTTATGATACTGTAAGGCTGTGCACTGGGAAGACTTAAAAAAAGTTGAGACAGAGAATTGGAAGTGGTTCGAAAGTAGTTTCCATCTTATACTGGTGTTACATTTGTATACTTTCGTTACTTTTTGATACTGTTTATATTTATTTAATACTGAAGAGAGCGATAAAAGCTTGGGAATGAAGATATAAAGAAGATCCATTAATAGCGGTACCTTTTGACAACTCAAAGCGTTTTAACTAGTTTAAGAACAGGGATGGGAATAGAGTGCGGATTAACTGTTATACATTTACCATTACCAATGGCGTTCATGTTCATGGTGTTCTTGATGAGCTATATACATCAGTGACTTGAATTCATTCACCTGTGGAGCAAAGTGGCTGAACGGTTAAGACGTTAAGACGTGAAAGGGCGAGGGTTCGATTTCCAACATAATGGGAAAACATTTCATTTACATTTTCCTCACTCCACCCGTCTGTAAAATGGGTACCTTGTCATTGGCGGTAGAAGATATTGCCAGAATGATATTAATCAACGCCTGTAAATAGCAGCGGTACTGTATGTTCCCCAGAGAGCTGATAAAGTCATAGAGTGTTCAGGCCTGCTGGGGTAGTGATAGTATGATGTTACACGAACGAGTATTGGCCTGGATACGAGACTTATAAACCGTATTATTTTTACCTTTGTCCTGTACCGGGGAGCTATTGATGGGTCTAGTTGCTTGGTTCCATGTTACAAGGTTAGACATGGGTCAAGCAAAAATGACGGCTAGTCAAGTGACAGGCATTTATTTGTTGTCCGTAATGTATTTACGGATTCAGTTCAGTTCAGTTCAGTCGTTTATTGTAGGCACTGCGGCCAATTCCAACATATTTACAAAACAAATTAAGGTACAATAATAATAATAATAATAATAATAATAATAATACAAGTAATAAGATAATACAAAAATGTATTTGCGGGCAGGGGTGGGCAGAACTGACATACTATGAACGCAGTCCATGAACTCAAGTTCAGTTCATGTAAACGTGAACTGAAAATAGAGCTATTTGGGACGAAATAATCTGGATCTGAACTGCGATTATTTTGGCTGGCCAGATAAAGCTGTAAAATATTGTTTAGCTACTTTTACTACAGGTGACGAGAAAATCATAATACAGGTCAGTAAGACCAAAGAGCAAAACTGGGCGGGACGTCTGACGTTTTTTTTTTTGTTTTGTTTTTTTCTTTATGTACAATCACCTACATTGTTGTACTAAAGCCTAATTACTAAAACACAGTGTTAAATGCATTGTGAAACTCAACCATTGGGAATTTTGCATCCAGCACATAAGGACGATGTATTTTCTGACTAATGAAAATTCATGTCAGGTAACACAGCCTAGCAACTCGATCTGTCAGTTGCTTTTTCATCGTACGCAAATATCAGTAAAGGTTTGTAAAAGAATGATTTCTACTTTAAAGCAGTAGAATGAATTATCGGCTTTGTCTGCTGTGTGACATTTTATTTATGAGATTTTTGTGCTTTTTTTTTTTTCCAGAAACCAACGGTGCTTTTCAGGGAACTCTTTTCTCCAAAAAGAGATTACATTTTAGATTTCACTCAGGACGACTTCGGTCTCATCCGCCTCAGATTCTACAAAGTAAACGAAGATGACGTGAATAAGAGGTAAAATAACATATCTGAAGAAATGGATGCGTTTGTTTGGTCCCTGCAATGTGACAAAATGGGAAGTTCCACCTTTTCCTTATTTTCTTTGGGCAGCCCTTAGCAACGGATACGCTTTCGGTTGGTGCACTTCACTTCAGCCATACAATGTGGAAGGGCATTTACCTATCAGAGGTTTGTCAGAAATGTGTCGTCTTTTGTAAAACCAATTAAAAAAAATAAGTTCGGCAACATGACGGCAACTATCTACGGTTTCAAATTTGTTAGAGGAACACCTTATCATCGGCCTTATTATGTTGGAGGAGGGTGTAATAAGAATGAACGGTGGTCTGTGCGCTAAGGACTAAAGCAAAGATATTAGTACCGCAAACAGCACTCGGAAATCATGTCCATTGTTTCCTCTCTCTTCCGCATAAGTCACAGCTATTTTGGCCTGATACTTCCTTTGCTATGGAAGTGATGTGCCTTCCCATTTTGTCAAATTGCAGGAACCAAACAAACGTAGGCCGGTTTCTGCTGTGATGTCACTCTTTGTAATATCCAGTGAGACCCGCGTAGGCACAAACGAAGAGTTTAAACCAACAGTGTCAGAGATACGGATTTATTCAAGGTTTCAAATTTATTGTATGGCTTCTTCCACAGTCTAGAGCAGAGCCCAGCAAAGCTGCCTGAAGACGCAGAGATCGAGCTTGATCCAACAACTACAGCTAATGCGAAGGAGTTTAGTGAGGGAAAGTTCAATGGAATTTGGGTTGAACCCCTTTGGATTATCAACGGCGCGGTAAACTTTACCCTAAATTAGCCCAGAGACGAGAGAGAGAGAGAGAGAGAGAGAGAGAGAGAGAGAGAGAGAGAGAGAGAGAGAGAGAGAGAGAGAGAAAGAGACAGAGAGAGAGAGAGACAGAGAGAGAGTGAGACAGAGACAGACACAGAGAGAGAGAGAGAGAGAGAGAGAGATAGAGATATATGAGGAAACAAGACCCTTATGTCATGCACTATCCTTTCTATATGTACTTAGTTTATCAATGACAATCACTCTTAACTAAACAGTGTCTTAAGTTCACTTGATGCTATCCACCGTCCTTTACCTGACTCAAGCATTCTGTAAAAATAACTCACTGTCTACCTCTGAACCATTGAACTTTTAAACTTTCCTCACTTTAAAAAAAAAATGTCCTTATCTGTACATAGTTTACAAGTTCTACCTGTAAAAACAAATTGTTCAACTGTTCTATTGAGCTTTAAATTTTACACTTCTTAAATAAGCCGATGATAATAATGATAATGTTAATGATAAAAGCGACAGTAATGATGGGGATGGTGATAAGGAGAATAGAGACATTGATAATGCTGTTTATGGTGATGACAATGACGATATTACGTCTTTCAATCATATCTTTATTCAAACTACTTTTAATTTGGGATACAGTATTTACTCTAGCAGTGTGAGGGGCTTTCAATCCAGCTTCCCGCCGGCTGCGTTTACATTGTTAAAGACAAAAGGCGTTCCGAGCATTGTCAGTTGGTCGATCAACGGACACCCGGCTGCAAAATTTCACCGCCGCCCCACACGATTGGCGCTGGCATGCAAATTTATTCCACCGTCTCCCAGCATAGTCGATTGAAGGTGAGAACCGGTTTAAGAATAGCGTCACAAGGATTATACAGTAGAGACGTCTTGAAAGGTTTAACCGCTGGTGTGGCAGATATTTTTTTAACAACGACTAAAATGATATTGATGGCGATTGTGATTGTAATGATGACAATAGTTGGCAAAGCGCCCGAGCGACATTCGAAATGTCTCAGGTTCGATTCCTGGTCAGGCGGCTTCTTATTTCCATATCTTTTATTTCTTTTTCTTTCCTATGAGTTTTTCCATGTACTATTGGATTAATTTTTATTTTTCAGTTAACTCCTTTCTACATATATGAACTAGACTGTGACGAGTTTGCAGTAACCATCCCCACAAGGGAGATCCCCGGATTGGAACAACCTGAAACATTCACTCTTAAATACCAGGACAACTCGAGGTATAAAGACAGTGGCATGACCTAATTTTGAACGGCGTATGGTGGCTTCCCATTTATTAGCTGAGAAGGAATTAGGGTTCAGCCAGCGATTTGATGGTTGACTTAGATCATCGGCAGGATCATTACAGCTACGTATAAATGTTTGGATAAGCCAGGATGCGGCTAGTAATTTGTGTTCAAGGTCCAACCATTTACAATGATGCAGCAATTTTTAAATGACTGCATTCGGTAAACAAAATGTGATTTTGTTTGTTTCTGTGCATTAATACGTGTATCAAACTTTAAGGGATAGGGCTAGATACTTCTTTTACAGCCTAAATAATCCACACAATTTTTTTTTGTAATGTTTAAACAGCATATATCTTCCTTTTGCCTGATCATACCTGAGAAAATGACCATTAGAATGTCAATATTTTTATCCTACAAAGCGCACCATTACTCGTGCCGCATGACTTAAAAAAAAAGCCAGAAAAACTAAAGAACGTTTGATGCAGACTCAAACTGTCTGGACCAATCGTCTACTAGCCCATTTCACCTCTTGCCGTCACACAGCACGAGAAATGTGGGCGGGCACAAAGCGAAGCTCCTGGCACTCCTGCAATGTGTTCTCAGAAACGGTCACGCAAAAAGAAAAATAATATACACGGTTTACGATTTATGGACTTAATAGCCTGTGAAGCAAATAACTACTCCTGTCCCTTTAATACGTCAGTCTTTGCACTAGCGGCAATCAGATGCCCTGATATTTGGTCTTTTCTAAAGTCTCCTGACAGAAGGGCTAATGTTGGCGACTCCTGAGAGAAGAGCTAATGTTTGGAAAAGAAACTAGCCTTTTGAGGAAAAAAATAGCAGTTTCAGATTTGTCCCAGCGTTTCGTTTCGGGGCGGTTCAAGCCAATCGCTTTACTGTTACATCAAAGGGAACGACATTTTGCATTTCTGAATTTCTGGTTGGCGAAGTTGGTAATCATTCAAAAGAAATATTAGCTCAACAGACATGCGGAACTTTGAAATCTTTCGACAAAGGGGCTCTTGTGGATATAATACAAGGCTATGTGTTCCTGAAGCTCGTCCCATAACAGGACTCATTTTAAGACATATGCCCTTACAGTGTTGATGTTCCCTCCCGCAAAAGGTTCTATCCTTGTTGATAGACGCTTTGATGGGTTTTGTTCATATGAACCAAGTTCCGATCTAGTGATCGAAACGAACTCAATTCCCTCGACTCAAAGCGCATGCACGGAAAAGGTAAAGTTCGCGAACGGATCGGAACTTAGTTCCTTTTCAAGTCTGTTGCGACTTCGATCACCCATCAGGGACCAGGCTTTTTAAAGTAACTGTACTGGTCACATTGCGATCAATAGTTATGTTCAACCCGTTAATTATAACAGTCATTCTCTGATATAAGAAGATTCAGTTTGTCACTCCTGCCCATTTATGGCATCAGTTAATGTAGCCATCAAGGCGAGGCGGAAATATTGTTATTGCCCGCATGACGCACCAAGGATTGACTTTTCCTTTAAAATATCCAGTGAAGTATGTGATGAAAAGGTGATGTGTATCTTGAAAATGCGTGAAGGGAGGGGGGATTGGGGGAGTGGGGGGTGACAGATCCATGGCTACAGAATGTGCATTACAGATAAAATCCAACAGAAATTGCAAACAATATTTTCTAAACCTCAGTAAGTACATTATATTAAGTCGAAATATAAGTATAATATGTTTCCAGTGACAGATTTCTTAATTAAATCATTCAAAACAAAATTATATGGAGCTTAAAATATGACTATCTTCAAGATTTACATTTCAAAGTTAATAAAAATGTAATTGTGAAGAGGAGTTGCTCTTTCGTCATTTCTTTTTTTCATCACACACTTTCCACATATGCCTAAGTCATTTTTTTTTTGAGATTGTGAAAAATTTAGCGCTTTCTACGTGTTCCTCAAATAAAAACAATGAGGTTACACGGGGTTTTGCTAATGAAATTGGGACATAATAACTGGTCAAAACTCTAAATTTGTTTTGATGAGAAAAAATAGACAAATGTACAAACAAATCAAATCGGGAAGAAAATGACTTAGGATAATTTGGAATGAGAGGGACAGTATGCCAAATGATTACAAGTTTATTTACCGAGTTTTAGAAAAGAACGCTCTTTAATTCCTTTTTAATATAAAGGGTATTGAGATGCAAGTTCTTAATTTAGCTATATGGAAATATAGAAAAAAAAATGTGTGTGTTTTGTTTGGTTTTATCTATGTGATATTTGCCACAGTATTTTATGTCTTATGATAACATGTAAGTGTATGTTTATTTCTCAAATCTTGTTCATCAGATATGCCTGGGTACCAGATGTTTTGGCTGAAATGGAAAAGACTGGCGATCCGTGTAACCGTGGCTAGAAGATGCAGAGATTTCATCGTCAATTTTCTCCTTCTTTAGATCATTACCTTCAGCTGTAAGCTCACATAGCAGTTGTGAGCGATAGATTAATATTATTATGATTTGTCGAATATGAGAAAGAAAAAGTTAAAACCTTGAAAAGTTTCGGAAATATATTTAATCCAGAAATAAATAGACAAAAGTGTGCTGCTTATCAAATTTATGTCTTCCTTCTCGTTTTCGTTTGACTGCGGGTGGGGGCCGGGGGAGGGGGGAAGAGAGGAAAAAGGGAGGGGGAAGGTCTGAGTTCATCTCATATGTTTTACCTGCGATTAAATCGGATGCAGTCTGGGTGTCCCATATGGTTTTTCTTACACCTGTGGTGTCTCAGACAGGTCTTCCTAGATTCATTGACGGTCTTTGGTTCGAGGTTGAGATGCTCAGGATTTACACAAAAGGGATAGTGGCACAGGTGGGACACATGCATCTGCTGGTCTGGTGATGGTATAAGGGTCATGTTGTGCACACAGCGACTCAACACGTGTGCTCCTAGTCTCACGATTTTGCCACCATAACAGTGAGAAATCATACCATAGCCACTTGCTTTTGCACCTCTTCACATCTGGCAACCGCGCACAGTCACCACAACCTCACCAGATAGCATCAGTTCTTCTGCTCAGAATATTCCTTCTTGTATGCAAGGTGAGCCATGTCCATGAATATAGCCATTTTTAAAGGCATGGGGTGAATAAAATATTCTGGCCACATTGATTACATTGCCTGTTGAGGTTGCAGGAGCCTAATTGTTTTAGGGCTGTGCGTAGCATACAAAGACTGATAATGGCAACATTTCGATAAACCTCAATGTTATTCGTAGTCTACATCAACCAACAGTTGTCGGTACAGGTCCTTGAACTGATATTGTAAATTGTAGTTTTTAGGGATTTATGAAGGACCCAAAAGTTAAAAAAAAACCTCACCATTTTCATGAACCAAAAAGTATTAACCCAAGTCCTGCTAAACATGTCTAAAATTTGACCGTGGCAACAGTTTAATACATTAAGAAATGTTGATCATAGACTAACTAGAATTGTCAGTCAACCAGTAACTGAAATTGCCAACCCCAAACTTTTTATTAGCAGAGCAATGAGAGCAATGGTTGTGGAGAGAGTCTAGATCTGCCTAGAGTTGTTAATGAAGGCAATTATGAACATACGATGTAATTTTGGTGATCAGGGTTTCTGTAATGATTTCTACCTTAACACTAGTTGTTACTGAACGCGTAAGTCTTAGTTTCTGATAAAGCCGTGAAAGCACAAACCATCTAAGTCTAGGCGGTGGTAACAAAACTTCTAAGTCATCCCATAGAATTGCCTCTGGCATCGGCTCAAACCATCCAACTCGGCAGACGGCGCTAAACGGCTGACTCGGTTTTAATTTTGAGCAGCACCAACCGTCTATGTCAAATTACAAATAAACCAATAATAAATTGATTATTTTTTTTTCCATAGCATGGTGTAGAACATAATTTATTTCATTTATCTGCTCCAAGATCCAACGAAAGACGCAATTCCAACCATTTAATCAATTTTTTTTCCTTTCTCCTGTAAAATTTGCTTTTTTAGACTTAGACGGTTTGTGCCCGAGACCATCGATATACAAGCATAAGGAGATTTACCGTGACCAAATCTATCTTAAGCAACAACCAGCATCCTTTCTAATGTCTCATATATTAGAACATACGGTTGGAAGAGCACTGTTAAAAGCAACCGCCACATAGTTGAACTGACATGTCAACAGCACTTTTCAAAGTTTTAGCGATCCACCATTGCTCTTTAAAAGCCTATTGTCTAGCTTAATATTATACAGGATTGACTGTATGAAGCAGCCAAAGATGAGAGTGTACACTGACTGGTTGTTTGTGCAGAGGTAGGGTGGGGGTGGTGGAAATGCACGTACAGTAATTACAGATCTGGGGGGAAAGGGCCGACCCTAGCTCAGATCTACTGAGAGGGATCCACAGGCTCTGGTGGGGGATAGGGGTATTTATATTATATATCCCAGATTTTCATCATCTTTACTTCAAAAAGCACAGAAAATCAACCATTGGACCGACTGGACTGATTTTCATTCCCACTGAATACGCAGGACCCACTCTGCCCTAAATTAAATATTTAAGTGTCAAGGATTATTATTCCGTTGCCATTCTGCCGTTCTGCCGAATGCTAAGCCCATAAAAATAGGAGCCCTACAATCGCTTTGAGAGAATGCACTAAATCACAGTTTAGGCGCTTACAGGTGCTGGAAGTTATGAAAGGTTAGAGGGGAAGAGGTGCACATTATCAAAGCTATCGTTTATATCAACATGTCATGGCAAACCGGATGGTTGTTCGAATTCTTGAGTTGACTGTTGCGTACTTTATTGGAAGAGAAAACAACAACAACAACAACAACAACAACAACAACAACAACAACAACAACAACAACGACAACAACAACAACGACAACAATCAAAACAACAACAACGAACTAGATATACGTAGAAGATAATACCGTGACTGAGAGTAAACTTAACAGAGAGGTTAAGAAAGATAGAAGCGAAACAGGCACGTAGAGACAGTTTCCCTGTTAGGCGGGTCTGACTATTAAGAAGTTGATGAACAATATTCTTGAGAATGTTACCATAAGGATTAATCTAATTTCAGAAATTGTTTATTGCAAGAATTATTTAGTAATTATTGGTGAAAATATTCTAAAGTGCTTCCAAGATATCGACATATTCTTACATACTTGGAAAGGGTAAGCTGATAACGCCATTTAAAAGACAACCGTAATTAAAGTGTTATTAATCTAGGTTAAGGTTTTGTCGCATATACAGGAACCATTTTTTTTATCCTCTCTTCTCCTAGCTAAATCAAATGATTAAAACTAATAAACTTTAATCATGCTTCACCCAGATAGAACGTTCAGGATATATTCCAATGCCCTGGAGGTCGGAGCATATTCCATTATAATGCACTTCTTGATGTCCAGTGGCTCTTCTCTGGGCTAACCAAGGTGAGATAAGCAGGGCATCCAGGTAAGTAGTGGTTTAGGAGGTTAACATTCAAGGAACGGACCAATGGACCACAGTTCTGCTGAGGACTAAAAAAAGAAGGACAAGCTTAAAAAAAAAATGATGGTCCTGTTAGTCCTCATGGTCCATTCGCTGTCCGTCCTCGAAAGGGCTGCTGGTCTTCCTTTAGTTAGCTCTCAAAAGGGCTGCTGATCCTCATTCTATTAGCCCTCAAAATGGCTGCCGGTCCTCCTTAAAAGGGCACACATTTAGTGGTGACATAGGTGTAATACAAGGTTGAAACGGAGCACTAAGTAATAGGAGTCAAATAGGATAAAGAGGGAAGTGCTCAAGAAGACAAATGCAGAGAGAAAATGAAAGAAGGAAAGAAAGTCATATGGTGGAAATCGAACCCGCGACCTCTGTGTCGGCACCCATCGCCTCGCCGTCAGTTCTGTTCGGCTTCGGTAAACACCCCGGCCACTAATCCACTTTTTTGAAGTCACGGCGTGGTCGTATATAGAAGTCTACCTGATTCCAAAGTGACGGCGAGGCGATGGGTGCAGACGCAGAGGTCGCGGGTTCGATTCCCACCACATAACTATCTTTCCTTCTTTCATTTTCTCTCTGCATTTGTCTTCTTGACCACTTCCCCCCTTTATCCTATTTGACTCCTATTACTTAGTGCTCCGTTTCAGTCTTGTATTACACCGTTACCCAGCAGTAGCCTTCATGATACTTGTAGCCTATGTTTCTCTCGTATGTCAATTCATTTTGGGAGTTTTTGTCTCCGTGCGTGTTATATTATGGCAACCCANTTTGGAGTCACGGCGTGGTCGTATATAGAAGTCTACCTGATTCCAAAGTGACGGCGAGGCGATAGGTGCAGACGCAGAGGTCGCGGGTTCGATTCCCACCACATGACTATCTTTCCTTCTTTCATTTTCTCTCTGCATTTGTCTTCTTGAGCACTTCCCCCTTTATCCTATTTGACTATTATTACTTAGTGCTCCGTTTCAGTCTTGTATTACACCGTTACCCAGCAGTAGCCATCATGATACTTGTATGTTTCTCTCGTATGTCAATTCATTTTGGGAGTTTTTGTCTCCGTGCGTGTTATATGGCAACCCACATGGGGCTCAGCCAGTACCCATAGGACGAGCTGGCAAGGTATCCATATCAGCAGTAACCAACAATCAACAGACTTTGTCAGGATAAGGTGAGGGGAGGGTGTGGGATGGAAAGGGGGGGAGGCAGGAAAGAACCAGCGCTGGTCCACCTATTGAGGGTGACAAACACTCACTATGTCTTGGGAAAACAAGTCGTTACAGTCATAGTACACAGTTGGCTATTATATCTCAGAGATCTCTGGGGTAATTTGCGTGCTCACTTTACAAAATCTTAAACTGATCACCGTTTTCTAACCGTTTCTTTATGAAACCAATATTTTTGTTAATAGAAATTATTTTAGTAAAGAATTTTTTTTCAAGAAATGCAATATTGAATTACCTTTATCGCGTGTAGAGCCAATACGTGGGCTGAGAATTAACTGGTTCTATGTCTAGTTTTGCATTTTTTTTAAAGGTAGAAATTGGACAAGAAACCTTGAGTCGCAAAGTTCTATGTCCGAGAAATTTGAATCTGTAAGTAATAATATGAATAAATAAGACGGCGATCTCCTATAGAGCTTTGTGCTCTTTTGACCTAAATTTTCTCAGTTCACCAAAAAGTGGACATAGACCCAGTTAATTCTCAGCCCACAAATAGCTCACGTCTTAGTCTAGGAACACAAGCCTCAATTTAACTGGCTGTCAGACATTCGTTCTGAGAGAAGTACAGCCAGCAGACCTTTCTATCATTGGCAGATAGTCTGTGGATAGTACACGGGCTGGACCCAGGAGTTCCCCTCTAAATACAAATATGGATTAGTTACCCAGATCCCTTCATATCATCCAGTTAAGGGTAATCCATTGCACCATAAGAAATATTGTTAAATGCTTTAGAAATTAATAGTTGTCGAAGAACTGTTAAAGTCTAGCTCTTATTTGTGTTCCAGAAATAAAGTGGAACTAAGTTTCTTAGTACAAGTCCATACATTTTTACTACCCTGTGGACTCTTGTTGAGTTTTCTAAAACCACAGTTCATAATGTCTTCCTTATTAGAGGTTTGTGCAAATATGTGAACTCTCTTGTTTGTGTGTGTTGAACGTGGAATATCAAACTGAATTTGAATGCTGATAAAATGTGTCATTGGTGTTGTTGCAGTTTAGGCCATCTAAGTTAAGTGATGTGGAAACACCATGTATCTTATAAAAGTATTTTAAATGTCAGATAGGGTGTCTTAATACGGGTTATTTCAATTTGATGAAGAATTTGAATTAATGACTCGAACTGACACATGGAATTTTGCACACAGCCTAAGCCGCACAGCAAGAGACTATTATTTTTTGTGCTCATTATAGTCATTGCTACTTAAATGTTATCACGGTCCACCGCATCTGCTTTGCAATACACTGAGCCACACCACAAATTTATTCAGTCAGCTACACATTGTCTGTTAATGATAGGCATCCAGGACGTTGCCCCCAATTTTTTTTTTGTTTTATGTTTAAAATTGAAATATAGTTTCCAGTGCCTTAATGATGGAAATATACATTTTGAGCTGATTGCATCTGTTGCAGAGCAATTAAGGCTGTGCGGAAATGAGACCTCCAATAAATTCGTCCACCAGGCCATTATAATTGATAGATGGGAAAGAATTCTACATTCTATTTCAAAATTTGTGTTGGATTCAAATTTATGTCCCCTGTCAACTCTTTCTTCCCTGCCCCTCCTCTCACACAATAACCTTTACACAATAACTCACAAACCCAAATTGTGGAGTATTTTTCTAAAACTTGGTGAGTGGACTAATATATGCACTGCTAGGGCAATTACTCTTTCCAGTAGTATTATCATTTACTAATGAATGTCATAACTCCTACGGGAATTCAGATATATCAAGTTCAGGTATTTTTTAAATAAGATCATACTGCATTTTTAAGTAAAGCACGATATCATTTTTCAATGAATGTGCACTTTCATAATTTGACAAAAAAACCTCTTCAATTTTAATTGTTTATAGAAATAATGAGCTTGGACAAAAAGAAACATAGCCAGTGCATTGGTGCAGAATTGCCAGTTTTCATCATGCTGTGAGAATTTCACTTTACAGGAGTGAAATGAAGTCATCCCGGGGTCATACATAAATACCAGATTTGCAGCTCTGATTTCAGAGGGAAAAGAAGAGAAGAAAGTAGAAAAATGTTCAATACTTCTACCTTCCTCAGTTTCTGTCCTAGAGCTCAAGAAAGGCATGAAATATTTATAGGCGACTACAAAATACAACGGAACCTGAGTATTATACCTCAACAATAAGTATTGTATACGTTTTCCATGCAGCTGGGCAAACTTTATATCGATATTCTACCGTTGTGCATTGGTAATACTGGCTTGTTGGAAATGTGTCGTTCTTGGGGGAGGACTAACGTCCCTGATATCACTAAATCCATAAAGAGGAAGACAAACGAACACTGCAGTGGTATAATAAATATTGAAGAATCCCATTTGCATGACACAGAAAAAAGACAAGACTGATCAATAACAGTATCAGAAGCATCCAGGAGATAGCTATCAGGAATTGTTTACTATCTGATGCCTTTGTTATAACTGGCTAGACCAGAACCAACAAATGATGGACAATTCCAGCAGCATGTCATGTCCTCTGTGTCATTTTCTTGAAAAGCTACGACTTTATAGCAATAATCTTTGGATGTTGAAAAAAAAAGGTGTTAATTAAAAAACATTCTTTAAATATAAAACATTCAAGTTGCTGTATAGTCAAAGAGTTTTTTAGACATTCTGTAATGGACGTGATATTCTGCTGGCCTTGCCCTGATTCAGGTGTTATTCCGCTTTCTTCTCGCAGTCTCATTAGGCAAGTTTTATTATGTCTTTTGGTCAAAGGCGAGTTGGAGTAATAAAAGTTACCGTACTCTGTGTCAGATGGTTTTTTTAATTGTTGGGCTTCCAGTGCTTGTGGACATACTGAAAGCTCACCGAAAGAACAATCAAGCAATATAGTAAGTAAGTTCTGGAAAATAAAATGAGTACTTCATGATCATTGCTTGGAACCCCCTCCCCTCCCCTCCTCCGCTCCTCCCATGCGACAGCATACATCTTAGTTTATAAATCTCTGAAAAGCTGTTTTCAAATTTAATGAAATTGATTGTCAGTGAACTACATTTGTTAGCTTCATTGCGCTAGCATAAAGGGAAAGCTCAGATCTAGGTGGAAACTGAATTGTGTTATCAATTCCTGTGATCATACCCTGTATAGCGTTGTCCGAAGTAAAAGTAGACAATCTACTGTAGGCATAATATTTGTGTTAATTTGCACTTTACGTAAAATTAAGGGAAATGCCGATTTGGGGATTTCCTGTGGTCACCGCAGTGAATTAGCCAACCTAAGGAGTATGCATACGACCTTAATGAACTGTTGGTTCTTGAAACTGAATACATAAATGAAATCTCGTGCCAGCAAAGTGAGGATGGTGTGTGGGGGCTCTGGAGCATCTCTTTACGGAGATCAAGAATCAAATTTTTCCCCCCAAAACTTACTTAATCCATTCTGAATGCATATGACAGGAGAAAAATTATGAAATTTATTCAAAATGTCAACTGGAGGGAATCCAAATTTTATGGTCAGGTTTATTTTGAAAGAATTTGAGAAGTGAGATCGCTTGAAACGTTACTAATTCATTGTGTTTCAACAAAAGTAGCAATGGTGGGAAAAATGATTTTCAGTATAGACTATATGTAGATAAATCACTGTGTGATGATGTGGGCATGTAGTGATTATGAAAAAACTTCCGTTAGGAAGATTATTAGCGTCATCTGCAACTAAGTTCTCAAAATGTATCACACCTATCCGAACTTGACATCATACATTCAGATAATGCAAAGAACATTTTTATTGCGTTATAAAGATTTATTACTGGGAAATTATTCGATTATACATAAATGGAACTTGACAATATGCAATCACTGTCATACACAAACACGCGCATACATGATATATCATGGTGTATGGCATATATTTTCCCTCCCACTTTGAACGGACTTGGGACCGTCACTCCAGCCCACAAGATCAATGATTTTGTGTGCAGAAAGGTGTGGTTGCAAATATATTGCCTCAGACTGATGAAGATGGAAAGCTTTTCGCCACTAAACTTTTTGGAGTTGTTAATCTGGACTTGACAAGAATATATAACAGCTGCAACACTACTTCTACATATGAAATTACATTTTCTTACTTTCATGAAGCACTGAAAAAAAAGTCGTTTACCACTTATGAAGCTCGATTTAACCGAGAGCAAGTACGTGTAAAATGTTGAAACATATAAGAGAAGAAAGCTAAAAAAAACAAAGACCAAAACACTAAAAATGTACTTTCCATCAGAATCGCACATCTGATGTAAAAAAAGTGTTTATAGTGTGCATGGAATGTGAAAACAATTTCATTCCTTTTCTGAACTCAGAGATAGGGGTATGCAATGCAAAACAGTAGAGTGATGCAAGACTTTCTACCTTCATCAGTAAATACGAAAAATGGGTTGCATAATATTTAAAAAAAAGGTCTATTTAAAATGCAGTTTAGCCTACGTCATTTAGAAATTGTCAGTATATGACTTTCAGTCACATTCGATGAGGTCTTCAGAGTGACCCTGTAAAATGCACATTTCTATAGAATGGCCTTGTAAAATGCACATAGAAGTTGAAATTGAAATATGCTCAAGCGGAATGTTTAATTCTTTGTATCACATCTACTGGATGAAAACAAAACTGAAATGCACTTTCCACCAGAATCGCATGTTTCTCGATGCTTTAAGATATTTATGCAGTAAAAAGGGATCATAAAACATTTTTTTTGCACAATAAATGTTTCATCATCTAGCGCTATTTATCTTTCATTCATTGCAGTTAAATGTTAGTTGTTGGGAGGCAGTATATTTGCCCTCAGTTTGCCTTTTTTTTCTTCTCAGTTCACAATGATTTACATTTTATAATTTTGTCCGTTTTTTGTTTTTTTTTTGCAAACAGGCAAATTTCGAGTTTTGTTCTATAGGTAAAAATGTATAGAAAATATAAGGCATGCTCGTTAGCTTTGTGGGAAGGGTGTGAGGAAAATATTTGTAAAGCTTTACAGATGCCAAGAATCTGTCCACACCAATACAGCAGCAGGGTATTTTACTGATGTTTCAGAAAGATTAAAATCACTTAAATGCACTTTCCATCAGAATCGCACACCTTCTGATATAAAGAAACATAAGTGTGTATGGAATACTGTAATATTCCTTTTTTTTTATATTCACCAGTTTGCTAAACTTGGGATCAAAGATCTGATCTCAACTATAATGAGGAACTGATCACTCAATGTAATTTTAAAATATGTAAAATCATTACTTCAAGTATAATTGGCTGATGACGACAAACATGAATGTTTTCTGGCAAACTGAGGGACAGTTAGCAGGATTAGTACATAAAAACTTGCAGACTTCTGTACATCTCTGGCCTCTGTTTGCGGCATCAGGATCTGAAATGTGAAAAAAAAGAAGGTATATTATTCTGACTTATTTCGCCAGATGGCAAGACGATGTCCTACAAGGAAGAGGAAAAAAAATCACTGAAATGTTTGAAAGAAATGTCGAAAGTGATTCTGACATTAGGAAGATTTTCTTTTTTCCCTTATTAATCTGACTCGCGGCCCTGACATAACTGGCAACTGGCTAGAAACGTATACTACTACTACTACTACTTATTTAGATGCTAATCTCAATTATTAGAACCTTTTAGCAATTGCTTAAAACTTTTATGATCGATGCCCAAACCCATCTTTTGTTGTCAGCAGATATTCTTCGGCTTGACATGTTCAGTCAAATGTCATTGCCTTGAGTCAGCACACATGAACACGATGAATGATGAACCTAAAAAACAACAAATATGGTACTTATCAGCAGAACCATCCTAATCCCATCCTAATCCTTACCTACACTGTCAGGAGGTTATGAGACGAATCTCAGTTTCTAATAAAGAAATTCGAGGTCCTAGTATGTGCCGTGTCCCCCAGATTAGGACGAAGTCATGTTGCTCGCCAGAATCTGAAACTTTTGGAAAATTGTGTCAGAAAATTCACAAAGCTTAGCTCAATCTTGAACTTTGTTTCTTCTGCAACCCCCGATACCCGCCCCCACGAAGTGAAGTGAAGTACAGGAATATATAATAGCCCATGCATTTATGTTTATTGGTTACTTCATAAAATGAAAAGATCTCAATTTTCAAATTAACTTCGATCAGAATCGCACATCTGATGAAAAGGAACATACCTTCTAACATTTTAATAGCTACTGCAAATGGTACACATTATGCAACTCTGTTTTCATGACAGACTGCATCAGGGGTTTTAACCAAAATATTTTAGCGTTTTATCACTTTTTACCTCGTCCTCCCTCCTTTCCTGATCTCCTAAAATGGTTAAATTTTTGTATCTACCATGTCCTTGAATTTAACGGAGGAAACACCTATGAAATGAACCTTCATTAGGAATGTGCACCTTCTATTGCAAATGAACATTTCATACTGTTTAATATTATTTATGTAGATCCATGAAAATATAAAGAGGCTACTGTGAAATGGACTTTCTATCAGAATCGCAAACCTTCCGATGCAAAGAATTATTTCAGAGAGCCAATTTTAGAAAGAAGTTCAAGAGTAAACATGCGGCAAATTTATGTTTCTCATTATGGAAAGAAACGTGTAATGATGAAATCTAGATGTTGCAATGTGCTATCATTTCGTAAAAAATCCCTGTTACTTTTATGAATGACGCACTGCAATGCTTTCCATCAGAATCGCACACCTTCTGATGCAAATAAACATTTCAGAGCGTGCCTTCAGTCAACAAATGTAATTTCTGATAATCTGTGCATAATAATTTGAAGGGGGAAATTCAAATATGAATTTTAATTTTTAAAAAATGTGGCAGTGCGTTGCACGATTTCTTTAAATCCTGCTTTATGAAAGGTGTACATAATGGAATGCTCTTTCCATCAGATTCGCACACCTACTGTAAATAACATTTTTAAGTGTGTACCATTTATAAATTTATAGCTAGTAAATATGTTAAAGTCAGTATTTTACTATAATTTCTCAAAAAATATTGCATGAGCTGCAGTGTAAAAATGGTGATTTTCAAATATGAGAATTAGGAATTTGGCTAGTGGAAATTTTCAAACTGAACATTAATTCTCATATCTGGTAATCCCCATCATTGAACTTAAAGGCGGATCAAGAACTTTAAAAACAGCTCACGTTTTGAATGTCAGCTTTCTGACTCTGCAACAACCTAGCTCTTGATGACAATACCTTTGTGAGTCCAGGGGGTAAAAAAGAGAAGTTCGTAATTTCATTGATGTAATAATGTTCATATTTAGTTGACTCAGCGTAAAGTTGCCCCTAAAAATGTTGATGAAAACCAGGTATTGTTATTTCTGTGCAGGAAGTTATTTGTCTTTTCATGGTTTCTGTGTCATGTCAAAAGTCTGCAATGCATCACCAGTGTCAAGAATCAAACTTAAGGAAACATGGGTCAGGGAATCATCTAAAAACAAAATGGGGAAGTCAACCTTGATGCATAATTTGTAAATTCGTAGCATTTCATCTGATGAGTGCATCTTCCCCGCCTCCAAATGTTTAAATTTTGAAAATCTGCTTTGATACTGAACTTTCCTTCCATCGTGCAAATATAAGAAACAACTGAAATGCTCTTCCATTAGGATCGCACACCTCCTAATGCAAGAAAGCATTTCAAAGTGTGTAAAATTTTGTAAATGTCTGTCTAGATCCCTGTTCAAAACTCAAGTTCATTTGAAATCTAAATAAAGAGAAGCAGATTTTTTCCCCAATGCCTTGCATAAAGAAAAAAACATGCACACCGTGAAATGTACTTTTTATACTCTGATAGATGCATTTCAGAGTACAAATTATAGCAAACCTAGTTATAATCAAATAACTTATGTTTAACTCCAACGAGTTAAAAAAAACACAAAAAAAAACGGTATGAATGTTAAGCGAAATACAGATGCTGCAATGTGCTACGTTTTTTTTAAAAATAATGTTACTTAGGAACACGTACTGTTATGTGTAAACTTATTTTCTTGAATTTGTGAATAGCAATGGAAACAGATTCAGGCTGCTGGAAATTTCTGGAAACTGAGCACTGACACTTTCCGCCAATAAATTAAGAGACTAAAGGCTAAGATACTTTCCGTAATTACGAAGAGAAGAAGCTTAATTCAATCCTCAGGGCTCAGTTGCATTAATTCATTTAGGCAGATCAAGACTCAACACTGCTCTTTTCCTGTATGTTCACGTCCTGAACATGCCGTTATTCTTGCTGATCAGATAGGATGACAATGATCTTGTGAGTCTGAGGAAAGAAAATGAATGACATTCATTTCTTTGATAATAAATGTGCATGAACCATGGATTCTGCTTAAAGTTGGCCCTACAAATCTCAAGGTCTCCTTAGTTTTGTCAGTGCAGAAAAAAAAACACGTTAAAAATTCTCAAGAGACATGCCTTTCTACAATATGAACATGTCAGCCATTATCATTTTTTTTTCAACTTCACTGGTTTATTTCCATCTTAACGTTGTTACAAACTATGGACACAGCTTTCATTTGACAGTACATAAGAAGACATGTCTTACTAGATTTTCTGTTCTTTCTGTGCAGGAAAACCTTTGAAGTCTACCATGTATGTGCCAAGTCAAAGTCGGCAATGCATCACCAGTGTCAGAAACTGAAACGTAAGAAAACATGGGTCAAGTAATCATTTAAAAAGTGAAAAAAAAAAGTTTAAACCATGTGGTACCTTCTTTATAAATTCTCAGCATTTCATCTTTATCAGCGCGCCTTCTCAGCTTCCAGATGGTTTACAAAGTAGAAATGTCTGCTCGGAACTGAATTTCCCCGCTATCTTGCGAACATGAGAAAAAACTGAAATGCACAGCCATTAGTATCGCACACCTTCTAATGTAAAAAAAAAACCCAACAAAACATGATCTCGCACCTCGCTAGAAATGTGCCGCTAGGGCTTTTTTTATAATCTCAAAATATCAGTGGTTGAAAGAATGTCGATCCACGATCCACATCATAAGAGGGAGCTGGCAAGACAAGTATAATCTCTTAGCAAATATAATCTTGTATACTTGGCTCCCAAACCATCTCTTTCGTCAACAGACACTCATACTTGACAAGTTCAGTCAAAATAATGAACCCTAGGAACATCATAATATAGTATTAGTAGATCTATTCTGCTGTTCCTTACCTGAAATATCAGTTTATGAGATGATTCTCAGATTAATGAAGACTACCCTTCTAGGAGGAAATATTCTCGAGTTCCAAGTCTGTATCTTGTCCTCCAGACTTAGATTAGTTCATGTAGGTCGTTGGCAGAATCTGAAACTTCGTAAAAGTATATTAGAGCAATTTCACAAGGATTATCGCAATCTTGAACCCTCCATGTTTCTGTAACCTCGGCCCCCTCCTCCCCTTCCCTTTAAAGCCCCCATGAACAGAAGTGCAGGAATATTGAATAACTCAGGATATTTATGTTTTGTCTGTCACTGAATTAAGAAAAAAAAACTAAATCTGAAGTTTAGAAATGTTAACTACTAATCTATGTACTTATCAGAATTGCGCACCTTCTGATGTAAAGAAACAAACTTAGATATTATTTAATAGCTGTTGTAAATTCTTAAAGACTGCACGAAAGGAAAAGCACATGTAGAAATTTATGCATTCTCGATCAGAATCCCACACCTTCTGAATGCAAAGCAACCTTTAATAGTATGCCAAGTTTTAGAAAAACACTTAAAAAACCAGTGACTATGTGCGCGCCACACCCAGGGACGATGGCAAAAAGAGGGAGAAGAAATTTAAAAAAAATGACAACAGAAAGCCAATGGCTACATTTTCTTTTAAGCCCGTTAATCAAAACAGTCACTATTAGGCTCTTTTCATCAGAATCGCACACCTTCTGATGTAAAGAATCATTTCTAGTGATTGAAGTTTTGCAAAGTCGAGTTCAGATAGTCTATAATTTAGGATTTTACGTTCAGTCCCAGGTTTGCATTTGTCAGCAATTTAAACTTGCAAATTTACCAAACACATCAACATACATAAGACTTCTGAAGACCTTTCAGTAGGTGAATAGATTTTATACTTCTCTGAATTAAATAGAGAAAGGACAAGCCATTGTTCTAGCGATACTCCAGATGATTGTTTCATCCTCGCTGTTGGTGTTCTGCAATGGAATAAATTTTTACAAATGAGATCACATGATGAATGAATTAAAGCATTGCATAATCATCCACTATCTCATTTTATTTAACTATGTATTAATGTCAAGACCTCCATGCGCTTGCTATAGCGCTTAAAGAGCTTTTACAAACTTAATGGAACATCTAACCTGTTTCCTCATAAATATCGTTAGGATTTATACCTATTTTCCTCATAAATATCGTTAGGATTTATACCTATTATCATGGAACCCTACCAACCAATTACCAGAAGTAATTACAATCATCTTACATAGTGCTTTGGAATCACATGATGATTTTAAGAAAATGTCATAGAAACGAGTAAAAGCAGCTGACCTATATGATATGACCAGTTTGCTCCTGTCATGACATCTCAGAAGTTTTTAGGGTCTAGTAAATGCCACGTAGGAAGTCAGGACAAACATCCTTAAGGACTCTGAAATTATTGAAAAGCCACATTAGACATCATTCAGTTCTCAGTGATAATTTAAATGTAATTTAATATTAAATGTTATAATTGCATTCACTTGTGAAAAGGCCGAATGATTTTTAATGCAAATCTTGCTTTAAATCTTTACCTGAACATCAAATTTCTCAAAATTAGAAGCGTTGTGAAAAAGAAACAAAAGACATGACAACTTACAGCCATTTACTTTTATCATTACGGGCAGTTTGAAAATCACTTTTCATCAGAATTGTGCGCCCTCTGTTGATATAAAGAGTTTCATTATGTGCAGACATAAAACAACATATTGAACGTCATGTGTCTATCACATAGAGACAAGTTCTTTACCACTTTCATGAAACTGGGGATTCTCCTGCACTGCATCGGCACTTTGCTAACAGTTCCTCTTGCATGTTTTAGGCAATGTTGAAATAACACTGCATAATGTTAATGTTTAATTTTTTTTTGTCAATTTAAGGAAAATTGAATAGAATGCTACTTTTTTAATTTACATAATGGCATTCGTATTGTACTTGCACATGGCACAAAGGAGATGCACAATGCAGTACTTTTCAAAGAAGTAAAAAAAAAATTGAGCGAGATTAATAATGCTAAGGTATAAATAAGTTGGTTGACAGCAATTTTAATAGAAAATATTGAACTCAAAGACTTAAAATAGTACACTAACATGAGAAGCACCTTAGCGATATGGACGCACTACTCTCTCTCATGATTCATGAATCTAGCACTACTCTCAACTGTCCATGATTTATGAACATACGGAGGGGAGGGGTTTCGTTTAAATGGAGACCTCTGAATTCTCTTTTTAATAGACTGCAATGTTTTTGTTACAATGTTGGAAAGTAAATAAAAGAATTAAAAGTTACAAATTAAAAGTAGCCAACATTCAATTGCCCCCAATGGCAATCAAAATGCAATAATGTTCTTTATGGAAAGCACGCAATTATAATTCAAGATCTTTAGTATCGCAACATAAATACCTTTTCAAATATGCATCGCCTGATGTACAAGAAATTTCCCAATGTGTTTTTGTTGTCACCGCCTTTTGCCACCTTGAAATTGTGTACTCCATTCCCCAAGTCGAAAATCTGAAATAAAAATCAAAAGTTGCATAACTAGTTATGCGACTTCTGAATGCACAAAATGGCTACTCTCGGAGGGTTTAAGAAATAGAATGTTATGACCTAAAATAATGAACCACTGAAAAAAGCTACCCCTCTTTGAAATACACGACAATGGCCCCCACACATTCACATGTTACTAAACCGATTGAATACATTATTCGTTGCAGGCCTGATTATAGTCGGTTACTTTATAAAGTAGATGAAAAAGCATGTTGCATTACATGAGATGGATTATTTTTGGCCCACAACTTTTCTGGACTGAAAGGAGCCAAAGTCCAAAGGAGCTTCTGTCTGAGACTGCATTAGATTTTGAACATACTAATTTCCCAACAATGTTACGTCTTAATTATGGAATATCCAGGGAAAAAAGCAGTATGATTTCAGTGTTTAATTTGATACACCAACTTCGTCAGACACGTAAAGCAGATAGTGTGGAAGAGTATTTTTACAATTATTGAAGCATAGTTTGAAATGCTCTTTCTCCAGAATTGTGCGCCTTCTGATGTAAAGACCATTTCATTATTTGGAGTTAAAAAGAAAATTCTATGAAATTATGCATTAAACATATCTATATTCCTCCACTGTGTAGGCTTCCTATCCCATGTTAGAGACTATTTTGAAACAGGTAGTTGCTTTATAATGGACATTCAGAGTCGAATTTATATGTAATTAGTCCATAAAGGATTTGATTTGTAAATCTCACAATGAAAGCACCATTTCAAAACTTTTGAAGAGAAGGGGAAACATTCGCTTTCTGTCTAGGTATCTTAACCATTTTAAACACTTTAAAATGCTTGTTTTATCAGAATTGTGCGCCTTCTGATATTACATGCACTTTTCAGTGGCCAAAGATAACGGATACTGTATTCAGTACTTATCCCAATTCTAACAAGGGTCACAGATTTGCTGTTGCGAATCCAAGTTCTAAGTTAGTAGCAGTATCACAACTCGAGATTTCATAGTCCAGGAAGAAATCTGCAACAATATAACGAAATGCATGATAGTTAAAGCTTTCCCCTCTTTTCTCCCCCCCCCCTCCCCAAACAAAATTATTAAACCCAAAATGAAATCAACTTATCGTATCCTGCCGGAATGTAAGGACTTTACAAATACTTGTGGGTAAAAGGAGTGCCTTTGAGCATGAAAAATATATCCTGTCAGTCAAAATGATGGTATCGGAATTTAGAACTGCAGGTCAGTGAAAGATAATGGGCATCTCTCAAAACATTCCAGACGTTGCTACCAGAATGAGAAATCTAATGCCTAGGTATGTTAACTGATTTCTCTCAATAGCTAGAAAACGAACTGATATACCATTATGTTGATAATTATTCATCACCATGCTTTTGTCAATATAGGCAAATTGAACAAAAAAAAACAACTACCTTTTTCTGGTGGTTATCGGGAAAACTGCTGTCTCCTTGTCCTATACTGGAGGTCTTGGTGTGCCTTTTGAATTAAAGATATGAAAATAGTAATAAAACAAATGCTGCCAACAAAAATTAATCTTAAAAATTACGACATGGAAATAATTTTTGTATTATGAGGACACGTACTGGCCCAGCCTAAAAGACACTTTTTCATACGATAATGTGAGCCATCCATAAAAATATATGCTATAGGATGCCTCTTCAGTGATTAAATTAATAGCACTGTAAGTCTGCAGAGTAGCTGAATTACAAATATTGTGAATCTGCACTTTCCCATAATAAACACTTTCCTGTGTTGCACTTCTGTAATTCACAAAAGATGAAGAAAATCTTGCAACGATAACAGTAAATGAAGGCAACAGACGTTACATACATTACAGAGGCGTAAACTATTTCACGGCACCTTATGTATAATGATTTGTATTATTGATACGTCATCAAAAGGCATATTTTTACAGGCATCAAAAGGCTTATTTTTACAAGCAATCAATCTTTTACATCTGGCGAAATATACTGTAAAAATCTTAGCAGCTACCACTCCCATAGGACACTGAATCTATTTTTATGGAAATGTTTAAAGATTTATATAGTTTTTAAAATGTAAGAAAAGCTTTGACTTACCACGGGCATTTGGATAGGGGTCAGTCTTGCTCAGCTGTGGTAAGTTGGTTCTGGTAGCTTATGTAGACTAAAATGCCATGCCAATGTCATGTTGATACGATGTCAATGCCATGCCAAGGCTCCGCTGAAAAAAAAACCCAACTACATTAGGTACTGCACATTACAATTTTCAACAAATACATTTTATTTGTTAACTTACCATTGAAAGTGAGGGAGTGACTGCAACTTGATTCTTTACCTTCACATCGAATTCTCAGATTTATAAAAAAAAAAAAAAAAANAAAGATAAAAAAAAAAAAAAAAAAAAAAGTCGTCCAGAACATGTATTAGACACACTGAAATGCACTTTTCCTCAGAATTGTGCGCCTTCTGATAAAAGAGCATTTCATTCTCTGCAAAATGCAATAAAACATCAGATGTGCAGCAATTTCCTGAATCATTTAATTTTATACACATATGAAATAGAAGTTCTTTGAGATTAAGTATGTCTACAGTATATGCAACAGCCTATTTCTTATATGTACTTCCCTCAAGACCGACCTAGTGTTGATTTCTGTAGCAAGCTTGACTATATTTTTTTTTACAGGCTAGGGATTCTAACCTAAGCCTAACCCTCCTTAGTCGCCTTTTACGACATGCATGGTAGGGAGACAGTAGTCCTATTCTTTGCGTCCCTATAAAGGGCCCCGGGATCTACACGGGCAACAATTGCCTAATAAAACCAAATCGTGATCAGCGCCTTTATGGCAGCGGCACTGTATACTCCTCTGGGAGTTAGAAAGTCAGAGTGATAAGGCCTGCCGGGGTAATAAATGTGAAGTCGCGTGAGCGGGCATTGGATACGAGACTTAAAAACCGCATTATTATTGTAAATACAACGAGACATTCACTTTGAAGCCCTCATTTAATCAGAACTGTGTGCCCTCTGATGTAAAGAACACCTCTCAGTTGGCTATTCATAATGAAACATCACACGGACACTCAAAACTTATCTTATTTCCTGAGAGATCGATGCAGCTTTCCATTCTAAGCAACCTTGCAGTTTACGATTCCAGCAGGTGACGAAATCTGGAGAGAGAAATCGTGAAACGTAAAATTTCAGAATTGAGGCGTTGAAGTTGGCAATTTACAAAATAAAAAATTCAATTGGGAGTTTCGCTGCTACAAGCATTTCCCCCCTCGTGTCATCATTCCCTAAAAACAGAAACAACTGGCTTTTAGAGGAACTAAATCTCATTGGTCAAAAGTGTGATTGTGTCCAGATATAGGCGAAACAAAAATGATTTAGCATGATGTATAGCGTACGTCAACAGCACACTGGACTGCCACAGATTTCATGACTTACAGCATACGTTAAAAGAGCAGTCAAGGGCTTAAGGAAATAAACTTAACACATTTACCTTGCCAAAGTAAAATCCCCTCAATAGACTGCTATCTATGTCCCAAGCCCGCAACCCATGTCTCTCCCAAGTTCCAAGCTTTGCAGTGCAACTTTACACACCAGAACTGAAATGGAAAAATAAAGCAGCCGGGGTATTCTGACAATTTTAGATTTAAAATCATAATATGAACAGATTATTGAAAGCATGGCCTAAATTTGATATTTGTCTTCATCCAACATTAAAAAATATTAAAGTTAAATTAGTGTGTTGTGATAAAATTATTCAGAAACACTACACGTCCATTTACAATGAAGCAGCTTCACCTTTGAAATACTTTCTTCCACCAGAATTGTGCGCCTTCTGAGGGAAAAGAACATTTCTTGGTGTGCCACACGATACGTATGGTATTAAAAAAGATGTATATATTAAAAAATCGAAAGTCAAACTTAACCAAATTTCTTTAAGTCCCATCTCCTGCTATAGATCCATCAAGCCCATTAGCCAAGCTGTGAAGCAGATGTTGACAACCACTGACAAAGAAACCTGTAATCAAACATGGCAAGACATTTATTTAAGCCAAAAACGGGTCGTTTTGTTTGTCCTATCATTCCCAAACACTACGGCACTAATGTAATGAATACAAAATCAGATACTGTGTCAAAATTAATCAGAGTTGTTTCATTGCGTCATAGAGACAGGTCCCCCCCCCCNTTTCCCTCCTCCCCCCTTCCCCCAACGCCAAGAGACTTCAGACCACGAAATTTGTGCTGCATTTTACCCTGACAAAAATATACCAGATAAATGTTAAAAATGTAAGTAAAATATTATTCACCCCTTTCTGGTGGCCTATTGATCGTTGCGGATTCTGAAAGTACACACTGATCGACCCTTCAACACAGGAAAACTGATACAACTTCAGGTAGACATCTGAAACAATGCAAGAAAGCTGCCACCTAGTTGTCTGAAAAGCTAGAAATCTTGACATTTACTGATTCATGCAGACAGTAAGCTTTTATTTAACGAGATATTAAAACAAATATGCTTTTGAATTTGAGCAATGCTTTGAAATAAGGAAATAATGGTAACTAACTTTCCTGTTAGGGTATCTAAATAGAGCCACACCACAAAATATACTTTTCCATCAGAATTGTGCGCCTTCCGATGCAAAAGCTTTTGCGAGTGTGCCTCAACGAAATTTATCACAAGGATAGAAAATTAACACAAAGACAGGAATATTCATTACAAATATTGTCAAAACACAAGTACATGTGCCTACTACTTAACCAAGTTTCGAGGAGGCTGGTGGGCTACATAGATTCAGTCCTGTTTGACGAATACTGCTACTGTTTTCTTGGGTCCACAACATGCTGAAACACGATCCTGAAAATTATAATTATTTCTTTTTTCTAAATGACATCCTTGAAATTGGGAATATAACCAGTATAGCTCCTACATCTTACTAAAATGGATCATTTAAGCATGCATAATTCTAACGCTGTAGTTTATGGTGTCTGCGAACTGCCTAAATCTGCTACTCATTTTGAAGTAGTGAAAACTCAAAATCGTCTGTGCTGTGACTCGGGCAAAAGCTGATAATCATCGCCAGTTAATCTTGTACTTTTTACATTCAGATTTTTGCGAATGAAGTTCATGACGTTAGCTGTATTCAACACAGTTGAATACACACAATAACAACAAAATATGTACAGTACACAATAATAACTAAAAAATAAACTATAACCTAAAAATAAAAAGTTGCAAAACAATCCGGGATTACTTTATGCCTACCTAGCTGTTTTTTCTCCGTCCTCGTCAGTACAGCTAGTGAATCTCAGGAAAGCCAAGCGACTGCTGTTGAACTGCGCTCCCAATCATCTAAAGAAACTGAAAAATAACGTTTATGCAGCGAGTGCATGCCTTAAAAATGTGTATAAGCTGAGCCATTTCTTGACCTTCAGAACATTCTTGTTTCCCTGGAACAGAACATGTGAGCTTTTTTTCTTCACGCAAAGAGCTCTAATGTCTTCTACAGCACTGATTATCAAACGGCATTACTGATTATCATACCAGTGCGAAATCATGAAATGCAACAGTTTTGAAATTTACATGAAATTCGCACCCATACCCCGCCCCCACTCCAAGCCCCTCTCCCCCGTCAGTTATCTAAAATTAGTAATGACTGACAGAAAGAACTATGTTTACACACTTTCATCCATCACCTCCTCTCCATAACCATTATAGAAAGCATGCAGAAAATGGGCCAAAGGCAAAGAAATAAGGCTATGGGTGGAGAGAGAGAGAGAGGGGGAGAGGGAGAAAGAGCGAGAGGTGGGGGGGAGAGGCAGGCTGTAAAGAGAGAAAGAGAGGGAAAGGGAGGGAGAGAAAGAATAAGCTGCGAAGAGGCGCGAGGAAAGGAAAACAGTCAAGAAAAATTTCAAGTGTATGGATAGCTGGTCCCGCCAGTTATCCCAAAAAGTTGCTACATAATATCTGTTTCAAATAAATTCATTGCTATGACAATTAAATGGGATGGAAAATGGCAAGAAATCAGCTTTATATCGTAGTTTTTCAAAAACTGACGGGACAAGTTCCATAAAACGGCTTATAAGTAAAGGGGGCGACACGTCCGAGGCTCTCTAACCACAAGAATTTTTAAGTCTATACACGGACCCAAACAAAATGTAAGCTATAATAAGCGTGAGACGCACAGACTAACTGACAGTGAATCAAACAGGCTGACCTAGGATTAAAGAGATGCATATATCCCAACACCCGCAACCCGTGACCAGAGTTCCAGCGCATCTGTTCTTCACAAGCGACAGCCTCCAGGAGATGGAAGAGCTATGTGAACCAATCATCAAGCTATACTACCCTTATGGGTGGCACCCTGCCAGTATTTCCCCACCCCCGACCGCATGGGGATCTTGACCACGACGGGTCTGAACCACGTCCAGAGCAGTCTCCAACTGATCTTGCATATTTGTGTGCGATACAGTGTTGACCACAGGCGTTCAGGTAAGAGTGGTTGGGTGAGCAGTGGGGGAAGAGGTTGCTCACCTCTTTATAAAATAGATTACAGATTCACAATTGATGGAGAGTGATATGAGACTCGTACCCCCCCAAGACAACCAACAGCGACTAAATCTTCAACAGTCCTTTAAAAAAATCGTCGGCAATTCAATCAAAGCTTATTGATATCAGTCCTACAGTTTTAACGATCCCTCTTAAGATGCAGAAGATCAAGAAATCAAGAGGGATTAGCGAGCTAAGGCCATGATTTCCCCCTTTATGTGAAAGCAATATTGAGCATGTCAGGGAATGAGAGGAAAATGTAAAATATGTTACTATGACGCCTTTAGATCACGTATTACTTTCATACATTCATGCAGTACTTTCTTAGAGCTCAACACGGTTGCAATGCTTTTACAGTGGTGACACAAATATCCAATGTTGTGAATAGTCAAGTCATTGATCCAAGACTGCTTCCCC
>JAWQUT010000181.1:434496-451130 GCA_033807755.1 Ellobium chinense | reverse complement strand
AGGAGGGAAGATCTGTAATTGTGTCCTATAGAAAGCTCTGGTAAACTCTTACACTTGCGTTCCATTGTTTTTGTTACTGCGGCTCGTAGTACATGTATGTCACTGACTGGCCAGGTAAACTTGGGAGGTTTGTTAAGCCACTTTTATCTCAGGTGAGGAGAAAAACACAATAAAAGCCACTAAGACCCAAAAAGATTGTACTGGATGTCTGACTTCTTAATCACTTAGATTATTGTACTGAAGCATAATGACTAAAACGCAGTGTTAAATGCGGTGTTAAACTCAACCATTTATGCAGTTTTGCATCCAGCACATAAGGACGACGTATTTTCTGATTAGTGAAAATTTAATATGTCACGTAACACAACCTAGCAACCGGATCTATCAACTGCTATTTTGTCGTTCGCAAATATCAATAGAGTTTTGTATGAAAATCAGTTCTACTTAAAAACAGTTAGTAGAATTAATGATCAGCTTTGTCTGTTGTACGAATTTCTGTAAAACTTTAGTTATGGCTTTTGTGCTGTTGTTTTGTTTTCCTAGAAACCAACGCTGCTTTACAGGGAACACTTTGCTCCAAACAGAAATTTCATTTTAGAAATGACTCAAGGCCTCTTAGGTATCATCAACACCAGATTCTACAAAGTAAATGCAGATGACGTGGATGAAAGGTAAATAGCATATTTGCAGAAACGGATGCGATTGTAAACTGCAATCTGACAAGATGGGAAGACACACCTTTTCCTTGTTTTCTTTGGGCAGCCCTTGGCAATGTATACGCTTTTAGTTGGTGCACTTCAACCATACAGTGAGGAAGGGCATACACTTATCAGAGGTATGTCAGAAATGTGTCGTCTTTTGTAAAACCTGAGAAAAAAACAACTCGGAAACATGGCGGCAACTATCTACAATTTTAAATTTCTTAGTGGAACATCCTATCAACTGCCTTATGTTGTAGGAAGATGTAATAAAAAGAACGGTGGTCTACGCCCTAAGGAATGGAGCAAAAGTATAAGCAGCGCAAACAGCACCCGGAAGTCTGTGTACTGTCACTTCCGCATACGTCACAACCATCTTGACCTGCCTAAAGGCTTTGCTATGGAAGGGTTGTGGCTTCCCATATTGTCAAATTGCAGGAACCAAACAAACGTAGCCCGTTCTCTGCTGTAATGTCACTTTTTGTTATAATATCCAGTGAGTTCTGCGGATGGCACAAACGAAGAGGGTGTGTTACAGAAAATGGAGAGGAGGGAATGCCGATAACTGCGCAGCGGCCTTTTTGTTGAACGAACAGTGTCACAGGTGCGTTCTAATTTGCAGTTTCAAGTTTATTGTGTGTTTTTTTCCACAGTCTAAAGCATACCCCAGCAAAGCTGCCTGAAGGTGCAAAGATCGAGCTTGACCCCTTATCTTCAGCTACAACAACGGAGTATGGTGGGGGAATTGTCAGTGGAATTTGGGCTGAACTCCTTTGGATTTCCAGTGGCGGGGTAATAACTTTGCGTTAAATAAGCAGAGAGAGAGAGAGAGAGNGAGAGAGAGAGAGAGAGAGAGAGAGAGAGAGAGAGAGAGAGACAGACAGACAGACAGACAGACAGAGAGAGACAGAGAGAGATAGAGGCAGAGAGACAGAGAGAGAGACAGAGACAGAGAGACAGACACAGAGAGACAGAGATAAACAGAAAGAATGCGAGAGAAACAGAGAGATGTGAAGAAATAACTCTCTTAGTTCATGCACTATCCTATCTATGTAATATACATAGTTTATCTATGACAACCACTCTTCTCTAAACCGTGTCTTAACTTCACTTGATGCTAACGACCGTCTTTTACCAGTTTTATGCATTCACTGTCTACCTCTGAACAGTTGAACTTTTAAACTTCCTTTACTTTTTTTTTTAAAGCGTCATTCTTATCTATAAATAATTTACAAGTTCTACCTGTAAAATTAATTGTATAACCTTTCTATTGACCTTTAATTTAAATATAATGATAATGATAATAGCGATAGTAATGATGGGGATGGTGATAAAGGAGAATAGAGACATTGATAATGCTGTTATGGTGATAACAGTGACGATTGTACGCCTGTCAATCATATCTTTATTCTTACTACTTTTAATTTGGGATACAGTCTTTACTCTAGTAGCGCGATCCAGCCTCCTGTTGGCTGCTTAGACATTGTAATGGATAATAGGCGTTCAGAGCAAGTCATTTGGCCGATCAACTGACACAGGGCTGCAAAATTCCACCGCCGCCTCACATGGTTGGCGCTGTTATGCAAATTTATTCTACCGTCTCCCAGCATAGTGGATTGAAGGTGAGAACTGGTTTAGGAATAGCGTCACAAGGATTATGGAGACATCTTGAAAGTTTGAACCGCTGGTGTGACAGTTTTTTTTTTTTTTTTTTTNNNTTTTTTTTTTTTTTTTGAAACAATCAAAATTAAATTGATGGTGTTTGTGACTATAATGGTGACAATGGTCGACAGAGCGCCCGAGCTGTCTCAGGTTCAAATCCTGGTCAGGCGGCTTTTTTTTCCACTTATATATTTTCTTCTTTCTTCTTAATTTTTCCGTGTACTATTTGATTAAAAAAAATATGTTCTATTTGTTTTTCAGGTAGCTCCTTTCTACAGCTATGAAGTAGACTGTGAAGAGTTTCGAGTGACAATCCCCACAGGGAAAATACTCGAAACGTTCCATCTTAAATTCCAGAGCGGCTCGAGGTAAAAAGAGAGTGGCATGACCTAATTTTGAACAACGTATGGCTGCTTCCAGAATGCAGCTCCATCAATTGGCTTAGAAGGAATTAGGGTTCAGCCAACAATTTGATGGCTGGTTTAGAGCATCAGCAGGATCATTATAGCTACGTATAAATGGCTGAATACTCCACGATGCAGCTAGTATTTTAAATCTAAGGTCGAACGTTCATATGGTTGATGCAGCAATATTTAAATGACTGCATTCGGTAAATAAGCATGGTGAATTCTCTCTAAGCATTAAAACGTGTCTAGTTCTATCCTTTAAGGGATAGGTCTAGATATTTGCTTAGCAGCTTAAATAATGCACACTAGCTTTTTTTGTTTTGTTTTTTTTTTGCTTTGTTTTGTAATCTTTAATCAACATACATTTTTCTTTTGCCTCATCGTACCTGAGAAAAGCACCGTTAGAATGTCCAGATTTACATGCTATTAAACGCTCCATTACTCGTGATGCATGACTCAAAAAAGGAAGACAAACTAAAAAAGTGTTTGATGCAGACGCATACTGCCTGGAACAATCGTCTACCAACATTTTTTTTCGCTTTTGCCTTCACACAACACGAGTAATGTCGACGAGCACAGGGTAAAGCTTCTGACATTTCTGCAATGTATTCTCGGAAACTGTCAGGCAAACGGAAAAATATCCACGGTTTACGATGTATGTAAAAATAATATGGACCTAATAGGCTGTGAGGCAGATAATTGTCCCTGTCCTATTAACAGTCAATCTTTTTAGAAGCAACAATGAGTTAGATGTCCTGGTAGTTGATCTTTTCTACCCTGTCCTAAAAGAAAGGCTATTGTTGGGTGACTCCTGACAAAAAAGCTAATGTTGGTAACTCCTGACAGAAGAGCTAAATTGGTGACTAATGACAGAAGTGCTAATGTTGGTGATTCCTGACAGAAGAGCTAATGTTGGTGACTAATGACAAAAGAGCTAATGTTAGTGACTAATGACAGAAGAGCTAATGTTGGTGACTAATGACAGAATGGCTAATGTTGTTGAGTAATGACAGAAAAGCTAAAGTTAGTGACTTCCGAGAGAAGAGCTAATACTGGCAAAAAAAGTATCTTTTTAGGGAAAAAATAGCAGTTTGGGCCCGGCGTTTCGTTTCGGTGCGGTTCAAACCAATCACTTTACTGTCACATCAGAGGGAACGATATTTTGGATTTCTGAATTTCCGCATGGCTAAGTTGGAAATCATTCAAAGGAAATATTAGCTCAACAGACATGCGGAAGTTTGAAAACTTCAGACAAAGGGGCTCTTGTTTATATGATATAAGGATATATATGACTGTGTTCGTCCCATAATAGGGCTTATTTTTGAGACATAAGCCCGTATAGCCTTGATCTTCCCTCCCACAAAAGGTTCTATTCTTGTTGACAGACGTTGGGATGAAGTTAGTTCATATGAACTAATTTCCGGTCTGGTGATCGGAGCCAGCGAAGTTCCCTTGACTCAGCACTCGTGCGCGGAAATAGTAAAGTTCGCGAACGGATCGGAATTAGGTTCATTTTTCAAGTCCGTTCCAACTTCGATCACACATCCCGAACAAGCCTTTTTTTTAAAATTTTCATTTTGCCGGTAAATGTACTGGCCACATTGCGACCACCAGTTATGTTCAACCTTTTAATTATAACAGTCATTATTTGATACAAGAAGATCCGTTTGTGATTCCTGCTTATTTATTGCGTCATATAATTATAGCCATCAGAACGATGCTGAAGTTGTTGTCTGCATTACGCATCAAGGATTGAATTTTCGTTTTTAGTTGCTTGTGAAGTATGTCTTGTTATTGATGAATAGGGGATAAGTATCTTGAAAATGCAAAGGTAGAGGGAGGTAGAGGGGGTAATTGCTCAATAGCTACAAAAAATATACCGCAAATAAAATCCATCACAAACTGAAAAAAAATATATTTCAAACCTCAATAAGTACATTTTCGTCGAAACATAATATGTAGAATGTGTTTCCAGAGACGCATTTCTTTATTAAATCATCCAGTACCAAATGATATTGAGCTAACAAATATAAATACCTTCAAAAGTACCGACATTTCCAGGTAAATAAAAAGAGCAGTGAAGAGACGTTCCTCTTTCATTATTTCCCTCTAATGTCACACTCATTCCACACAATGCCTAAGTCAGTTTTTGAGGTTTTTAGAAATTTAGCCATCTCTGCCTATTACTCAGGTCAAAACAATGAAGCAGATAGGGTTTTGCGCGTAAAATTGGGATATATATCAAGTAAAAACTCTACTTTTGTTTTGATAAGAAAAAGAAAAGACAAATGGCAGATCTTTATAACACAAACAAATCAAATAATGAAGAAAATGACTTAGGCGAATATGGAATGAGCGCGACGTTTTGCCATTATGATTGCAAGTTTATTTACCGAGTTTTGGACAAGAACGCTCCTTAACTCCTTATTAATATAAAGATACTCAGATGCAGTTTCTTAATACATTTAGCTACATAAAAATTTAGAAAAAAATATGTTTGTGTCTTTTCGTCTTATTCATTTGATATTTGCCATGTCTTATGATAATATGTTGTAAGTGTACGTTTATTTCTCAAATCTTTTTCATCAGATATGCCTGGGTACCAGATGTTCTGGCTGAAATGAAAAAGACTGGAGATCCGTGTCCCCGTGGCTAGAAGATGCAGAGATTTCATCGTTAATTTTCTCCTTCTTTAGATCATTACTTTTAGCTGTTAGTTCACATAGCATCCATTAGCTTTGAGCGATAGATTGACAGCATTAATTGTCAAATATGAGAAAGAAAAGGTTAAAACCTTGAAACATTTCTAAAATATATTTAATCCAGAAATAAACAGAAAAGTGTGCTGCATATTAAATTTATGCCTTCCTTCTCGTTTTTCGTTGTCCTGGAAAAGAAGATAAACATTTTTTTTAACCCCAGATGTCGCTAATCTTTTTAGGAACCCTGCCAGCCAAAGGCAGGGTATAAGATTATGTATAAAGACCTGTCATCTAGATAAAGCATCTAGTTACAAAGTTTCATGTCCAGTTTGAGCCTTATAAATAACAAATAAAGTGGCATAAGACTATGTATTGGCACGCATTCAAAACCAGCCGAATAAAAAATACGGGACCAAATCAGAAATTGAAGTTGTGAAAACTTTTGGGCGTAGATCCCCCTTTTTGTTCCCCTTGAAAAGATTGGGCACACCAAATACCTTAACCTCCAGGGGAAAAAAATATTCCGAAAAATCACAGTAGAGTTTGTAGAGGAACACATTTTGTATACACGGTCTAAAGAGAAAAAGAAAAACAGGTGCCAGTAGCCTTATCTTGAGCTGAATCACAGTTCTCTCTAATTAAACACTTAGTTTGTTCTTGCCAGTGGAGGCGCGTTATTGAAGATGATGGTAATGCTGAATTAAATTGTTCATGTTGTTGTTGATGGTGTTGTTGTTGCTGTCCTCGTAGTTGTTGTTTGTGGTGTTATCGTCAATGTGGTTTTTGTTATTGTTGGTGTTGTTGCTGTTGGTGTTGTTGCTATTCTTGCTGCTGCTGGTAGTTTAACCAACCAACCAACCAATGTGACCTGAGACTTCTGCAACTTGGAGGCACATAAGAATGGGCAAGTACGCGCATGTGTGTGCNTGTGTGTGTGTGTGTGTGTGTGTGTGTGTGTGTGTGTGTGTGTGTGTGTGTGTGTGTGTGTGTGTGTTCCTCAGCCAATTTTAGATGTCCTAAAAGATCTTGTTCTCTGTAGTTTTGTGGAGATATGAAACCAACTCAAAGAGATATCTACTTTCTTCCTACTGTGATTGTGAGTATTATGATTTTAAATGTCAGAGGACGTACATTTTTTTTTTAAAACTGACCTAATTCCATTCCTAGCTAGCAAGTAATAACAAAATTACTAATGATCAATGCCATTTTTAACAGGTTTTCAAGTATTTTGTGTAAATCTGTGGAAATGAGATAAGTATTTCGTCATGTTAATAGTGCTGTTCAGCAAACATGAAATTATACCAAAAAGAGAAGAAAAAAGATTAGCGCTTTAGAAGATTACAAGGCGTTTACATCCTCTCCTTGAAAATGTGACAGAAAAGACCGCATAAAATTGAACTCCTACTGCGCACCTGGCTACTAATTTTTAAATATGTATATATTATTAACGATGGCAGAGAGACGCGGAAAAGAAAGAACGAGAAACAAAATTATTGAAAAAAAAACAGCGTATGTCATTTGAGGTTGCAGGAGCCAGACTGTATAAGCCTCTTTGAGCCATTTAATAAAAATTTTTGCTCGAACCACAGGAACGTTCCGAGATGACCAAGACTAGTCTGCAGGTCTGTTTACGGTGGGGGTCCTTCAGTTAGATTTTTCACAGTTTTAAATTACATGAAAAGGGGTTAAAAATTTGGCCTTCTTTTGCAGATCACAGGCCGCACAAATGAAATCCGCTGAAACCATTGTGAACACTGCCTTCAACAGTTATTTTTTTACAAATTCAAAACTGAATGTCACTTTTGCGGTGGTTTCATGTTATATGATTATTTCTACACAATCCGTCCAAAGGACAGAGATTTTATACTCCGCTACTATCTACTCGGATAGTCCAATTTTTTTACCAATTAGGTTCCTGCAACGTTAAACTGAGTCTCCAGCACGTAGATCTAAATCTAAGTTCCATACAGGCTGGATTTGGGGGGTGAGTAGGAGGGTGGGGCTGGGAAGGGCCTCAGGGGGAGAGGACATTTAAAAGACTGCCCAGATAGCCTAGATGACCCCCCTTGATCGCTAAAATATAAACATTGTGTTTTTAAGTGGATACATGCCAGGTCAAGCTGCTGGTTAAGATCTTTGAACCTGTTTGTTTTTTCTTCTTTCGGCCATATTAAAATTTTGTGTTATTCTACAAATACCACAGTGATTTTGGGAAATTTCTTCGATGGAAGTTAAAGTACTTCTTTTGTCCGACCTTTTAATGGGAAGAAAAAGGGAGTCAACACCCAAAATNAGTATTTCTGTCAGTACTATATTACGAGAATTTCTTATAATGTAAAGAGATTACAGCACCTGGAGAATACTGAATAATCACCTGTACAGGTTGGAAAATGCATTTTCTGTGTTCTTTATTTTTCCTTTCATTTTGTCTTTCGTTATTTTTGTATCTTTCCTTATCCTTCATTTTTTTGTTTGTTTTTCTTTTGTTTTGTTTATTGTCCACTTTTCTCGATTTTTCTGTTTTCATCTTTCTGTTTTTAATAACAATAACAAGTTGAACAAGTTTAACAGGTTTAACAAGTTTATTAATCATGCCCACACAATGCTGTAGTATAATCTCTAGTGCCATGTAACCTACATGTATTTCTCGGGTCTTGTACTCGATCCTTGTTCTTTGAAAATATCAGTCTGCTTCATGTTATTTTTTAAACATTTATTTTCGATACCTAATATCTCCAAAATTCTGACACCATAGCAACTTTCTTAAGACAGGCACTACCTGCTCTTCACTAGACCACCCGCCGCAGCTTGCAGCTTCTACCTTCTTCTTTACCCATTTCCAGTATTTACTGTAGGGGATGATGTTCTCGCCATTCCTTTTCCTCTGCTTCCTTTAGTTTCCCTGCTAGCTTTTCAGCATAATTATCTCCTTTGTCGCACTGATAGCAACAGTTTTAAAAGAAATCAGATCTCTTGAGGCTAACACTACGTATAGCATACACGTGACTCTCACATGGTCTTCAGACATCATTTATGTGGAAATTGACGTTGGGATGCGTCAATTTTAACAATGTCCTTGTGCGCATGATCGTTTGTGACTTTGAAATGGCTATTTTGTTCAGTTTCGGAAAGGAAATGTGCAGAGCTTTTTTGGTGGTGGTTGTGGTCAATAGTGACAGAGTGGGCTCAGAGTGGTGACGGTGGTAGTGGTGATGAGGGTGGTGGTGTTATCGTTAGAAGCTAGATTCATTGCAAAATGGACATACTCTAACTTGCTCAGTTCACTGTTCTCAACAACTCCTTCAGGGTCCATCAACTGACTATAACAGTTCTTTGCTAACTTATTATCCGTTTAAACATGATCCCTGTCACAGCTACTTGTTTTTATTGTCCCTCTTATGATTAAATCCTATATCGTCCATTAACGTGCACTATTGAAATTCCTTCCCTTTGTCTTCTCCTCCCTGCGTGTTTTCTCCACCGTGTTGATGATGTCAGTTTGGGCCATCCAGCTCCTCTGTTATCTCAGAAGCGACTGTCAAATTATCTCAAGATGACATTTCGAACACCTGAGGAAGAGATGAAGTTCTGTTTATTTTAAGTTTATCAACACGGCTGCCATAAACGCGAGACATGAAGACGTAGTTCAGTTACTGACTGACAGATTTATTGTCAGAATCAGGAAGTATGGATTCTACCACCGTAACTGTTTTTAGTCAACAGAGGTATCCTGGATGAAGAGTCCGTTTCAGTCAACTCTGTCACTAGTGACCTTTTATTTTTGTTTTTTATCAACGACATTTATTTCTTCTGTGTGTATCGATAGTAAACAAACGAGTGGTTTCTGTGACAGTTACAGAAACATTTTCAATGTTCAGTCCATTGTGAAAGGAACTTCTAAGCAAATGTGTTTCCATTACACATTTAAAATATCAGCAGTTCTTTTAGTTTAGAAGAAAAATACTGGATAGTGACAAAGTGGACCAAATTGATACTCTGTTCACTGAAACTAGCAAAGAAAAAAATTACCAATAGTATAGTACGCTACTTGCAGGTATATTTGTTGACAACTTCACTCTTACAGCCGAACCTGCACAGTCTATCACTATTCTACAATAGTGATGGGTGGTAGTCTACCTTGCCCAGATATCAGTACGGTAATTTTGAATGTCGATACTTTAATCCCTACTTTGAGCTGTTTCCAGATGTTTTTAATTCGTTGCTACAGGATTAGTTTAAAGGCAAACAATAGCGGAATGGCGAGGTCCGCCCTCAGCCTTATGCATGTAGGTCACGGTAGAGCCATCAGCAGGTGGGAAATAGGTAGTAATAGTAGACGTAATAAAGGACAAGGAATGCGGGAATTGTGCATTTGGTGATGAAAGCACCAAATTTACACAGTGGAAACAGCTTTCAATACGCTACAAAATGTGCTATAGAAGCACTCTGGGAGTTGCTTAGAAGCCGAGTAATTAGCAAAAACGATCGCCGTTAAATTAAAATGATCCTACATACAAACCTTACACCGCACGACCGTTAACACGCACAACCGTGCAACTTTCTTTTGTTATCACCGCCGACAGCCTATGAAAGCGATCCCTGTGACAGGGACCTTGTTTGAATTGCTTGCGAGATTTATTGACGGCAACGGTGTCGACCCAAATTTTCGTTACCTCAGAGGTATAGTTTAACTTGATACTTGATATAATGTACTATGGGCAAAAAAGGAAACTTTGAGTCAGTTTTGGAAAAAGACCGGTCTTGATTCTGCAGCCAGATGTGCGCTTTTTTTTTCAATCCTTGAAATTCTTAGTTCACTGTAAATAAATTTACATAAGTTTCTTTAGTTAGATCTACTTCTCAGGGTTTATTGTGCATAATATGAAGAAATCGAGAGAAATACAAAGAGAAGAGATGAGAAAGAAAGATAGGCAGAGAGAGAGAGAAGGAGGCAGACAGACAGAGACAGAGAGACAGAGAGAGAGACAGAGAGAGGGAAAACAAAAGTGGGAGGGAAAGGGAAATAGAGATTTAAAAAATGGACAGGAGGACATTGTTTTCCTGTAATTTCTGTTTCTATGAACCTATTATGTCACTAAAAAAAATACTTTTATCTTAACGAAAAATTAGAATAATAAAACATGTAGTATAGTATAAAAATTGTTTCGGGTAAAATGGCCAAACGGAAACTGCCGCAAGATTGGGGTAAAGGCTTTTTTCTGCAAAGCCGACAAATTTGGAAAAATTAGAACACCCCCCACCCCCACCCCCATTATTCTCTCCAAGCAAATTGTGGCCGTGGATATAGATCCTTTTTTAAATAAAAAACGTGAATCTTTTCATGATATGGCCAAGAAACACGAAAGAAGTAATTTACAAGAATTAATTGTGGGTGATACTCCTGTAAAATTTCTCATGTTAGGCGAGGTCAAATGGCAAAAGTCATCTCGATTAAATTTTTCTTCTCCCATGATAAAAGATGTCGTATGAAATGGAGAAAAGAAGCAGAAATGCAGAATTTGCCCTACACATCACAGTCACCATTAGGCACCGAAATGTGATTTCTTCAGAAGCACGGCAGCAAAGTGTTCGCGTGCCCATTTCAACAGACAGACTCGAAAGAAACAGAAATATCTGCATGTTTTGCAATAATGTATAAACAAGAACCCTGCATGCGGTTTTAACACAACACATGGATGCAAACATCAGAGCAGCAGTGACTGCGTTAAAAGACACTCATCTTCTGGGTTTTCTCTCAGAGAGAGACCTGATTGCTCAAGAAGCCCACCACCACAAATTTTGCCATGATAGATACCTCAGTAACTTCAGGTGGCTGCAAGAAGCAGAATATTTAGACTCGGATATTATGCTTCTGACGTTGACACTAGCCTAGCCTTCGCAGAACTTATGTGCTACTTAGAGGAAAACAAAGATGAGTTCACGAATTGTCAGAAATATTGAAAATATATATACAAAGATGCATGTCAACCGAATACATCCATGCAACCTGCAGATTAAAAGCGCTGTTAATGCGTGTCATTGCCGAATTAAATTGTTACTTACTCAGGCAGGGATTCACCATTAATAATAAAGAACAATATTTCCTCATTACTGGAGAAAAGTAAACTGGACAAAGCTGATGGCGATGCTGTAGCTTTGTGGCGCGCTTGCAAGATCATCCGCAAAGACACTGACACATTTTCTGATTTTTCACTGAGATGGTCTATTCCTAAATCACTCATAACACTATTGAAACTGGTTTTAGTTGAATCAACCGCAGGAGATGCCTCCCAGCTTCTTTAATAAAACTTGTCGATTTCTCAACTGATTGGTACTAACAGTATCAGCAGGCTTAGCGAGGATGCATCTTTCAAGAGGATCCCAGTCACAAGCGAGACACCTTTACTCCTTTATGTGAGCATTTTATCTTTACAGCAATACCAAGTCTCAGAAAATCATATAACTCTCTATTCGTTAGGGCTATGCGTTTCTTACAGGAGAGTGGTGTAGCTGTCTAGTGATATAAATGCAGCAGTAGAAAGACGGTTTAAAAGTGATGGCAAGGTGTGTCCAGTTACAGCATAAACTTTTCACTACCACTCCTGTCGACAACCTAGACTAGATTATAACCCAAGCTCAAATACAGCAAAGATATCTTTCCATGGCATGGGAGTATCAGTATTTCAGCGTTCTCAATCAGACAGCGAAGGCATGTCATTTTGAGAAGCTGAAGAAAATTTCTCTCCATGCACAATATTGAGCAACTTCACGGAGGTATACGAGGACATTTCCTTCAATAACTCAGCAAGTAATGTACTACTGTTACATCAAGCATTATCAATTTTATGCTATCCAACGACTACCTTACACCTAACTTTATTAAGCAAATAATATTATAGCTTTTTAATTCGCACTGCACTTAGTAAGGTTATACAAGAAAGAATAAGCATTTTCACGATTATGTCCCTTGATTTAATAAAGCGTAAAGGTTTGTGACACCTATTAGAAGGGCAAATCACTCATAGTGTACAACCCAATTAATCCGCTAATCTATAAAATCCCCCTTTTTTGGGGCCCTGCCAGCCAGTGTTAGGGTGTNAAGAGCAAAAAACTAACACCCTCCAAAATCACTTTTCCACAAATTTCTCCACATGCTTCTATAGCACATGTTGTTTTATGTGATCTGAGAAGTGTTTATGCAAATTTTCCCCTTTTCATCATGTAAATGCACAATTCTTGCCCTTATTACGTCCACTATAATAGGCTAACTTGATGGAAATTGTCCATTTGATTTGTCTTGGCTGGGGCTGAGTAGTTGTAGCTCATGTTATCCATGTGTTAGTCTCAGACACTGAAAATGGGTTTACTCATCTACATACGGTTTAGTGCTTTGAGCTCTTCAAAACCTGTCAAAGTATTGGATTCTAGGAAAGTTAGATTTGATACCTGCCCACACTTTTGCACAAACATGCCACAGAGTGAAAGATATGAAAACAAAATATAATTCAAATAGTAAAGGTCACACTAGGCTGGGTCTACGTCATGTGTTATCTTGACAGGCTTTTCTCTCGATCCCTCTCTGAGATTCTCTCTGAGAATGAGACTCTCTCACAGAGATTCTGTCTGTCTCCCTCTCTGTCACTCACTCACTGTCTGTCTGTCTGTCTGTCTGTCTGTCTGTCTGTCTGTCTGTCTGTCTGTCTGTCTGTCTGTCTCTCTGTCGCGCGCGCCTTGTTTATATACAATAGTCAACTCCACTCTAAGGCATAATCTTAGATATTCCTAGGAACAGAAGACAACATAACCTCTTGTATTCGAATTCCTGGCCTGCTTGTTTCGAATTTCTTGCCACAAACTTCAGATCTGCGTGTCTTAGTTAGATTTACCTCACCAAATTGACTGTCTGATGACCTCGTATTCCTAAGCAGGTCGCGGAAAATACAAGGTTTTGAGGTTCTAATAACGATTCTTATCTATCTTCCAGGCGAAAACAACGCTGCATAATCGCAGGTTTTGCTTACTTGCCCTTTCTCTAAATTTTATAGATTTACCATTAATCATAGTCAGTGATAGAGTACCCTGGCGATAATGATTTGGCTAACCACATCCAAAACCCAAGGGTACAATAATGACCAGTTTGTTTGTTTCTTTTTTTTGTTTTATTTTAAGTAAATATGCTTAGTGAAATCGAAATAATTTTTAAAAAATATATAATGTTTACACAGCTGCATGCACTTTTATGTATCATGTTACCACTTTCCTGACTTCCAACTAAGCACAGAGCTCGGCATATTTTTGTTTAATATAGCATGATACGGACACTCTGAACTCATATGCCTTATATGACACAGTGGGATTTAGGAGGTTAATGGTATAAACAACCTCTTTGAGAGGCTATATTAACAGAGCCGTGATAAGTCTTATCTCCCATCCTGCACCCAGTTTTAGAGGTTCGGATTAGCTTCCCGCAACCCACTACCTCTTTTCCTCAATATGCCTAAAGCAAAGGTTTGACCTAGATTACCACAGTGTTATTTATCTGTGGTTCAGGAGATTTAAATTTACTAATTGTCCATTGCTAAGGTTTGGTTTAACAAACTTCATCATGTGTGACAGGGAAGTGGCATTAAATGTAAATTACTGGAAAATCCAGTTGTGTAAACCAAAGCATTTTTTGCACTTTATAACGAAAGTTCACTCTTGTCTGTCAAACTTCATCAACATCCCCACTCACACCCACGATGCGCATCAAAGTTTAAAGGAGCAAATAAATAAAATGCAGTGTGGCGTAACGACGCTGACAGGAAAATCATCAACAATAACACGTGTCTTATTAGCTCAGAGTATACATACGAGCAAACTTAAAGCATAAAGGCTTGATAAAGCATAACAATTACACTTTAAGGAGCATAATTACAAAGGCGCAACATCGTGTGAATCAGTCGGGTTTTTTTTTTCAGCCTTTCCTACATTTAAGGCTGTCCGGTGCAACCATTATGGAATTCATCAGTTTTGCTTCTGAGGCTCGACGAGCACTAAGATCCGGAGCCACCTAGACTACGTCATCGCTGGGGGTCAGACAGAAGACAGGTCGCGGGTCAAAGTGCATTGCGGGACAAAACAGCCTGTCAATGCTTGCGCTTGAAAGAGAAGGCCAATGTCAACTGTCGATGTGAAGAAAGGAATCTAATAAAAATACTAGCGGACCTAAATTGCGGGCAAAATAGTAAGGGAAACATATCCGACCCGCACCATATGTTTTTTCCACCAAGACTGCAACTACTACTGCCACAACGATCTTCACTGCGATTATCATCACCACCACCACTACCACCACCACCATCAGTATCATCATTATCATCATTATCATCATCGTCATCATCATCCTATATCATCTGTGCCTTGAAAAAAAGACTTTCATTGTCTCTCTTCTCTGACTTAGTGACGAGTCATCATGAAGTTTGATGACATCATTGCGGAGATCGGAGAATTTGGCCCCTATCAGAAAAGGATTTACTTCCTGGTCTGTCTGGTGTCGATATCTTTTGCTTTCCAGACTATGATAGGTGTCTTCACACTGGCTGTACCTGAACACAGGTGAGTCTGGTACTTTACTCTTGCTACATCTGCTTAGATTATAACGATTGACTCAGGGGCGTAGCGAGGGTTAATTTTTTTTTTTTTTGGATATGCTCTAGAATTTACACCCAACTGACTGTCTGAAACTTCACTGCTTTTATCAGTATGTCACTTCACGATGCACTTATTATTGTTAAAGAGTCGGTGTCAAATATAATAACGTTATCATTACGCAGCGCTGAAAACGACAAACGCACCACGATGAGACATTTTTGACTTGAAATAAAATTTTAAAAAGAACGAAAACTGAAGTATCAAGATTTTTCTCCTGCTCTATCTATGGGAAACAGTAAGAACAGTCTTAGAAATGATCCCTGTTAAGTCCAACACAAAATAAATTAAGGCTCAATTTGTCATGAACACTGAAATATTTGAAGGTATACGGTACCTCTTAGACTACCAGCATGTCGTCTCCAAAAGAAAAAAAAAAGGAAGCCATTCACAGAAAGGGTCTTGAGGAGAAAGAAAAGAAAACAAGCCATCAGCATAGAAGGTGATCTTTTTCACTCTCAGATTATTCGCCAGGTTTTCTTTTTTAGGTTCTCTATTGTCTTAGCCTTTGGATACAACACACTGTGCATCTGGAAGTGCTGAAGCTGTACGACAAGCAGTGAATAGGTTTTTAGGTTATCGGCGTATACAACTAGCTAACCTCGACAAAATCATCTTATCAGTGCTTGTAAATGGCCCAAAGCCAAAACAGTATGAGGGTAATGTTTAAAAATTTTACAACACATTTCGGATTAGTTAAATGGTATTGTATAATGCGGATAATCTCAGATTTATAGGTTAGCCTACGTGAACGCTAAGTCATACTATAATGAAGCTAAGGGCACGAATTGAAGTAACAATCTTGTATTTCATAACCGAGTCGATGCCGAGTTGCGTGGCTGTTTTAGTTTTGCCATCTAGATAATCCTTACTTTTTAAAATATCTAATTCAATGCTTGTAAATCTTCGTGTAACCGCCAGTCATTGTTCTGAATTTGCTAAAACAAAAGTTGCGTTGTTTCCCTTCGTTAGAGGTCACGCACCACCGCCTGTTGTCTGTCATCAGTAAGCTTATGTCCTGTATTAGAAATTTCCTGTTTAGGTATGGCAAGTCCATTCGAAAATTGGGTGTTGTTGGATGATAAAAATGCTATTTATAAATCTCGTAGCCCCGCCATGTCTACATGTTTAATATTAATATTATCCCAGTAGATTGTCAGATCACTTAGTAATATTCTCAACTCCGTCGGGAAATGTGGGGGTTGAGGTTGGGGGGGTGGGGGGAGCAGTTCACGGTGACGCTGTCCTCTTCCCAGCCCTTTTCACCCTCTTTGTAACAAAAGCCTACCCTGTTTGCAGTCTAATACTCATTCTGCAGACACGTGGACTGGGGAACATGCTATAAGATTAGTGGGCTCGACTGAGTGCTTTCCCAAGATATCTATCTATCTATCTATCTATCTATCTATCTATCTATCTATCTATCTATCTATCTATCTATCTATCTATCTATCTATCTATCTATCTATCTATCT
>JAWQUT010000181.1:420396-434232 GCA_033807755.1 Ellobium chinense | reverse complement strand
ATAACATGATAAAATCTCCCAAGCGCGAGACAATTAGTTTTCTTTACCTTTGTATCAACTTTATTTTTTTTTCTTTTTGTTTTCTAACCTGTTACAGTAAGACTATTCGCAAAAGTTTCCACCTTTATCTCTATCAGAGAGGTTGTGATCAAGCAGACTGGTTCATATTTACATTGGGATTGTATTGCATTCCAGTGATCTGGCGGTTCCCTCAACTGGCGAGATACGGTTTGGACTGGAAACTGCAATGGATTCGCCACGCGTGTCAGACTGAGTGTCTTTGTTGAAAGAATTTACAGTTTTACTCCAATGACAGTGTTGACAGTCGTGGACAGAATAATAATGCAGGGTCTCTTGAATTAAGGGGGTAGACCATCCCTCCATTGTAGACTATAGTGCATTAATATGGTGCGAATTGTCCTTTTTGAACTCGATACATTTTGCATGCATAGTTGCGCACCAAAATGCAATATAGTGCACCTTTTTCATAATGTGGAGGGGTGGTTTTAGAAAGAGTTATCTCAAAATAAAGTTGTTCCTTTTCCACGAGATTTTGCACATGTATCGAAAACATATTAATACGGATGCTTACAAAGGGATTTTCAATATACAGCCCCCTCCTCCGCCCCCCCCNAAAAAAAAAAAAGTTATGTAGAACTGAGGAAAAGTGTTGTCTCTCAAAGAGAGATAATGAGAGTTAATAGTAAAACAAACAAACAAAAAAAAATGCCTCGGTAAGTATGTTCACAGTTGCGCTTAGACGAAATTTGTTCATGAAAATAACAAGTACAGGGAGTCGCAAAATAAAAAAAAACCAACAAAACACACCGATACCCACCAAATCCTTAATATCTCCTACAATAAGTTAAAAAAAAAGGACTTGAAATTATGTACACTTAAAATGTCTAAAGGTCTACCATTTGTCAAAATTTCATTAAAGTGTGCCTTCTATTCTGAATATTTCCCCACGAACATGGTCGAACTATATTATCATGTTTAAGATCTTGCCGGAGCCCAGATAAAACATTTTCTACTATCTTTTTTTTGTTCTTCGCCTTTGAAAACTGGTTTTATCCAAGATCACATTGTGAAGTGTGATATGTAGGTTATCATTCCCCGTCACCACCTAAAGGCGTTATCTAGGCTCTGACCTAGCACAATCTCCGCCCTTGTTCTCAAATTCAGTTAAGTGAAAACTCTTGATGGTAATACGCTCTTTTCAATGTCCTCACAAACACTCGTCTCAAAAGAGGTCGAGAAGAATTCACCGCAGACACACGAGACTTTTGATATGTCTAGAAAGTGTGAAGTACTTTCATGTTCTTTGATATACCCCAATAGGCATTGGTATAGAATTTCCATACCCCATAACAATATATCTATCTACACTTTGGCCCTGTGATGTGCTCATGCAGGTCACGTCCGTAACGAGCGACTCCAACAACCTCAGAAAGCGGAGGAGATCCCAAGAATTTTGAGAGAGGGGNAGGGGGGGGGGGAGGATTCATAGAAAGGTAGAGAAAAATGGGACATGGAGAAAATAAAAGAAGAAGAGCGAAGAGACAGGACAATGGGGATCCTAAAGCGATGATTTTGTTGCGAGGCAGGAATTTAATGTGTCCTGTCGCTCTTTAACTGGTAAAGTAAAGGGACTGTAGTATTAACTCAATGAAGTGTGAGAGAGAGAGAGAGAAAGAAAGAAAGAAAGAAAGAAAGAAAGAAAGAAAGAAAGAAAGAAAGAAAGAGGGAATAATGCGATCTCATTACCTTGCACCTGGCATTATCCAAAGACTGTGCACTGGTTAAAGTACTGGCCCTTTGCACTGTCTACACCTACATCGGAATGTTCAAAATTTAAAGTCCTCACAATGAAATCGAAATTATGGATTTGTCACCTAAAACTGGAGTTCGTGAGACATAAACCGACAAAAACACAGTCCGACAGAAGGGTAGATGATTAAATAAATAGACATATTAACAGAAAGAAAGATAGATAGATAGATAGATAGATAGATAGATATAGATAGATAGATAGATAGATAGATAGATAGATAGATAGATAGATAGATAGATAGGTTGGGTGGTAGGTAGGTAGGTAGGTAGGTAGAAAGGGAGGTAGGTAGTTAACAAACTAGTTAATTGCATAAGTAAACAAACACACAGAGAGACAGACAGACAGACAGATAGGCAGACAGAAAGAGAGACAAACAGGCAGGCAGGCAAAGAGGCAAACAGGCAGGCGGGTAGGTAAACAGACAGGCAAACAGATAAAAGTAGGCAGTACTACTACTATATCTTCTTTCAGATGTGCCCTTCCAGATCTCCCAAATGACACGTACAAAAGTCAAGGTCAGTGGCACGATGACTTGGTCAACATGTCCATCCCGTGGTCCAGTAAAAATGATGCCTATGAAGAATGCCTGCTGTACAAGAAGGTCCCGGGTTCGAACCTATACACCAACGAAACAGTGTCGTGCAAAAGATGGGTTTACAACAAGGACCCTTTTCAGTCTACTTTTATAACAGAGGTGCCACCTTGGCTGTTGAATTGTAAAGCACATAAAATCTACTTAATGATGATGATAATGATGATGATGATGACGGTTACGATTACCATAATGATGTTGAAAAAGATGATGATGATGATGATGATGATGATGATGATGATGGGGGTGATGGTTTCACTAATGCTACTGACCGCAGGGATTTTGTTGTAATTATTTAACATTCAAAGAGGACTATAACTTTTAATATAGTCTGGGATCTTTGCATGCTCTTAATATCTCTGTGCATCTCTTACTCCTAGTAAATTTATTGGGATATAGGGAATCCTGGTAAATGTTTTTGTTTTATGGACTGATCCCAGTCGAGATTTTATACCGAAGTACTTACAGCAAGTCTCTGCCGTGTAGGATTACTCTGTGCAGGAAAGTGTACGATGTTTCACAGACTCAATGATGGGTTAAAAATACAAAGAAACTGCATCTTAATCATCATTTTTCAATATCTAGGCTTTCAAAACGTTATTTCTGATGTTCATAGAGTGTTTGTATCATATTATGTCATTGTGAGTACAAGACCCAGCCAAAAAGTCGGGAAATTCAACAATAGTATTATGACAATTCCTGTTTTCAGGAACCCGAGAGCAAAACCTGAATTCGGGATAATCGTAAAATTTCATGAATGGTCGGCAGATCTGTAAATGTAACGTATTTTGGTGAGTAATTTGACACACATATTATAGTGGATTTGTTAACCGTACAATGCGAGTGTATCGCGTAAGCGTAAACTAAGGGAGGATAATACATAACATCCATGTGAATGAGAAGAATCCATTTATCCGTAATCGCCTTGAACTAAATGTGTTTTTGGATCAGGTAAAAGAACTTTGTTGTAGCCATGATGTCAAAATCGCTGAAATCTGCACTTCCTCCGCCCCCTTTTATCCCTTCTTCGTGATTTTTAAAGCAGAAAAAAAAGAGAAAGTTTTTCTCCAGCAAGAGCAAATACCCGTACAAATGGCAAGCAAATTAACATTTGGTCTGAATCTAGTTTTTAGCATCCTGCCTCAAATGTCAATATGGACGATGTTATATGAGGGAAGAAAAGGAAAACACAGAAACTTTAGTCAATTCAGGTAAAAACATTACTTTCTTCCCACAGACTAACCTGGTTTGTGACGATGTTAGCATGAGAACGTACGCCAACATGATTCTAATGGGAGGCCTGCTTGGAGGATCTCTAATCATGGGCTCACTCTCTGATCTGTAAGCAATTTTCAGTGGGACCTTATCACCTTCAACGTTTACATGCTTGAATAATTTTATCCTGGAAAGGTTTGTCATAATTCTCTGATTCCAAGCCCATAACTAGCTATATGAAAGTTTTAAACATTAAGGGTTTCAAAAAACACCTTATCTACCTATTTATTTTTTTTTTTTAGGGGGGGGGGGGNNNGAGGGTGAAAATATAGGGGAGGGGGGGTCGTGGCCCCAAAAAAGTCCAGATATAAAGACAGGGGTGCAGCGTGGAAGTCTGAACCAGGTAGGCAAACCTGCACATTGGCTACACACTTCATCGCATTATTGCCTTTTGGTTACCCTACATTTTCATAAGGTAAAAGTGTGGTAAACAAACTAGACATTATATAATAAATATTTGCTTTACCATCGATACCAAGAGTGCATAACAACATCAGCAAAGTATCGTGACGACAGCCACAACACAAACAATAACAACTAACTCAACAATAACAGCACTGTAATAACTGTAATCACTTAATGTCCACTTCTTGTAAATAAAATTGACACGTCCTTCATGTGGGTAAACTTATTATGGCGGTGTCGTTGAAGGAATAATTTTAATTATCAGCTTTACTTCCATCGCCAGGAACATGATATTTCTTGTTCATAGTTGAGCGTGTCTAGTCTATTTTTTTTTTTTCATGCGAATCTAAAAGAGACCTTGCAGGCAACATTGGCTGCTTTCAAAACAGTCACGTTTGTTAGGAGGTTCACTGAATTAGTCTTGCCAAACCACACGCTCTTAAATTAACTAGAGTCTAGCTCCAAACTAAGATCTAGTCTAGACCTATGTTAGACGCACCAAGCAGGCTTGTCGAGGCTTTTTTCCGAGCCGCAGCCAAATCCCATACAAAAAAAGAGCCAAATCATGTGCAAAATGGGCCTACTGGAGTGAGAATATGACTAACGAGAACTTTTCTACAAGCTGTTCGTTTACTAGATATACGCAGGTGTTTCTGTTATCATTAATCTTTCTACATACACCAGAGAGACATTATAAGAACTGGGGGCATTTTTTAAACCTGTGTTCATTGAGCAATTATGACAGAAACTTGATCATATAAAACACCATTCTGAGAGAAGTATTTTTTTTTTTTATAAAAGAAAATTAGTTAATTTTAACCTGACTTATGTTGGAGCCAAAAAGAGCCAAAGAACAAATCAGTTATTCGAGATGCAAGCCTGAGCTAACATGCACGACCTCGTTCCACTTCGGCCAATGGGAAAAAAAGAGAGGGTCATCTGACCTCGTTTGTCTTCCGTAGGCATTTTGATTTTTGCCTACAGGCATGGAAATTTTAACACTACTCGGGGAAGCCTTTGGGGGACAGTCTGGGTTCGAGTGATGACTTTTTGCGTATAATACAGTAGGAGAGGAGCTGCCAGCGAGTTAATCTATGTAGTCAAATTTCCAAAATGACTACTTGGCTACCCAAGCTGAGCTGCGTTTGGGGCTCAGTCAGGGTGCAATTGCCGTTCTTCTGATAAAGTACTAGTACGGTAGAAGAGGTGCAGCACTAGGGGTTGCCTTTTATAGTCAAATATTGTGAGATGACTTGCACAGCGCTTTTTATGTTTTTGTCTTTAACATCTTATGAGGCCTTTCTTTTTCAAGTGGTATTCAATGACTATTTGACTACCATTACACCACGCCCCTGTATAAAGCATGTCCTTTTTTTCAGGAAAGTCGAAATTCAATTGTGAAATATTGTTCAATAAATGTGTCCAGTGATGGAGAATTGTGTACTGTATTAAATATTCCTGCTGATACCTAAAATAAGCAGAGTAAGCCAACAATGAAGTTTGTGGATAACGCATTTTGTTGTGAAGCTCTTCACATGTACTCAAGTATCTTACGGTTTCGAAATTTTGCACTGGCCTGTGAAGCTCAGGCTCCTGAGGTCTTTCTGTAATCAAATCACAGAATCATAATCAAATTGGACTGAGAAATGTGGCTGTATGCATAATTCTTACTTAACGCAACGTGGCAATCACGATAACTCCCAAAATACTAGAAGTTTTCAGTTTTTAATGCAGTACGTTACGATTAGGCGTATGGCGACTGGTCTGCATTCCAGTCTCATTGCTATTTGGTCAGTCTCTTAATTTTCAGATAATTTTGCAGAATTTTAGTTATGACATAAAATTATATATATACAATACTGCTATTAAATAAGGAAGAGTTCTTAGAAGCTTTAATAGCTGAACAAATAACATCTTATCAAATTCATATGCATGACTGCTCATTGAGCACTAAATAGATGACAGAGATAGCTTGTGATCATGTTGTGCACAGAATGGCATTGTTTCGGAAAAGTCTGTGTATGGAATGGATATGATTTCAGACCACAAATACTGGCAATTTTGTCACCACGCCTTAACAGGCCCTTTTGATATTCACACATTGCTAATCGTCTTCTATTGACCCATTTCAGAATTGGTCGCAAGAAAGTGCTAATCATTGGTTTGGTGGGCCAGTTCGCCATGGCTCTAGCTACATCCTTTGTCTCCACTTACGTTCCTTTCGTCATTTTGAGATGCTTCACATCCTTCTTCGGCATGGGATTTTATTTGGCGGCTTTTGTGATTAGTGGGTTTGCACAAAGTCATGTGATTGTTTTGTGTTAAACTGTGTAAGCTCTGTGAATGGTGATCTTGGAAGACATCATGTCGAGATTATTTTGTATTAAACTTTGTTGGCTTTGTGATTGGTGAGTTTGCAGTAGATCATGTGATTGATTGTATACCGTATCTTTTAGGTCTTTGTGACTGCTGGGTTTGCAAATAAGTAATGTGACTGTTTGCGTTAAACTTTGCGGCTTTTGTGATTGATGGGATGGCAAAAGGCCATGGAATTGTTTGTATTTTCCTTTGCAGTCTGCGTGATTGGTGGACTTGCAAACATCACTTGATTGTTCGCATCAAGAGTTATGACCTTCATGATTAGTAGTTTTGCAAAAAAAGACACATGATTGTTTGTATTACGCATTGTGGGCAGCGTACATGGGTGGTTTGCAAAACATCGTCGTAGGCTTGTTTTAATGACGCTATTTAAAAATTACGCTTGTCTGTAGAGGCTGCAGTGTGTTTGTTTGTTTTTCTTTCTGCGGATGGAGATGGTGATGATGCAGCAGCATCAGGGTTTTAATTTCACAGATTATTGATCAACAGATGGACGGCTGGTCGTAGGGGAGGAATGAAGGGACAGAGAAAAGGACCAATAGATAAATAGATAAATGGAAATGGACAGATAAACGGACGGACGGATCGACGGACCGACGTACCGATTCTTGATCTGTTGTCTCGCTAGTAGTTAGATTATAATTAATTAAACCTTCAAGTTTTCAACATCGGCGTATCACCAGGCATGGAAATTGTGGGACCCCGCGAAAGAAGGATTACTGGTATGATCTACGCGATGTTTTGGGTGGTAGGTCTGTTCATACAGACAGGCTTAGCATACGGTCTCAGAGAGTGGAACCATCTCCAGATAGCCTGCTCCGTACCCATCATCCTACTACCACTTATCTACTTTTTGTGAGTAGAATCTTACTTCAGTCACGCTAGCCTTCTTGATACATTAATAGCAAATGCACGAATACCTCGTAGTTCTCTATTGATTGAGCTCTCCTGCTCTTAAATTTACCATGCTGTTATTTGCCCATATGTAATCAATTTATCTACATTGTAACCCTTCCTTCCTTGCATCTTCTCCCCACCTTCACCTCTCCCCTATTAAAAAAAAAGAAATAATAATTATATAACTTATTTCAAAGTCAAAATACTCCAGAAATTAAACAGAAGATGGAATAAAATTTTGCACACATTAATGGGAAGATTGAATTTGTCACATTAGACTAAAAATGTCAAAAATGGCATGCCAAGACCAGCGTGTCAAACTTCCGAGATACGTGTAATTTGTTATACCTGTTTTTTCTACATTTTAGCTGTGACATACCTACAGCACCTAGATATTTGAAAGTTGCAGCTTTAACAAACAATGTCCATCAACTACTAGACTTTGTGCCAAATTTCAGTAGCATATAATTTGAAGCACTGGAGTTATAAAACTTCTAAATTAAGTAAATGTTTAGTTTTGGTGCCACTCAATATATGACCTAGAGTCATCTATCTCGTTAGGTCCTTCTAAAACTGGGAGAGGTCCTTCTGTATGTCTTGTTTCTAGAAGCTTCATAATTCACCAGCTGATGAAAGAAATGAGAACCTGCTTTTGCTCAAGCTTTTAAAACTTATTCAGTTGACAGCTTGGGGCCTATAGAATACGAAATAAAAATCTAAGTAGACCTCGCATGTTTTTTTCCAGTGCGATTCCTGAGTCCCCTCGATGGCTCATCAGCAAAGGCAGGTACGAAGAAGCGGCCAAAATTCTCCAAACTGCAGCCAATAGAAATGGCTTGGTCTTGCCGGAGAAGATGCTAAAACTGGAGGACATAGAACTGGATGGAAAAGGGGAGAAGATCTGGCACATGTTTACAACACCGGTGCTGATAATAAGATCTCTTGTCATATTCTTTAACTGGTAAGCCTTTGTACAAAGCTTAGTTTATCGATTCAATTGTCTTTGGTGCAGTTCTCTTTTCTGTTCCATAACCGCTCTACTGTTCTGTTCTGTTCCGTTCCGTTTCATTTCTTTCTTTCTTTCTTTCTTTCTTTCTTTCTTTCTTTCTTTCTTTCTTTCTTTCTCTTTTCATTTTCCTCCCTCTGATCTTAATTTCTTTGATTTCCTGTAGTTATATATTGAATTTATATTACTGGCTCAGAGCCTAATGCATTAAATTGAATTTAATTGAAAAATGAATTGTCATCTTGGGGCAATAGATCTGGACAAAACTATTATCAATTCGTTATTCTAATGCAGCAGTCAGACTCTTCTTACGCTAACAAGTATCAGTGGTCCTTATCTGCTGGTAAAATAATGTTAATAGTATACATCTATATTTGAAGACGAATACTGAAGAATTTTTCAAGTTTTCCAGTTTTCAGACCTTTTGTTTCTGACAATCCGAAAAAGGACAATAAACATACTAACATGCGTGTCAAGTCATGCGTGTCAAGTCTTTCCTCTTTAAAAAAAAAGACAACAACGTTATTCATTCATTTCTGAACGTGTTCTAATCTTAATTCTCATATTGCTTTAGTGAAGTTTAATTTTCTCTCTTTGTGTAGACCTCTGCCACCTTTACATGCATGACAGCTGCCACGCTCTTCTTATCTGTGTTCCCAGGCTCGTGGCCAGTTTGGTCTACTACGGGCTTAGTCTGAATGTGAGCAACTTGTCTGGAGACATCTACCTTAACTCCTTCCTTGCGGCACTGGTCGAGCTGGCCTCCTACGTTGCTTGTTTCCTCCTCTTGGACATTTGGGGCAGGAAGCCCCTCCAGTGTTTGTCCATTCTGATTGGAGGAATCGCCTGCATTTGTACTTTGTTCCCTGTCATTTATGGTGATTCAGGTATGACTGTCTTTTCCCCCATGCCCCATTGAACGTTGTTGAACGATGGCGCATACAGAAATGCATTGTTTCCGGAAATATCTGGATGCCGGACATTTGTGGACCTCTTCAAGGTCTAATACAAATTGTGATAATGTATCTCCAGCTCTGTAGTCCAGCCTGATTAATCTGGCCTTCCATAACTGGTGCCGAAATGTGTCTTCATACAAATATACTCAGGTGACATCTCTGCGATGTAGTGTTGTTGTTGTTGTTGTTGTTATTGTTGCTGTTGTTGTTGTTGCTGCTACTTCTGCTGCTGCTGCTGCTGCTGCTGTTGCTGCAGCTGTTGCACGTAATACTTACTCTTGTAAAGCTTTTCAGCTTTGAAAAACTGGTTACAGACCTGCAGTCATGAGCTTGTCAGATTTATGCCAATGGAAATACACGTAGACCTACTAGGACACTTGCTCAGAGGAGCGTGACTTCTTCAGTAGACTTACCTACTCGTCTAACTCCTTACTGTTAAAACAGAGACCGACGCTCGCTTGTATGTTAGAGCTTGAGGATTTTAAAATTGAATCAATATTTTAAAATTCATTATTCTGAGGCTGCAGTAAGAGAAGATGAAATCTGATGAGCCTCGGCCTTACTAGCCCTTAGTGACGCATCGCCACCACTTATGATCTTTTTTTTTCTCGAAACCCGTCAACGTGAACATTCCTGTCCAGATGTGGAGTGGGTAACTGTGGCCTTGTCGCTGATTGGCAAATTCGGGGCAGCAGCCGCTTTTGCCGTCATCTACATCTTCTCCGCGGAGCTGTTCCCAACTGTCATGAGGAATGCTGGGATGGGGCTCAGCTCCTTCTCTGCTAGGATAGGAGGAATTCTTGCTCCTTATATCGCTGACATAGTAAGTGATTTACTATGTTTGTCGTTTTGTTTTTTGTTCCCTTGTGTTTCTTACAATCTCTTTGAATTTCATGTCAGTTTTATAATGTCAGTTATTCTTTTATACATGTACTAGACTAACTCCCCATTCTACGAATGGGACCAACATGGCTGAGAGGGGAATTCACAGGATACAGAATACTCACGGTGGTTTACATGTTTTATTATCAAAGCTAGAGAGGCAGACAATGTGCTAGAGGTGATAGGATAACTAACGAACCATAGACAATCGCCTTAGACGCCGCGAAAAAGAAATGGATCGCAGCGGGCGAAAGGAATTACCTCATCCCGAAATAACTAAAAGTTGGATAATAACAGGAATAGTATTTTGCCAGTTTACCCTTCTAAAAACACAGACAGGACTGCCCTTAAGTCACTCTGAAAGACTGGTCCTGCTACGCTCCACATCTATATAAATATACAGAGAGAGAGGGAGAGAAAAGAGAGAGAGAGAGAGAGAGAGAGAGAGAGAGAGAGAGAGAGAGAGAGAGAGAGAGAGAGACATAGGTAAACATGTATAAGTTATTAATCCTGCAGAGCTATCAGCTTCGGAGCCTTCACAGAAAAAAAAAAAAAGATACACAGCTAATACCGCTGCATTATGTATTATTGACCAATGTACGTATCACTTTTTTTTGGTATATTTTTATTAGCCATGCTCCATTACAATACAATAAAACATCTGCAAGAACAATCTAAAAATGCAAAAGAACTAGAAGCATTTTTAATTGATATTTGACTATTTTGTCGTTTTTGTCGTTTTTTGTTGTTTTTTTTCTCAGAAATAAAATGAAAGCATTCCAGATTTTGTGGACATAGTAAGAAAACAATTTTTCCCTCTTGGTCTTAAAGGATCATTGAATTTTAAATATAGTGGAGACACTAAATCGCAATCCGGATAATCTCAATCTCTGCTTACTCGCAACATTTTCCACATAACACAGTGCTACATTTAAAAAAAAAAATACTAGATGACAGCAATTTCTTTAAATCGCAACTTTTTCCATGCTCCCGAGTAATTGCGATTATGAGGGTCGATTGTATCCTTGTTATCCAGAGTTCTTATGCATACTCTTCAATCGCATCTTGGACTTAGAGAGTTTCCCTGTCATTTGNAGTATCCTTGCTGGACTTCTGGCTCTTCTCCTGCCCGAGACTGTCAACAGAATACTTCCAGACACAGTGGAAGATGCCAGGAATTTTGGGAAGTATGTGGTCATCTCTTATGTAAGAACAACTTTTAAAAGGGTTTTGATACAGGACCTAAAGATGCTCGATAGTCTAGTGTGGGCCATATTATGGTGACAGCTTTGTGTATAGGTCACACCACTGGTACATCCTGAAGTACGTAACTCCCTTGGATAAAATTCTTTTGTTGTGAACGTTACAAGGTCCCAAACAATAGACTTTCAACTGATAATGTATACATTGTTAGTGAGCTCTTTTCGTTTTTGGGGGTGGGGAGGGGGTAGTTTCTTTATTTGGCTACTTTCAAACTACCCTAAAATAGTTTTCCTAGATTAAAGAGATAAATATTTTCACAGATAAGGCACTTTACATTAATAAGTCTGTTGCATCCGTCCAAAACAATTGGCAATTTAGCATTGTAATAATTTATTTTTAAATGCTGTATATGAACTTTTTATCGCCAGGATCTAATTTTTCCGACTTTCGTAAGTTGAACCACCAAAGTTAATTCCTGCTCAAACAGTTAAACAATTCTGTTCAAAATGGTTCAAGGAGCATCCTACTAGTAAATTAGTTACATAGGGGATGGCAATCTGTAATAGAAAAACAAATGTTATTTCTAATGATTCTCCGCCTTTATTATTGCATTAGTGATTACAGTATAATAAGTCTTCTTCAGTACGAAGCAGGTTTATGAGTTTCGGCAATTCTGTAGCATCATTTTGAACTACTCTGAACTTCTAAACACGGTCAAAGATTCTTTTAGTCGGTTTTCACTATGAGAATCAAAGTGTACATTAGCCGATCGCTTGCAGCATTCCATTACATGAATTTCGTCAACCTATATCCTTTATATCAAAGTGCTGTTAATCCTTGCTCTTTTTTCCTTTTTCTTTTTTTCCCCTAAGAAACGTAGAATTTCAATGTTTGTATCTTTCAGGAAAAAATCTGGCAAAAATAGTTACACACTAGATGACATGACGTCAGATGAGAAGGAAGGGAAGACCAACCCAACTTTTAAAATGGACAACCAGCTTTGAGAGACCTGAACTCTGCTACATGACTCACAAACTGCTCTTGCAAATCCACCTTGACTTGCGAGCACGTTCTCATCCTTAGAGGGTGCCATTCTTTATCACCTTCTGTAAAGGCTCTCATTAAGGACATTGTGTCCCACTGCCCTTACCTATCCAATAAGACCGTTACAGCTCTTCTCCAACCACTGTATTGATAGAATAGGCTAATGGTTAAAGGAGTCTGAGCGACGACTACAGTTTTTGGTTACGATTTTGTTCACGTAAATTGATTGGAGTGGAATACCTTACAATTTGACAATACGATACTGTGAAAAATACATGCTGCTGCGTTGCACAGACTTGGCAGTTCGTTCAGACCCAAGCTCTCTATGTATCTGATCGGCAAATGCTATTGGACTTAACACTGCTTAATGTTTTCATTCATAATTTGTATGAAAGTGTTCCCACGTCCCCAAAGATGTATTCACTTATGTTCAAGTTCAAGTTAAAATATTTTATTAGGCCTTAGGTCAGTATCATTTCATACTGCAATACAATACAATACAATACAATACAATACAATACAATACAATACAATACAATACAACGCAATGCAATGCAATGCAATGCAATGCAATGCAAATCAATGCAGTACAGTGCAGTACAGTGCAGTGCAGTGCAGTGCAAGGCAAGGCAAGGCAAGGCAAGGCAAGGCAAGGCAAGGCAAGACAAGGCAAGACAAAGGAAAAGAGGTCTTTAAAGTAGGACACGCACATCAAAAATAATTTTCCAATACTTTTTCTGTCTAAAAATTATCTATGGTGCCCACCGAGTCAATTTTACGAAGAAAGAGCATCGTTCTGTTACCATGCGCGTATGTAATATGACGCAATAAGGAGAGCTAGAGTTACCGGGTTTAGCCCGTGGGTCCAAAATTATTCCCCTTCTCCGATCACCAGAAGCCTGTGGCAAAAACGCTGACGTCACTTATGTTCTAGTACCTACAGACACCTCTACCTGACAATGTATTATTCAGGTTTAAATTAAGGTTCTGGTATTCCAAATTCAAACGTAAAGTTTGATAGTGTAAGCCAGAAAATGTATTCTGTATTTTTATTGCCTCAGCATGATTTTGTTTGGCATATCTACTGTTCACAGAGGAATTAAAACATTCATACCAACATGCTATCACCCGTCCGGAGAGTACTGGCTAGACAGCTTTGCCATGTGGCAAGAACGTATTTGACGTAAGCTTATGGCCGCCACGCACGCAGTGGTTGTAACAATTCGGACTTTGGATAATGTAGCCCTGTAGGTTGTCTGGGACCAGCAGAGACATTATATCATTAACACAGACACTTGAAAGACTGTTTTATTGGAATAATAGGGTATCGTATAATTTAATATGGTCTGTAGGACGGTGCAGT
>JAWQUT010000181.1:401579-411602 GCA_033807755.1 Ellobium chinense | reverse complement strand
ATTTTTTTTCTTTCTTTCTTTACTCTACGTTTTTACCAATATTCTATTTCCTGCACAACAGACTGATTTGTGTATCAACGTAGTAACATCAGTGGCGTTTATAAGGAGAAGCTGTTGTATTAATTTCCTCTCCACTACACGTCTATACTGATCGACACTTACTGGCTACAGGAGGTAAAATAATGAAAGAAAGGAAAAGGGCCAAATAGAACAAAAGAAGAAGAAGAAGATGATGCAAGAAAGCCAAACCAAGGCCATTTTTATTAGTAAATAACGCTGGAGTTTTACATTTGATTTCGAAACATTCTGCAAGGACGTAAACATTACACAGGTAATCATTTCAAGGCCGTTGAGCTATGAATAAACGACAGGCTAAGCCGTTTTATTATGTAGATCGCGTAAAGCTAAGAGACTATTCAAGTGCACGCTTGAGCGATTGCAAAAGACCAGTGTAATACACATTAAGGTTGTCTTTTTTTTTTAATATTTAATATAGTTTTAGTTTCAATTTTCAAGACTTCCCTTGTTGGGATTTATACAATTTATCGAGATACGATTTTTTTTTTCAATACTCCATACAGTAAACCAGAAGCCTACGAGTAAACATTATGTGAGTGTAAATATTAGCAGGTTTATTTTCTTCTTCGTTTTATGCCTACCTTTTGACTACTCAGATCCTAATAAGTCTACTAAGCCTGACACTCGATACCCCAGTGGGAAGCCGTACTCCCGCCCTCCTTTTTTGTCTCCACTGTGGCCGTATCTCCCTCTAGTCAGGTTTACAAGTGCGATTGCGAGTAAAAGTGAAAGGTGGAGAGTAGTCACTAGTCACCAAGCTGCAAAGATTCACTGCCGAACAAAATACAGTCGAAGGTTTCTAGCGGTCATCGCGACAGCTGCCGATGCTACTAAGTTTCATTTTATTCATCATTTCATCGCGACCACCTGTCTAACGTGACCGGGAAGGCCTTTTCTAAAGTCTCGTATATGAAAGAAAGGCAACGCGCTGTGTATGGCATCTATTTGGCTAATCTGAAACTTCGGGAGTAAAGGATAATTTAAAGAGCATTACACTATTTGTATCATAAACGCTCCATAGGGCAACATCGAGCCTAAAAACAAGTTATATGGCCTTTAGAAATCAAGAAGAAAGGACCACTTGTTCAGAGTAACAACAACCAGTTTAAAAAAAAACAAAACTATTTAAGGGGAGCCTAAAGCTATCATTTTGATGAGGAATAAATCAGTGATGTTAGTCATACACAGTTTCTACTCTCATGTCTTTCGGTGCGAAAAAAGGGAGAGGGGGAGGATGAATTGAGGAGGAGGGAGTTGATAGAAACCGAGTCTTATGATGCATGAACCGGTAAATAGGCCTACACCCATTGCCTTTATCGCCTGCCAACTCCCTCAGTGTCCTCCACTCAAAACACGTAGAGTTGGCAGGTATGTAAAATGCACCCCTCTTCTCATATCCTTACCGTCCCTTCATTCTGTAGGCCAAAGTGGAGTAGGTAAAGATCCCAATTGTCAGGATGTTTTGGAAAGCCGTGAGGAGGAATATCTAACTGTGTTAATGAGCCTTGAGTATTTCTGTCAGGACTATATTACGATTTTACAGTACCTGGAGAATACTGAATACTCACCTGTACAGGTTGGAAAATGCATTATCTGTGTTCTTTATTGTTTCTTTCATTTCGTCTTCCGTTTTTTTTTCTGTCCTTATCCTTCATTATTTTCCCTTTGTTTATTGTCATCGTTCCTCGATTTTTCTGCTTTCTTCTTTCTGTTTTTAATAACAATTACAAGCTGAACAAGTTTAACAGGTTTAACAAATTTATCAATCATGCCCAGACAGTGCTGTAGTACTGTATAATCTGTAGTGCCATGTAACCTACATGTATTTCTCGGGTCTTGTACTCGACCCTTGTTCTTTGAAAATATCAGTTTGCTTCATGTTATTTCTTAAGCATTTATTTTCGATACCTATATATCTCCAAAATTCTGACACCATAGAAACTTTCTTAAGACAGGCACTACCTGCTTTTCACTAGACTACCCGTCGCAGCTTGGAGCTTCTACCTTCTACTTTACCCATTTCCAGTATTTACTGTAGGGGATGATGTTCTCGCCATTCCTTTTCCTCACCTTCCTTTAGATTCCCTGCTAGCTTTTCGGCATAATTATCTCCTTTGTCGCACTGATAGCAACAGTTTTAAAAGAAGTCAGATATCTTGAGGCTAACACTAAGTATAGCGTTCACGCGACTCTCACGGGGTCTTCAGACATCATTTATGTGGAAAGCGACGTTAGGCTGCGTCAGTTTTAACAGTTTCCTTGTGCGCATGATCGTTTGTGGATTTGAAATGGCTATTTTGTACAGTTTAGGAGAGGAAAGGTACATAGCTGTTTTTGGTGGTGGTGGTGGTCAATAGTGACAGAGTGAGCTCAGAGTAGTGACGGTGGTAGTGGTGATGAGGGTGGTGGTGTTATCGTTAGAAGCCAGCATCATTGCAAAATGGACATACTCTAACTTGCTCAGTTCACTGTTCTCAACAACTCATTCAGGGTCCATCAACTGACTATAACAGTTCTTTGTTAATTTATTATCCGTTTAAACATGATCTCATTCACGGCTATTTGTTGTTATTTTCCCTCTTATGATTAATGCCTATATCGTTTATTCACGGACACTACTGGAATTCCCTCCCTTTGTCTTCTCCTTTCCTGCGTGTTTTCTCCACCGTGTTGATGATGTCAATTTGGGCCATCCAGCTCCTCTGTTATCTCACAAGCGACTGTCAAATTATCTCAGGATGACTTTTCGAGCACCTGAGGAAGAGCTGAAGTTGTCTTTAGTTTAATTTTATCAACACGGCTGCCATAAACGTGAGACACGAAGATGTAGTTCAATTACTGACTAACAGATTTATTGTCAGAATCTGGAGGTATGGGTTCTACCACCGTAACTGTTTTTGGTCAACAGAGGTATCCTGATGTGCGGTTGAGCCCACTCTGTCACTATTGACCTTTTTTTTTTTCAACGACCATTTATCTCTTCTGTGTGAGTCGATAGTAGAACAAACATGTGCCTAATGTGACAGTTGCACAAATAATTTTTATTTTCAGTCCATTGTGAATGGAAGCTCTAAGCAAAAAATTGTGTTTCCATAAATTTAAAATATCAGCAGTTGATCTACTGTAGAAAAAAATGCTGAATAATGACAATGTAGACCAAATAGATTCTGTGTTCACTGAAAATAGGAAAGAAAAAAATAACAATAGTATAGTAGGCTACTTGCAGGTATATCCTGTTGACAACTTCATTACTACAGCCGAACCTGTACAGTCTATCACTATTCTACAGAGTGGTGGGTGGTAGTCTACCTTGCCCAGATATCAATACGTTAATTTTGAAAATACAGTAATGTTTGAAGCCATTGTCTATACTCAAATCCCTACTTTGAGTTGTTTCCAGGTGTTTTTAATTCACTGTTACAGGATTAGTTTAAAAGCAAACAATAGCGGAATGGCGAGGTCCGCCCTCAGCCTTATGCATGTAGCTCACGGTAGAGCCATCAGCAGGTGGGAAACAGGTAGTAATCGGCTAACATTAGCGGAAATTGTCCAATTGATTTGTCTTGGCTGGGGCTAAGCAGTTTGTAGCTCATGTTATCCATGTGTTAGTCTCAGACATTGAGAATGGGTTTATTCATCTACATAGGTTTAGTGCTTTGAGCTCTTCGATATCTGTCAAAGTAGTGAATTCTATGAAAGTTAGATTTGATACCTGCACACACATTTGCACAGACATGCCACAGCCTATGAATGAATTCGTCTTAATGCATACAGCTGGCCTCAATTTATTGAGACAGCTGCGCATAGTACTGAAAGATATGAATGAAAAGAAACCATTGAAAGAGTAAAGATCACACTAGGCTAGGTTGAAATCTGTCACGTGTTATCATGATAGGCTTCTCTCTCGATCTCTCTCTGAGATTCTCTCTCTCTCTCTCTTTCTGTGTGTCTGTCTGCCTCTGTCTGTGTCTTTCTTTCTCTTTCTCTCTCTCTCTCTCTCTCTCTCTCTCTCTCTCTCTCTCTCTCTCCTTGTATATATATACAGTGAACTCCACTTGAAGGCATAATCATAAGATATTTCTAGGAACAGAAAACAATATAACCTCATGTATTCGAATTCCTGGCCTGCTTATTTCGAATCTCTTGCCACTAGCTTCAGGTCTGCGTGTCTAAGTTAGATTTACCTCACCAAATCGACTAGTATCCAATGACCTCGCATTCCTAAAAAGGTCGCGGAAAATTCAAGCTTTTGAGGTCCTAATAACAAGTCTATCTTCCAGACGAAAACAACCCCGCATTGTGGCAGGTTTTGCTTAATGGCACCTTCTCCAAATTTCATGAATTTGCCATAACCCTAGGCGGTGGTAGATTACCCTAAAGCCCATAAGATAAAGTTTTGATTAACCAGCCTCCAAAACCCAAGAGGATACTGACCGGAGTTTTTGTTTTTTTTGGTATATATGCTTAGGTGAAATCGAAATAANCCCCCCCCTCCAATCCTGCACCCATTTTTAGAGATTCGGACGAGCTCCCTGCAATCCACTATCTGTTTTCCCCAATATGCCTAAAGCAAAGGTTTGACCTAGATTCCCACAGTGTTATTTAAATTAAATTTACTGATTGTGCAATGCTAGGCAGGATTTGGTTTAACAAACTTCATCTGTGTGACACGGAAGTGTCATTAAAGGTAAATTACTGGGAAACCCAGTTGCGTAAACCAAAGCACTGTTTGCACTCTTGTCTGTGAAACTTCATCAACATCCCCACTCAAACCAACAATGCGCATCGAAGCTTAAAGAAGCAATAAATAAAAGGGCGAGTACTTTGTATTCATTGGTGTGGCGTGACATCGGTGGCGGGAAAATCATCAACAATAACACTGATCTTATTAGCTCAGATAAACAGGGCATGCATATATATGAGCAAACTTAATACATACAGCATAACAATTGCACTATAAAGAGCATAACTACAAAGGTACAACATCGTCTGAATCAGTCGGTTTTTATTTCAGCTTTCCTACATTTAAGGCTGTCCGATGCAACCATTATAGAATTCATCAGTTTTGCTTCGTGAGGCTCGACGAGCACTAAGATCAGGAGCCACCTAGCCTACGTCATCGCTAGGGGTCAAACAGAAGACAGGTCACGGGTCAGAGTGCATTGCAGGACAAAATAGCCTGTCACGGCTTGCACTTGAAAGAGAAGGCCAATGTCAACTGTTGATGTAAAGACAGGAATCTGATAAAAATAGTACCAGACCTAAAGTGCGGGCAAAATAAATAAGGGAAAAATAACCGACCCAAATCATGTTTTTTCCACCAAAACTGCAACTACTACTACCACAACGATCTTCACTGCGATTATCATCACCACCATCATCATCATCATCATCATTATCGTCATCATCGTTTAAGAATTAATAAAAAAATTAAAAACTTTAAAACAGACCTAAAAAGGTAGGTTTCGACAGATAAATAAAGTTAATACAAAGGCGCAAATTTTCAGTCTAAAAAGATCTTCTTTTAACGTAAAAATTATTCTAAGACACTCAATGGACTGGTGAAACTAGGTGTGAGTGACGAATAGAAAGAAGTAAAGAAAGTTAAAAGTTCAAAGGCAGATAGTGAGTACAGCATGCTTAAAACCGATAAAAAGGCAGTCGTCATCGTCATCATAATCACCTTAATTCTTATCATCATTATCATAACCATCATCATTAGCATCTATCATCTGTGCCTTGAAAAAATACTTTTAATATCTCTCTTCTCTGACTTAGTGACAAGTCACCATGAAGTTTGATGACATCATTGAGGAGATCGGAGAATTTGGCCCCTATCAGAAGAGGATTTACTTCCTGGTTTGTCTGGTGGCGATATCTTTTGCCTTCCAGACTATGATAGGTGTCTTCNCAAAAGAAACGACTGCGCGGTTCCGTGGTCGGCGAAGTAGGATTACCGCGGCGGTTAATTACGTCAACTGCGCGGTTCCGTGGTGCTCCCGGTGAGTCTGGTACTTTACTCTTGTTGCACCTGCTCAGGTTATAACGATTGACTCAGGGGCGTAGCGAGGGTGATTTTTTTTTTCGATGCTGTAGAATTTACACCTAACCCACTGTCTCTAAACCGCCACTGCTTTTGCTAATACCGGCACTTCACGATGCACATAATATTACTCTATAAGAGTAATCTCAAATTCATAGATTAGCCTACATGAACGCTAAGCCCCCAGACAGACTAATCATCACATTATAATGAAGCTAAGGGGACGAATTCAGGTAACAATCGTGTATTTCATAACCGAGTCGATGCTGAGTTGCGTGGCTGTTTTAGTTTTGCCATTTAGATAATCCTTATTTTTAAAATATCTAATTCAATGTTTGTAAATCTTTGTGTAACCGCCAGTCATTGTTCTGAATAATTTGCTAAAACAAAAATTGCGTTGTTTCCCTTCGTTAGAGGTCACGCGCCACCCTTTGTTGTCTGTCATCAGTAAGCTTATGTCCTGTATTAGAAATTTCCTGTTTAGGTATGGCAAGTCCATTCGAAAATTGGGTGTTGCTGCTAGTAATAGTAATAAAGATAATAATGCTACTTATAAATCTCCAGCCCCGTCATGTCTACTTATTCAACATTACTATTTTATTATCCCAGTAGATTATCAGCTCACTTGGTAATATTCTCAACTCCGTCGGGAAATTTTGGGGGAGCAGTCCACGGTGCCTCTGTCCTCTTCCCAGCGCTTACCACTCTCTTTGTAACAAAAGCCTCCCCTGTTTGTAGCCTGGTACTCATTCTGCGGGCACGTGAACTGGGTAACATGTTATAAGTGGACTCGATTGAGTGCTGTCCCATGATATCATATTATACATGTCTATTATGCAGGTGGGATGAAACGTCCAGCGACAAAAATTTAAAATACTTAGGCACATAACGTGATAAAACCTCCCAAGCGAGAGACAATTATTTTTCTCTATGTCTGTAAAAATTGTCTTTGTTTTTGTTTGTTTTCTAACCTGTTACCATAAAGACTATTCGCAAAATGTACCGCATTTATCTCTATCAGAGAGATTGTGATAAAGCAGACTGGCTTGTATTTACATTGGGTTCAAGCAGTTGTATTCTGGTGATCTGGCGGTACTATCAACTGGCGAGATTCGGTTTGGACTGGAAACTGCAAAAGTTTCGGCACGCGTGTCAGACTGAGTGTCTTAAACATTGTTGAGAGAATTTACAGTTCCCCTTCCATGACAGTGTCGACGCTCGTGGACAGAATAATAATGCAGGGTCTCTTAAATTAAGGGGATAGACCACCCCTCCCTTGTAGACCTTAGTGTATTAATGTGGTGCGAATTGCCCTTTTTGAACTCGATACATTTTGCGTGCAAAGTTACGCACCAGAATGTGGAGGGTTGGTTTCAGGAAGGTTATATGAAAATACAGTTCTTCCTTTCCACGAGATTTTGCACATTTATCAAAACATTTATATGGATGCTTACAGAGAGATTTTCAATACTGATTTCTCAAAAAACAAAAAGAAAATAAATTATTTAGAACTGAGGGAAAGTTTTGTCTCTCAAAGAGATGTAATGAGAATTAATGTTTAAAATTAATTATAAAAAATGCCTCTGTAAGATGTTTAATGTTGCGCTCTAAATACATGCGGGAAATCGAGTTATGAAATAACAACTATATTTTGAGTCAACGGTTTAAAATCAACATTCTCAATTCGCAAAATGCATTATTTAGCCTTTCGGTACATAATTCTGAAGGTAAACTGTACTGAATTAGAAAAGGACAGTTCAAAATAATGCGCTATAATCTACAATGGAGGAATAGTCTCTCCCCTTAAAATATATTGTACCTCAGAGAGACTCTTAACTTTTGAGAGGTAAAAGCAAACAAACAATTTCATGACAGAGGGGAAAAGAAGGAAAAAGGAGGACAATCTTTCTTATCACAAACAAACAAAAAAAAGTTCAATGGATCTAGATCTACTTTCAGTAAAACATTATTGGGGACAACATTCATAAGCCTTGGAGACAAGTGGATTTTAAATAAGTTCATGCAGATTTATGTGTCTAAAGATCGACCGTTGCTGGGAGGTAGAGCCCTCACAGGACCAGCATTCGACGGCATTAACAATGCAAAAAAAACCCCAAAAACGGTGGGGAAGGGAGGTAGGCTCCGAGACATATTTAATTTCTTCTATATTCTCCAACTTCTTAGTCCATTTCAGTGGTCCTTTATCCTTAGGATTCTTCACTTTCTGTGGGTTTTATATTCTTAATTTCTTTTACCTTTGTTGTACTAAAACTCTTCTTTTTCTTCTTCTTCTTCTTCTTCTTCTTTTTTTCCTTCTTCTTCTTCTTTTGTTACTCTCGGACTGAGAAGCCTGCCTCCCAGGCGAGAGTTGCCGTCTTCCTTATGGTGTCAGCCCCATCAAATGCTTTATCCTATAGAGTGCTGGACAGGGTTGCCACATATTTGAAAGCCAAACCGAATGAGAAAAAGAGCCAAAAAAAAAAGGGTCAAGCTATTTCTGGAAAGGACCTACTCTTGTAAGGATTTACACAGTGTAAAAAATTTACCACAAACTATCTATAAATGAAAAAGACACGGATATTATATCATCATATACCTTTCAACATTCCATCAACATTAAGAAATTATTGTTAAATGTATAATAAAAAAAAAAAAGAGATCGTCCAACATTCGTATCAGTCAGATTATCTAGGGGCAGCAGCCCCTGGCATAGAATGGTGCTTTATAGGATGGTTGGGAACAACCAAAGGCAATGGTGGTTCGTCATTAAGCGCAATCCATGCAGTGCCCGGTAGAATTCAGCTAAGCAAAGAAACTGTTACAAAGGTAAAGGGACCAAGCAAAATTCAGCCGCCTTTATTGCGCTTTGTTGTAGGTTTGCCATTCAATGTTTGTACTAGGTTCATGAAACGGTCTTTTGCTTCCTCGGTGGTTCGCATATATGAAAAGGAAAGGAGGGGGGAGGGGGAGGGAGGAGGCGTTGCAAAGGTAGTTTGTTGGGGGTTTTTTTTGGTGGGGGGGGGGCAGGGAGGCACGAGCCGCCATTTTACTAAAGATTAGGGGCGCTAACGTGACAAACAAATTGCACAAACAGGATGTACCAGGCCGAAAATTGGACATCACAGCCATCTCTCTACAACTTGGCACGCTTGATGGGGTTCGATTTAATTTGCAGTTTCTGTCCCTTTGTGACATCTCCTGTGGATATGTTTTGTATCTTAAACACAAAAGAAAGCTGCAAGACAGTAGAGCCTGCATATTTTATTGACAAACATTAAATAACTATTTCTAGTCTGGAGTAAATTTCCTCATCCACACAGCTGTATTCACAAAGATGGTGATTTCTAATGACGCTTTTATAAAAACTAAACTTCTGTTTTCGGTCCATATTTAACAAAAAACTAATGCTCTGACTTGTGAGTGGTGTTTGCTATTTTTTACATCTTTACCTCGTTTATTTTCATACATATATCACTGTCGATTCTTGCCGCATTCTCATCTGTCACAAGGCCATTGATAAAAAAGTTCCACTAACAAACTTTTCACCGTAGATGGGGTTCGAGTTAATCTTGCAGTTTCTGTCTTTTGTGACATCTCCTGTGGACAGCCATCTGTGTAAAATATGGTACTCTGGACATGTTTTGCATCTTTTCCGCCTTTTTACCGAGCTTTCATTTCCGGCCTTCGCAAAACACATCACATTCTAACATACCTCTCGTAGATGCGCAGACTTCCTCGACATGACTAGGAATCAGGTACGTACCCCTGGTTTCCGATTTCATGTATCCATTGAGACAGGCTTGGGGCTGGCAAGAAATCCTAAAGGGCGTGTTTGCTTGTTGCAGATTAGCCAGTTTGTGGTTACCTTATACACTGTTCACCTCCTCACCTCCCCCCCCCCC
>JAWQUT010000181.1:386137-398030 GCA_033807755.1 Ellobium chinense | reverse complement strand
GTGAGGGGACGGATGAGGGTGAAAAATTAAGAGGGGGGGGGATTCGTGGCAAAAAAAAAGTCTACATATAAAGCATGTCCTTTTTTCAGGAAAAGCGAAATTCAGTTGTGAAATATTGTAGAATAAATATCTTCAGTGAAGGGGAAATGTGTACTGTATTAAATACTCCTAGTGATACCTAAAATAGGCAGAGTAAGCCAACAATCAAGTTTGGTGATAATGCAATTTGTTGTGAAACTCTTCATATGTACTCAAGTACCTTACTGTTTCGAAATTTTGTACTGGCCGTGCAGTTCAGGTACTTGAGGTCTTTCTGTAATCAAATTCACAGACACATAATCAAACTGGACTGAGAAATGTGGCTGTATGCATAATTCTTAGTTAACGCAACGTGGCAATCACGGGAACTCCCAAAATATCTGAAGTGTTCACAGTTTTTTGTGACGTACCTTACGATTAGGCGTATGGCCACAGGTCTGCATTCCACTCTCATGGCTATTTGATCAGTCTCTTAATTTTAAAATAATTTTACAGAATTTTAGTTATGACATAATATTATATATACAATACTGCTATTAAATAAGGAAGAGTTCTTAAGAGCTTTAATAGTAAGTTGAACAAATAACATCTTCTCAAATTCATATGCATGACTGCACATGGAGCACTAAATAGAAGACGAGATAGCTTGTGATCATGTTGTGCACAGAATAGCATTGTTTCAGCAAAGTCTGTGTTTGGAATGGATATGATTTCAGACTACAAATACTGGCAATGATCTCACCAAGCCTGAACATGCCCTTCTTGATATCTACGCCCTGCTAATCATCTTCTTTTGCCCCATTTCAGAATTGGTCGCAAGAAAGTGCTAATCATTGGTTTGGTGGGCCAGTTCGCCATGGCTCTAGCTACAGCCTTTGTCTCCACTTACGTCCCTTTCGTCGTTTTGAGATGCTTCACATCTTTCTTCGGCATGGGATTTTATTTGGCGGCTTTTGTGATTGGTGGGTTTGCACAAAGTCATGTGATTGTTTTGTGTTAAACTGTATAAGCTCTGTGTTTGGTGGTCTTGGAAGACATCATGTCAAGATTATTTTATATTAAACTTTGTTGGCTTTGTGGTTGGTGGGTTTGCAGAAGATCATGTGATTGATTGTATACTTTAGCTTTGAGGTCTTTTTGACTGCTGGGTTTGCAAATAAGTAATGTGACTGTTTGCGTTAAACTGCGGCTTCTGTCATTGATGGCATGACAAAATGTCATGGAATTGTTTTGCAATTTCCTTTGCAGTCTGCGTGATGGTGGACTTGCACGTCACGTGATTATTCGCATCAAGAGTTGTGAGTTTCATGACTGATGGTTTTGAAAAAAAAAATTCACATGACTGTTTGTATTACGCTTTGTGGCCATCGTGATTGGGTGGTTTGCAAAACGTCGCCATTGCTTGATTTAATGGCGCTATTTAAAAATTACGTTTGTTTGTAGAAGCTGCAGTGTGTTTATTGTTTTTCCTACTGATGGAGATGGTGATGATGCAGCAGCAGCAGCAGGTTATTAATTTCACAGATTATTGACTGACAGATGGACGGCTGGTCGTAAGTGAGGAATGAAGGGACAGAGAAAAGGACGGAACGACAAAGGAAAGACCAATGGATGAATAGATGGATGGGCAGACGGACGGACAGACGGACCGACGGACCGATTCTTGATCTGTTGTCTCGCTTGATGTTAGGTTATAATTAATTAAACAGTTAAGTTTTCACCATCGGCGTATCCCCAGGCATGGAAATTGTGGGACCCCGTCAAAGAAGGATTACTGGTATAGTCTTCGTGATGTTTTGGGTGGTAGGTCTGTTCATACAGACAGGCTTGGCTTACGGTCTCAGAGAGTGGAACCATCTCCAGATAGCCTGCGCTGTACCCATCATCCTACTACCATTTATCTACTTTTTGTGAGTAGAATCTTACTTCAGTCACGCTAGCCTTCTTGATACTTTAATTGCAAATGCACATATACCTCGTAATCATCTATTAATTGAGCTCTCCCGCTATTACATTTCCTGCGTTGTTATTTGTCCATATGTAAATGATTTATCTACATTTTAACCCTTCCTTCCTTCCATCTTCTAGCCACCTTCCCTTTCCCTTACAAAAAATAAATAATAATTAGATTACTTATTTCAAAGTCCAAATACACCAGGAATTAAACAGGAATTGGATACCATTTTGCACACATTAACGGGAAAACTGAATTTGTCATATTAGACTAAACATGTCAAAAATGGCATGCCAAGGCCAGTGTGTCAAACTTCCAAGAAATGTGCAACTTGTTAGATCTGTTGTTGTTTTTTAATATTTTAGCTGCAATATAACTACCTGTTCTAAATATTGCAGCTACTAGACTTTGTGCCAAATTTCAGTTGCATATAATTTGAAGTATTGAAGTTACAAATCTTTGAAATTTAGTAAAGGTTTTGTTTTGGTGCCACCCAATATATGACCTAGAGTCACCTATCTCGTTAGGTCCTTCTAAAACTGGAGAGGTCCTGTATTTCTTGTCACCAGACGCATCATAATTCACCAGCTGATGAAAGAAAAGAGAACTTGCTTTTGCTCAAGCTCTTAAAACTTAGTCACTACAGAATATTAAATACAAATCTAAGTAATCCTCGTACATTTTTTCAGTGCGATTCCTGAGTCCCCTCGATGGCTCATCAGCAAAGGCAGGTACGAAGAAGCGGCCAAAATTCTCCAAACTGCAGCCAAAGGAAATGGTGTGGTCTTGCCGGAGAAGATGCTGAAACTGGAGGACATAGAACTGGAAGGAAAAGGGGAGAAAATCTGGCACATGTTTACAACACCAGTGCTGATAATAAGATCTCTTGTTATATTCTTTAACTGGTAAGCCTTTTTTCATACTTAGTTTATAGATCCAACTTTCTTTGGTGCAGTTATCTCTTCTGTTACATAAACGCTTTTCTTATTCTGTTCTGTTCCGTTCTGTTCTGTTCTTTCTTTTTTTCCTTCTTTCTATCTTCGTTTTTCTCCCTCATCCCTACTTTCCTTGATTTCCTGTAGTTTATCTATTGAATTTATATTACTGGCCCAGAGCCTCATGCTCATGAAGACCTTGATTTGAATTGAAGTGAAACATTAATTGTTATCTTGGGGCAATAGAATTCGACAAAATTATTATCAGTTCAATATTCAAATGCAGCAATCAGTCCATTCTTACGTTAACAAGTCTCGGCTGCCCTTGTTCTTTTACCTACATGTGCCTGCTAAAAAAAAATGATGTTAATGATATACCTCTAATAGTTGAAGACGAATACTGAAGAATTTTTTAAGATTTCCAGTGTTTTTAGACCTTTTGTTTCTGACATTAGGAAGAAGGACAATAAACATACTAACATGAGTGTGAAGCTTCCTCTATTTGGAAAAAAAAAAGTTATTCATTTGTTTCTGAACGTGCTCTAATCGTAATTCTCATATTGCTTTAATGTCAGTCTTCTCTCTTTATGTAGACCTCTGCCTCCTTCACACACTCTCCCTATCTGTGTTCCCAGGCTCGTGGCCAGTTTGGTCTACTACGGGCTTAGTCTGAATGTGAGCAACCTGTCCGGAGACATCTACCTTAACTCCTTCCTTGCGGCACTGGTCGAGCTGGCCTCCTACGTTGCTTGTATCCTGCTGTTGGACATTTGGGGCCGGAAGCCCCTCCAGTGTTCGTCCATGCTGATTGGAGGAATCGCCTGTATTTGTACTTTGTTCCCTGTCATTTATGGTGATTCAGGTATGACTTTGTCTTTTCCCCCATGTCCCACTGAATGTTGTTGAACGATGGCGCTTTGCCTTTCAGAAATGCATTGTTTCCGGAAATATCTGGAATGTCGCACATCTGTGGACCTCTTCAAGGTCTGAACCAAATTGTCATAATATATCTTCAGCTCTGTAGCCCAGCCTGATTAATCTGACCTTCCATAGCTGGTACTGAAAAGTTTCTTCATACAAATACTCAGGTGACATCTATACGGTGTAGTGTTGTTGTTGATGCTTTGTTGTTGCTTTTGCTGTTCCTCGTAATATTTACACTTGTAGATTTTTGGCACCTATTAGAGGGGCAAATCACTCACTGTGTGAGTGTTATTAATCCGCTAATATATAAAATCCCCCTTTTTTGGGGCCCTGCCAATCTAAATAAAGCATCACAGTTTAAACTTTCAGGTACAGTTTGAACCTTCTAGATAAGAAAATAAAGTGTGTAGGCAATTGTATTCTCACGCGGTCAAAACCAGCCAAATGAAAAATTGGGGACCAAATCAGAATTTAAGGTGATCTTTTTCCAGAGAGATTTGTGAACAATTTTGGGCGTTGACCCCCATTTTTTCCCATTAAAAGATCGGGCAAAAGAAGTACTTTAACCCCCATGAAAGAAATTTCCCGAAATCACAGTGTAGAACAACACAAAATGTTAATTGGGCCAAAAGAAGAAGAAACAATAGGTGCCAAAGACCTGTAGACCTTTTCAGCTTTGAAAAACTGGTTACAGACCTGCAGTCAATATGTGTCAAAGTTATGCCAACGGAAATTAATACACGCTGACCTACTAAGACACCTTTTCAAAGGAGCGTGACTCCTTTAGTGGACCGACCTACTCATTTTCGCCTAACTCCTTCAGAGACCAACGCTCGCTTGTGTGTTGGAGCTTGACGGTTTTAAAATTGAATCAATATTTGAAAAATTATTATTCTGAGGCTGCAGTAAGAAAAAATGAAATCTGGTGAGGCCTAAACCTACAAGCCCTCAGTGACGCCACCACTTATGATCCTTTTTTTTTTCTCCTCCAAACCCGTCAACTTGAACATTCCCATGTTTCCTTTGTCCAGATGTGGAGTGGATAACTGTGGCCTTGTCGCTGATTGGCAAGTTTGGGGCAGCAGCCGCTTTTGCCGTCATCTACATCTTCTCCGCGGAGCTGTTCCCAACTGTCATGAGGAATGCTGGGATGGGGCTCAGCTCCTTCTCTGCTAGGATAGGAGGAATTCTTGCTCCTTACATCGCTGACATAGTGAGTGATTTACTATGTGTATCGTTTTCTTTATTTTTCTTCTGTTTTTTACAGCCTCTTTGAATTTCATGTCATTTTTATAATGGGAGTTATTCTTTTATACATGTACTAGACTAACTTCCCACTCTACGAATGGGACCAACATGGCTGNGGGGGGGGGGGGGGGGGGGAGGGGGCGATTCACAGGATAATATAAACCACTCAGGGTGGTTTGCAGGTGTTATTATCAAAGTCAGAGAGGCAGACTATGTGCTAGAGGGGATGGGATAGCTAACGCACCAAAACGCACCATAAACGACCGCCTTAGACGCCACGAAAAAAATGGGATCGCGGCAGGCGATAGAGATTACTCCATCGCGATATAACTAAAAGTTGGAAAATAATAGAATAAACTGGAAGTGCAAAAGAACTAGAGGCATTTTCAATAGATATTTGACTAATTTGTCGTTGTTTTTTTTTTCTAAGAAATAAAGTGAAAGCATTCCAGATTTTGGGAACATAGTAAGAAAATAATTTTCCCCTGTTTGTCTTAAGGGATTATTAAATATATTTAATATAGTGGAGCCACTTAATCGTAATCCGGATAATCTCAATCTCTGCTTACTCGCAACATTTTCCACATAACGCAGTGCTATATTTATTTTTTAAAATATACTGGATAATGGCAATTCCTTTAAATCGCAACTTTTTCTATGCTTTCGAGTAATTGCGATTGTATCCTTGTTGTGTACGATTTCCAGGGTAACCTGATTGAAGGCGATATCGCCGTCGCCCTTCCTCTGCTGATATTTGGTGGTGTGAGTATCCTTGCTGGACTTCTGGCTCTTCTCCTGCCCGAGACTGTCAACAGAATACTTCCAGATACAGTGGAAGATGCCAGGAATTTTGGGAAGTATGTGGTCATCTCTTACGTAATAACAGCTTTTTAAAAGGGTTTTGATACAGGACCTAAAGACGCTCGATATTCTAGTGTGGTCCATATTATGGTGACAGCTTTTTGTGTAGGTCACACCACTGGTACAGCCTGAAGTATGTAGCTCCCTCGGGTAAAATTCTTTCGTTGTGAGATTTAGAACGTTAAAGGTCCTAAACAATGAACACTCATCAGATAATGTATAAATTGGTAGTGATTTATTTTCTTTTTTGGGGTGGGGAAGGGGGCAGTTCCCCTATTCGGCAACTTTCAAACTACCCCAAAACAATTTTCCTAGATAAGTGGTAATTTAATATTATCACAGATACTGCACTTTATGTTATTAAATTTGTTGCATCCGTCCAAACAATTGGCAATTTCAGCATGTAGCAGTTTCTTTTTAAATGCTGTATAATAATACAGTATAAACTTTTTCTCGCCAGGATCTAATTTTTCCGACTTTCTTGAGTTGAGCTTGAACCATCAAAGTTAATTCCTGCTCAAACAGTTAAACAGTTTTATTCAAAATAGTTCAAGGACCATCCTACAATCTACTATAGAAACACAAATGTCGTTATTTCTAACAACTGTCCTCCTTTATTATGGCATTAGCTACTAAAATACGTTTTTCTTTAGTACGAAGCAGGATTATCAGCTTTGGCAATCCTATAACATCCTTTCGGACTAGTCTGAACTTCTGCTAACATATCCATATACGGAAAACCTACTTGCAGGGCTCGATAAAACTTAGATCGTCATGATTATCTGTATCCACCTATTTACGATAATTAGATCCACGAAACACATACATACAGACACACACACACACACACACACACACACACACACACACACACACACACACACACACACACACACACACACACACGCATCCATGCACACACACACATGCACACAATTTCTACAATATATCTATACACAGCCAATAATTTCTTAAAGGTTGCAAGAGCCAAATTGCAAAGGCCTCTTTAAGCCATTTAGGAACATTCGGAAATGGCCAAGACTAGTCTGCAGGTCTGGTGCCACCACTGCTCAAATTATATACTGTGTACGGTGGGGGTTCTTCATTTTTTTACAATTTTAAATTACATGAAAAGGGGTTAAACATTTGGCCTTCTTTTGCAGATCACAGGCCCGAAAAAATAAAAACCCCTGAAGCCATTGGGAAACACTGTCTGCACCAAATATTTTATTTTACAAATTCAAGACTGTATATCACCACTTTTGTTGTGTGATTTTATGGTATATGATTATTGCTACACAATCAGTCCAGATTTTATACTCTGCTACTATCGACTCTGATAGTCCAATTTTCTTTTTGACCAATTAGGTTCCTGCAACCTTAATTAATTGTTTTAACTATAAGAATGAAAGTGCGGATTAGCCAAATGCTTGCATCATTCCATGACGTCGATTTCGTCAACCGATACCCTCTATATCAAAGTGCTATTAATCCTTCAGTTTTTTGTTTCGTTTTATTTTCTCAAAATTTTCAATGTCAACTTTCTGTCCCTCAGGAAAAAATTTAGCAAAAACAGTTACTCACTAGATGACATGGCGTCAGATAAGAAGGAATCGAAGACCAACCCAACTTTCAGAATGGACAATCAGTTCTAAGAGACCTGAACTCTGCTACATGACTCACAGATTGCGCTTGCAAATCCACCTTGACTTGCGAACACGTTCTCATTCTTAGAGGGTGCCATTCTTTATCGCCTTCCGTGAAGGCTCTGATTTAGGAATTTGTCTCACTGCCCATACCTAACCACCAAGACCATTACAGACCTTTTCCAAACACTGTATTAGTAGTACAGGCTACTGGTTAGACGAGTCTGGGCGACTACAGCTTTTGGTTACTATTTTGTTCACAAAAATTATTGGAGTGGAATACCTTACGATTTGGCAATATGATACTGCGTTGCACAGACTTGACAGTTCGTTCAGACCCATGCCCCTCTCCCATAATCCCCCAAAATTCTGCCCCCCCCCCCTCCACGTAAAAAAAAAATCTGCTTGCCAGAGGAAACCCACTTCAGCTCAAACGTCTGTATTTTTTTTTCAAAATTCCGAAACATAAATTACTCATTCTTCGTATGTCTTCATCCCATTCGCTTATGAAGTATTGTGCTAATCTAAACATATTTGATTTAACCTTTAAGTACCCAGAAGTAGTTTTTTCCCACATTCTTTAAATTGTAAATATATTATCAAGCAATGGAAGTCATCTCTGATATCGTAACATAACCTACATATTGTATCTTTAACTTAGATCTCTCCCACCCCCACCTCTCCACTAAAAATGCACGGGAACTTTGTCTGATCCTAGTATGCTTTGTTATGACATATGTGCACATAACGTTCATATTGCAGGTATGATTTAATATGATTATGCAGTCTGTTATCACTGCTTGCTGATATTGATTCCCTCCATTGCTGTCTGTAGCAGTCTGTTAAGCGTGTTTAAATTCAGACGGAAAGACGTTTTCTAATTCAGCATTCTGTCCATTCATACATATGCGAAGCCATTTCGGGAGAAGAGGTCTTGTTGGCCATGACACAATCTTTGGATCCGAAATTGGCATTTTATTTAAAGCCTTGAATACTTTTTCACTAGCTTATTTTATCCAAACCTTTTTTATGTAACGAAAACTTATAGACCATCAACACTGATGGTATGATGGGAGATCTTTAATAGATTTTAATTAAACTGAATGGACATTTTGTTGTTTTCTGTTACAGGCATTATGATATGAATTTGTTAACTGTGTTTCCACATAATTAATGGTGCGCAAAAAATGATGCCTTCACTTAAACGAGGTCTTCTTGGATGTGCATTGAACTCACAATTTAAAAGAATTTTTTTTGAAAATAGAAAGAATACTTGAAAAGATTGTGAAACAAAAGGACATAACGTTTGGATAATTGCTCATAACAAATCATTTAATATTGAATTTAAACTATAATGACTCTGGAGGAAATCCATAATTTCAAGCTCAGTCTTGATCTGAATAATTTACTAAAAATGCATCTCTGAGTAGGACTACACTTCTTACTCATTTTTAAATGAACGAGTTCTTACTGGGGTCTTGAAAAATGGTCTTTAATTGTTACAGATACAGTGTGTGAAACTTCTGTTTTCATTGTTTTCCTTATGTCATTTTCAATTTTAGACTTGATTGAATAGTGCCATACAAAAATGCAAGACTCATGATATTTGCAAGAATAATAATATGGTGAAATATATTCGTTGCAGAGAAGGGAAATAAGTCATCAGTAATAAGTAAGGGAAATAACCATGAAAATAAGAGACCTCTCTCAGCCAGTGAAAGCGACTGCATTCAAGCCCAACAGATAAGATATCTCATTAAGTTCATGCTGGCTTTGCTTTCTCTCGGGAGATGTGTTCCCCGTAAGTAACACATTGGATTTCCGAATAAAATCCAGTGTTTGGGATCACGACCGTCAGCCATACATCCATTGTCATTTAAATCGAAAAGATATTCACATGGTGTATATGTTGACATTTAGATTAAACAGATCATCACAAAATGTATATATTGACATTTCTATTGAAAAGATCATTACATAAGGCATATTATTACTGACATTTAGATTATAAAGATCATCACAAAATGTTCATATTGACATTACTATTGAAAAGAGTAATACATATTGTATATATTGACATTTAGATTTAAAAGATCTTCACAAAATTAATATAATACTGATATTTATATTACAAAGATCATAGCATATTTTATGTACTGACATTTAGATTGTTTGACTTGACTATTTTTACAGAGATTGTGGAAATATCAAATAGTATATTTATACTTCCTTACTTCCTTAAGGTCATATTATAACAGCTGGAACATTAGGTAACAACAGGAAAAACTAAACAGTAAACGATGCAAAAAGGACGGCGGGAGAAAACTCTGTATAAAAGTTATTGAAACCTATTGTTTTTTCTTCTTTCGGTACTATTAACATTTCGTGTTACTCTACAAATATCACTGTGATTTCGGGACATTTCTCCTACTGAAGTTAAAGTACTTCTTTTACCAGATCTTTTAAGCGGAAGAAAAAGGAGGATGATCGCCCAGAATTGTTCACAAATCTCTTTCAAAAAGGTCACTTTAAATTCTGATTTGGTCCCCAATTTTTCATTTGGCTGGTTTTGACCGCGTGCTAATACATAGGCCTACACATTTTTTTTTTTTATCCAAAAGGTTCAAATTGTAACTGAAACATTAAAATTGGATGCTTTATTTAGGTCTAAGGTCATTTTACACATTTCTACACTCTAACACTGCTGGCAGGGTCCCAAATAAGGGGGATTTTATATATTAGCGAATTTATTGGGTTGTACAAATGAATCATATGCCCTTCTAATACGTGCCAAGTATCTGAAGCAGCGAGGTAAATGGGGACACAAAGCAATAATGAAATGTTGAGGTGGACCCAGAATGAGGCCAACTACAAGTTCCAAAGTCCTGACAATGCCAGTACTGACCAGTTGGTCCTGTGAGTCCAGAATGCAGTCTTTGGGCAGCATTACGAGGCCGGGAAGATTCAGATTTCCTCCACAATATTAGAAGCTTCAGTACAGGGGCAGTATCAGCAATGGCTGCCTTGTATGTTTTTGTGCGTGGTTATGAAAACATGTCAGTACAAAAAATATGGCTAAAACTGGCATTTAAGGAAGAAAATTGATGTGGCTGTGGCTTAGTATTATTCAGAACCATTCCTTATTTTGTTTGAAGAGAGAAATCTTACAAATTAAATTTCTAGGATAAATAGGGTAATTGAAATGGATAACAAAAATTCAAGCGTTCTGAATACTCCGACCATCCTCCACTGTGCTTGCATCTAACATTCTATTTTTAAATACATCAAGAAAGTGATGGTCACATGATGGTTGCAGTGAATACGCAAATTAGAGATAGACAGTTTGCAAACTGGGTTATTTTTATGCTCGCTACAACAAAATACATCAAATGTCACAAAGATAAGAAACAAAGTCATTGGTTAAAAAACATCTCATCACCTGAAAAACTTATTAAAATCAGATAGACTGTTACGATATCCTTAAGTAGCCCCAACCTTTTTCAGCTATCATCCATTCCTAACGTCTACTTCTTTCCCACCATGACACCAATCACTTGTCAAACTGTCAACAAATCGCTGACACACTGGCTATCTCCTCCAGTCCGTGCTTCATTATAAAAATACGTCTATTTACTCTGTCTCAAAAGGAAAAAAAAAAAAGCTTTCATAACGAGTTCCGTAAACGGGAATGTAAACAGCTGAACGACTAGACAAGGTCAGATAATAATGGAGAGTGGCTCAGCTTCATACAAACGAGTGCTTGCCTTCATCTAGGCGATCCCTTGATGCAGATGATGTCTGAAATCTTACGTTTATAACTTTGTGTCTCAATTTGCCTTTGGGGGATTTGGGGGACCCAAACTTTAAATAAATGACTAAGATTTATAGTTTTCCTGAAGAGATCATTAGAATATTTTCATAAATGGCTGACATTATCAGAAAAATATAATTATATACCATTAAACGTGATAAATACTCACAAACTGGGACATTGTCATGATGTGGAAAAAAAATTACCAATTACATGAACCCATTACACCTCTTCTTACTTTATCCAGAGGTCCCAATATCCAATATCTAGTATTTTAGGCCTTTTCATTCAGTAAACAGGGTAACCTTACCCACTTAGTAACAATCTCAAAGAGTGGCTAAACCACACATACCCTGAGTCTACAAATTTATCTGCATCTATCTAAAGCTTTGAAATTCTAATCCAACTTCTTTCCTTCCTCCCTTTGGTCAGTTTTCTGATTTTTTAGGGACTATTTAAAATTGCATATTTTTTT
>JAWQUT010000181.1:367799-384673 GCA_033807755.1 Ellobium chinense | reverse complement strand
AAAGGGCACCTCTAGATGGTCATCTTAGCCTTGTATAAACGCGCTATCAAAACTTCAATTGCGATTTTCTCAAATAAATGTTCTTTTTTTCCACTATTTTCCCTAAGGCTTTCTTATTTCTAAACCGATTGACTTCAGATTTGACATATATATTTTCCACAATATAGGTTTTGATAAAATGCATCCATTTTTAAAATTTTGGTCACGTTTTTGAAACGAAGTTGAATGTTGGGTGGAAAATTGAGAAAAATACACATCCATCAACACACATTATTTCAAAAATTTGTTACAGACATTGTATGAAAAATAAACAAAAAACAAATGCATTTTATCTTTTTTATACAGCTACGATGTAAGTTTATAAAGTTTGAAATGATTACATTCAAATACTCTAGGAACCTTAGGCTTTTAAAAATAGCTAATTTTCAAGACACAAAATTCAAGATGGCGGCGTTGCCATGGCAACCGTATAGAAAACAAAAAAACAAATTCACACTTTTCCCCTAATTTGACCATGCCGAATCTGAATTTGAAGCTTAAAAAGTTCAAGCATTCACAATATCACTCCCGGGAGGCGCACCCCCCCCCCACCTTAAGCGGAAGAGTAAGGGGGATCAGCGCCCACAATAATTGTTTACAAATCTCTTTCAGAAAGGTCCCTTTAAATTCTGATTTGATACCCAACTTTTAATTTGGCTGGTTTTGACCGCGTGCTAATACATGGGCCTACACACTTTATTATTCTTTATCCAGAAGGCTGAAATTAAGATAAGATAAGATAAGATAAGATAAGATAAAATTTAATATCCACGAGGAAAATTCCATTCACAGCTGATACCCATTCAACAATAAATTACATTTCACATTCAACATTAAATTTCATTTCAGGTCATACACATTACCTGACCGCACACGCAACCACACCTTCACACATACCCACACAACCGTTGACACATACCAGAGTGAAATATATAACGATATACTCGTACATGGACTGTACTGGAAACTGGACAACTCAAGAGAGACTGCTGCAACTGGAAAACCGTACGGTTGATGGACAAAACGAATTTTTGTATATTTCACGATTTGTTCTTAAGAACAGTAATAGCCCACTTCTTTGCGAAAATTGTATTTGATTGAAGAGTGGGTGGGTAGAGTCTTTTAGAACTGCACTTAATTTGGCTTTACAAGACTGTTGGTACAGGGCTTCGATTAGATCATTTTCACCTCCCGTAAGTTTATTTACTTTCTTAATGCATCTGTTTATTTTACATTTGTCTTGTTCTCGTGCATTTCCAGCCCAGGCTGCAATACAAACAAACTATTACACTTTCCACAATGGCTCTATAGAACATGCATATCAGGGTGTTATCGACATTGAAAGATTTCAATTTCCTAATAAAATACAAACGTTTACTTATTTTTGGGTGAACGAAAGAAGCGTGCTCATGCCAGTCTAATTTTGAATCTACTTTTACACATAGATATTTGTACGTTTCAACTCTCTCAACATTTTCGTTTTTAATCACAAGTGGTGAATACATTTCTCTTTTGCTATGAAAATCCACAATAAGTTCTTTCGTTTTATTTACATTGAGCTGTAGAAAATGCTCATCGCACCACGTGACGAAAGTGTCAACACAGGACAGATATATTATTTGCTCATCGGCTGGTGTCGAAATTAATCCTTGACTAGTGGTGTCATCAGCGAACTTTATGATTTGAATATTTTTATTCTGACTTCTGCAATCACTGGTGTAAATCGTGAAGAGGGCAGGGGAGAGAACGCAGCCCTGGGGCGCACCTGTGTTCGTAATGGCAATTAATGACTTAAAATTTGAGGTGCTCACACTCAGCTTCACATACTGGGGACGACAGGTGAAAAAAAAACATTGTACCTGAAACTTTAAAATTGGATGCTTTATTTAGATTTCAGGTCATTTTACATATTTCTACACCCTGACACTGGCTTGCAGGGTCCCAAATAAGGGGGGTTTATATATTAGCGGATTTATTGGGTTGTACAAACTGATTGATTATGCCCTTCTAATAGGTGCCAAGCACCCGAAGCAGCGAGGTGGATGGGGACATAAAGCAATAATGAAATGTCGAGGTGGACAACGGACAGATAGAAGTGGAGGTCCATGACCATGAATGTATTCCGCATAGTACCTGAAGAAGAGGAAGATTATAATATCATTATGCTTACATTTCTACCACCATCCAGGAAATAGGCACTACTAGAAGATCCTGATCCAAAAATTATATTCTGTTGCTAGAGCGATGCGTTCCTTGGTTTATTGATACTTTCGCTATTAATGTCACAACACGATTTGCTGCAGCAGCACGACAAGTCGTGACACTATAGTGGACAGCTGCTACAGGAGTTACAACACTCTAAAATGTTTCCCTCAACGATGTGTAAAAAATTAAAGTATCGAGGCTGGCAGACAACATAAACGATGCAAGATGAAGGTTACACTGCTCATTAGCTGCTCATAACTGGACGTACACCTATAAGTTCATAGGGAGTTCGCAATAATGAAGACGATCTTAAAAGCGCTTTGGCAACCCGTGCTTCATGGAGTGACATTTCCAGTCTGGCCTGTAGAGTTACGTCGAGCGCCGCCATGTCTGGATTTGTCTGAGTTTCACAATGATGGAGATCGTGCTCATAACGACAACCAGAATGCAGAACCTGGGATGGTAAGAATGTTACTGCATAAGCGATAAGATGAAATTCGATTGTCTTAGCCAGCTTTGCTTATAACTTAAGTCAAGTACATTCTCTCAGACTGATTTGTTATGTTATTTACGTCCTGCTGTCCATGGAGAAAAATACCTTCAGGACTTATCAGTGCATCTGTGAGCAGTACTAAAAATACTGTGCTTGCCGTCAGTTTTTTTTTTCTACGGTAATCTAGCTCTTCGCGTGCAATGGAAACATCACGATCCATCGTTCTACATTGAAAGAAGAGCTGTCATGGAAAACGCTATTCTGGACACGCTCACTCTGATAGCTGGGAAGTAATGTAACACAATATTATACCGGTAGTGAAATTCGGATTCAGAGAGAGCCGCGGAGGGAACGTGGGCCTCTTTATGTGCAGCTGTGCACAGCAGAATAGCGAAGTCAGATGTGGCCAGAGCGAAGAATGTCACATTCACGCGGCTCTTAGCAAAGCTTGGCTTGAAACACTGGACGTTGAAGCAGTTGCTGGCGAAACCAATAAGAATAATAATGAGAGCAAGAATGAGGCCCACTACAAGTTCCAAAGTCCTGACGGTGCCAGTACTGACCAGTTGGTCCTGTGAGTGCAGAATGCAGTCCTTGGGCAGCATTACGAAGCCGGGAAGATTCAGATTTCCTCCACAGTATTAGAAGCTTCGGTACAGGGGCAGTATCAGCAATGGCTGCCTTGTATGTTTTTGTACGTGGTTATGAAAACATGTCAGTACAAAATATATGGCTAGAACTGGCATGTAAGGAAGAAAATTGATGTGGCTGTGGCTTAGCATTATTCAGAACTATTCCTCATTTTGTTTGAAGAGAGAAATCTTACAAATTAAATTTCTAGGATAAATAGGGTAATTGAAATGGATAACAAAAATTCAAGCGTTCTGAATACTCCGACCATCCTCCACTGTGCTTGTATCTAACATGTTATTCTAAATACACCACGAAACTGATGGTCACATGATGGTTGCAGTGAATGCGCAAATTAGAGATAGACAGTTTGCAAACTGGATTATTTTTATGCTCGCTACAACAAAATACATCAAATGTCACAAAGATAAGAAATAAAGTCATTGATTAAAAAAAACATCACATCTCCTGAAAAACTTACCCAAATCAGATAGACTGTTACGAAATGCTTAAGTAGCCGCAACCTTTTTGAGCTATCATCCATTCCTAACATCTACTTCTTTCCCACTATGACACCAATCACTTGTCAAACTGTCAACCAATCGCTAACACACTGGCTATCTCCTCCAGTCTGTGCTTCATTATTAAAATAAAAGTCTATCACTCTATCTCAAAAGGAAAAAAAAAAAAAGCTTTCATAACGAGTGCCGTAAAACGGGAATGTAAACAGCTGAACGACTAGAGAAGGTCAGATAATAATGGAGAGTGGCTCAGCTCCATACAAACGAGTGCTTGTCTTCATCTAGGCCAATCAATAAGCAATGGTCTTTCCTTGCATAAAACTAATAGTCTTATTTGTTAGTGCCTGCTGAATGTGTATATTAATATATGGTGGTGGTGATTAAAGTTTATATTAAAGTTTACATATTGACTGGGAAACAATCTAAGTATTTCGGCCTATTCGTGGCCTTCTTCGGGGTCATAATGACCTAGCAGACTGAACAGTTATGAGTCACGAGCACACACACACACNATGATCGCTATTTTTCTCCACGTTTAAAAGCAAAATACTATGAAATAAAATGCCAGATACATTCAAAGCTTCCGTTTTACTTTTGCTTCCTCTGTCCATCGTTAGTTTAGAATGGGTGTGCATAGAGAGTAAAACGACTCCAACGATTCTTTGCTGCTTCGAAACTAGGGACATGAGCACGTATGGAGATGTCCAGAGTTCAAGGATGTTGTTACCGCAAACAAAATAACAAGTAACAAGAGAATAAAATAGACTATTATTTGTAAACAAAAGCAAGAATAAGAATAAAAAGAAGAAGAAGAAAAAGACGAAGAAGAAGAAGAAGAACAACAACAACAACGACGACGACAACAACAACAATAACTATAACAACAACGTCAGTGTTTCCAGTACCAGCTGTGTCCATGATCTAAGCCGTGCACAGTTTAATATGAAAGAGTGCGCACTTACAGGTTACCTTGTTATGTCGTAATTCGTGTTTTGTATTTTGCACATGTAAGACTTCTACACACGATCTTAAATTTACTGCTCATATGATAATAAATCAAGATGTTCGCAGAGGCATTCGTATTCTGGAGAAGCATTGATATGCCTCCAAAAGCATAGAGCACATTTTGATTTGGACCGTCAAAAGACAGCCCGGGCACAGCGACCATAACGATTGCAGTAACATAAATCGGACTACAACAGATGATATAAACTGTAGAAACTGCGATGACCATTTTGGAGACTTTCTGGTCCCGAACAGACGCGTTGTCTGCAGACGTTCGCGTTGTACACGTCTCACGCCAGGCAGCTTTGCTGCGTAATTTGATGACCAAGATGGCAGTGGTCACAATGATCGTAAGATATGCGCTGATGGGAATAAAAATGCTATTGATGGCCATTACAGTGGGCTCTATAACCTGGCGATCAGGGGTGTACACCACTTGTAGTATGGTTCTGTTGCTCTTCGGGGAGAATATCCAAGTAAGTCTGGCTACGTAGTATATTGGGGCGACACTGATGACCATCAGGATAAAAAAGCAGACGATGATGGCTTTGACACGCTTTGGAGTGATGATTGTTTTGACCTGAAATCATTATGAATAATGGATCAATTATGGCCTGGCGTGAATCATTTTTACCAGGAAACGAATTGATAAATCGGCAATGGAAAAAAAATAAAGAAAATATAACTGTTTCAATTCATTTATTTGGTTACCAAACCTAGATGTTCTTGCTCCTGTAGTGAAAGGTTTATAAGCAATAAATATTGAAGGAGACGTACAGAAGATGATGAGTAAAATCCCAAAAGAAAAGACAGAAAATGTCAGGGAAGAGCCGCAGCAGGACATTTATCACCATGTCTGTCTTGGTACCATAATATTTACTTGTCTGTTAAAGCATAGAGAATATCGTGTAACACATTCCGTCAATGTATCTGTAAAACTATGCAAAACTATAGCTAAACGAACAACCCACAAGATCTTTTGCATTTTGTTTGCGAGGTTTAAACATAGCCATCCCTGATGTTCTTCGTCTAGGTAAATTGTTTTTTCTGATTTATGAAGAATTATCCTATTAAGCAAACGCTCGTGTGGTCCATGAATATCGTTAGATAACCAACCAACCTAGCCTAGACATCATAAGAAGCAGCGCCTACGCAGGAACTCACGACTGTTAAGTCCAAGATTTATGTGTTCGACTCTCGAGCCGGGCTGTTGACGTTGTAGTGTCTCTGGAAAAGACTTCTCTTTCCCCATTCCACTCCTTTTTGTTTCAAAGATGACATATTTCTAACAAACCTCTAATAGGTCTGCACCCAACATTACTGTGACTGACGCCTACCAATCAAAAGCGAACCTTTTTGTTAACGACTGCCCACAGAATTCAACGATAAGGTGTGTCTTCCCACATTCTCAAACGGCAGGGACCAGACAAACGCAGCCCAAACCTGTAATGGTCTCATGATACACAGACATCTCTCCAGTGTGATGAGGGCGGTAAGCCAAGAACTCACGCCTGTAAAGATGAAGTAGGGCCAAGCGCTCACGATGTAATTCATATCAAGAGCGTCGAAAGGCAAGTCCAGACGGAAGAAACTGGCACTGAAGAAGGTCTCGGTCAAAATTGACGACACCAGACCTCCAAAATCTGAGATAGCTAAACCTGCAGGGTGGCACAGTTATGAGATGATGATAATAATAATAATAATAGTAATAATAATATTAATACAGTAATAATAATGCAGTTTATAAGTTTTGTATCCAGGTTGATGCCCGCTCGTGCGACTGCATGTTATTATTACCCCAGATGGCCAGGTCATTTAGGACTTCCTCAAATCCCTGGGGAGTATGCATTGCCGCTGCCATTTACAGGCTGTGATCACTGGCGTTCTGATAATATCTTTCACTGCCTATAACCAGATGCCCATTTCTTTACAGGCTGGTGGACTGAGGAAAATGTGAATGAGATGCTCTCCCAAGGCACTTATAACACGATTGTGTTTAGGAATCGAACTCACGACCTTAAGGTCTTAAGTCCAACTCCGCAACCGTTCGGCCACTCTACTCCATAATGATATAGCGTCATTCTGCTTCAAATAGGGCTTAAGTCATTTTTCACACTTCTGGAAGAATGCTAGTGAAACATGTCCATGGGAAAGCAACAAATTATAATGTATCTTTGAGACTGCAGTTTCGGTGGGAAAACATTAATGCATTTAGTCATGTTTAAATTGGAAGGAGGTGTAGGAATGGGTTTGAACTGTACAAGTTACGCTTGATGATAAGATTACTTAAGTCTCCACAAAATTGAAGTGTACACTTACCTGAGCCCAGGAGAGCCAAACAGTTACTTTGTTTCGGTATATTATGAACCTTAGGGCAGTTTATATATGATCACTTAACATTTCGTCACGTTCATTCCACGTCTGCTTAAGTCATTTTGTTTTTTTTATGCATGATCTGAATGTTTCTATTACTATGATATTCAATGTATCTTCTTTTTCTCTATAAAAAAAATGTAGAGTTTTGATTTGGTATTATATCCCAATTTTACAAGCTAAGCCACATCTGCCTCATCAGTTTGCTTTGGGCAAAAGGTCGAGAGCGCTCAATTTTTTAGAAACCTCAAAACATGACCTAGGCTTTATACGGAATGAGCGATCGAAATTTCGACAATTATTGTCAGAGAATACCATAATACTTTACCTAGTAAGCTGACGTTGACAGGATCTTTCAGACCTAGTCGCACAAAGCAAGTGATGTTGACGATATTTGCAACCGCACCAAAACTGCTGATAATGGGTGTTAGGCTTACAAAGACTATCCACTGGAATAGAGCAAGTGTTCCTTCATCGATCAAGATAACAGGTGTCTCTGGTGAGGAAAACAGATGTGTGTTTCCTGCCGATGTTGAGCAGCTTGAGCCACTGTCAGACCAACTGGTTGTGGTCATCGTATCTGAGAGAGTTAAGACAATGTAAATTTAATATGGACGAATTGTTGGTAAGGGTTTCACTCTCCGATTATGACAATTTGTTTCTATGCCAAACAAAGCAGCGCAGCCCGTAATGGTCTACTACACTTTCAGTATTTTTACCAAAGTCTACTGTGTGTAAATGAAATGCCTAAAGCATTATAAATAACGCAAGTTCAATTTTTATTGAAAAAAAAAGGATATGAAAGAGTAATCAAACATTACAGAAAACACTCACAGACCTAATCCATGTGGGAAAAAGAAAGATAGAAAGGTCAAAAGAAATATATACAGTGGAGCACACATAATGCTTACGTTTTGGGACCGATTAAAAGTGAACTTATAAACAGATGTACGTATCAACCGTACAGTTACCCTTACATAAGATAAAAAGGGACCCAAAATACTGTTCTTGTTATATCGTTATATTAAGTGTGCTCCACTGTAAATGAGCTTGAACAGATAGGTGAAACATGAAATTTCTCAAGCTGGCGGCGCCCCACATGCTGGGCCTTAAAGGGCTATATTATGAGTTTTATGCTTCCTCAGGGACATAAAAGTCTAACCCAATTCAGTTATAGAACGAAAAAGGCAAAAATCTTTATTCACTATATTATGTTGCACAAATAAGGCAAAAATCACACCAGGCCCAGAGAACAGACCTCAGATTTTAAGTGCACTTTACATATTCGGGAAAAGATGCAGAAGATTCCACATTCCCAACTGGACAATAGTAATATTCTGTGCTTGGGTCACATTCAATTACAGTAAACAACAACAACAACAACAACAACAACAACACAATAGTTCATTGATCAGTCTATACAGTATGGGTCCTAGATTTGTCTCAGATTATTCCACAGTTCTCGGTGATGTAAAATAAATTGAAAGTTTTAAGCTTCACTTTCCCTGCCATATCTCTGACCATGTATGCAAGAAAGTAAACCCTTTATTAGGATAAACCATCCTTTTCGTATAGGGATTTTTCGCTCCGAGACTTTCAGAACGATATTTCAATAGAAGATTTATACTTTAAACATCCTCCTTCTTTAATTCAGTGAATATCTATTTTGAAAAGTTCGATCATTACTGTTTACAGGTGCTCTTATAGTAGGCGAAGAGCGAAAAACATTCCTAACTTTCAAATTAGATTCAACTTTTTGTAGGCTTACTGCAGAAATAGTTGTGTTGTTGGTTTTTTTTGTCCGTAAGGATCTAATTTTTACGAATTTTGCAAGGCAGTTTTCTCTGTGGGTATGAGGGCATTAGTTTCTCCTGGTAATCCGATTAACATCACAGGATAGCCAATAATACATTTTTTGCAATCCTTCATTTTTATAGAGAAACATAATATTATCAATAATATCCAAATAATAAGAGGTTATAGCTGGAAATAGCGACATTTGCATTTCTCTTAAATATTACTGCCTCCTATATTTTTTTTTGTTAGTAATAAGCCCCTTCCAAAATTTTTTAACGCAACCCTGTTTTACCGCGACTTAAATTCAGGTCTAGAATTTCGAAAAAAAGAAAAAAAACACTAACTTATACAATAATTGTCACACACACACACACACACATTTATTTATATTTATATTATTATACACACACAAAGACACCGAGATATGCGTCAGCTGCCATACTAAATATCTATCGCTTGTATTGTCAGTAATTATTGATGTCAGTTGCGAAGTTCTGACATGATGTGAACGCATTACTTTGTATGCATAATATTACTAGCCTTCGACAATACAATTATGTAGTTCCCAGGCTCTCTGCCCACAAAGTCCCGACGAAACAAGACAGGGGCAGGACAGGCATAATTATCCTTTCTTGTCCCGACGAAACAAGACAGGCATAATTATCCTTTCTTAGGTCCTGAATATATCTTTACTTTGCTGAAAAACGACCTTATTATTAAGATGTCGGCTATAGTCCTTGACCTATTTTGTACATACTTCAGAGATACATATCTATTATTATTCATGATGTGATGAAAACAATACAAGTACAGTTTATTTATCATTTTTACATTAGGACACTTGCCTAGATAAGGGGCTTATAAACCTCATTACTGTTATCATGAAATGGCCAATAAACTTTTGTAGAGCAGAGCTACTGCATCTAGTAATTTGTATGGAGGTAGAAAGAGGGAATTATTAAAAATAATAATTTGATGCTTCATATTTCAGTCCAGAACCTGAAATGTAGGTGTGCTATATAGACAGAGAGATCCCTCATCCTCCCCTCCCCCCACCCTAAAAAAATCACTCTGACCTCTGCACGGTGAATACAAATATCACGTAACTGCGTTGTTTTCATCATGTTCGATGTTATGACATATCATAATCTACTAATCTTGTCGCCAGTATGACAAGTGAAAACTGATATACTATTTGATCACAGACCAAATACTGAAAAAGAAAAAAAAATACTTTTTGATCATCAGTCTTTTTACTACTGGCATCCAAAATATAATCAGTGTCTAGATCGTGCCTTGTACAAATCATATGCGCTGACAAGACTCAAACCCCAGAATTTTCGCACCAGGAGACAAGTGATCTCCGTTCCGACCATCCTGCCAGCATTGAAAGAGATTGTGTACTGAGAATGATAATGTTTATCCAGATTCATGGAACTTCTGTTCTGGAATTCACATACCATCAGCCATTATAAGTATAGCAGAAAACACCAAATGCTCTACATAATTTTTAAAAATATTTTGTGTGCATATTGAAACATCCGCTGTAAGATAGAATTTCATGAATTCTCTCTTAAATCGACTCCATTATCTGCCAAATTTAGCCATGTGGTTGTGTGTTGTAATGCTTCAGGTATTATTTTTCATCATGACGTGTTATTACACAGATATTACACTAATTACATGGGAGATGCAACATACGGTTGTTGTACTGATCTCCTGGTGCCATGACATAAAATGATCAATTCGTTTACCAACACGATGTAGTCCTTGATCTGTTTCGTAGAGCTTCCCTCCTTTTCCCACGGGAACGTAGGGATTGGGTTGGAGAGGGGGGCGGGAGTCGTCATTGCGTTTTGCTTCAAACTCGTTTATTTTGTTATGTTTTGGGTGTTGGTGCTTCACTGTAAGTGGACAACTTGAGAATCTACAAGATGCAGTTCAAGTAATATCTTCTGGGCCCACTAGGTAAGGTGCGACCTTACTTTATGTCCAATAGTTATGTCTCCTGTCACGTATCAGCAAGAAAGTTTTGTCGAGACTTTAGCAATATTAAGAAGGTTATCTATTAATGTTATCAGCAGTTATTACCTTGCCTTTAACTGAAAAACAAATGGACTAACGTTATGTGATTCACAAAGATGAAAAAGATGCAAGACTGTGACAGAAAAACACAGCGATATGGATTATCTCTGCGAATTTACTAGCATAACAATTAATACTTGTGGTACAAATCACAATGTGCATTGAAATGGCCTAAATCGGACTAATATCAAATGTCGAATAAGGGAACCATGTTGTGTATGAGATCAGGAAATATGTTAAGACATTAAAAAAAAAAAATAAAAAGTGCCAATATCTTCCCACGAAACTGGCAATTTTATTAAAAAAAAAAACAACACTGACCGTTTGGCTGTGTCATGGAAATGTTTCTCCAGCGTTCTCTTAGAAAATAAACGTGAAAAATGACTTTGGCCATTCTCCTGGCACAGTGACCAGATGGAAGGAGAAGCCAGAGATCTGATATGGATATCAATATGATTGCGTTGTGCTAAACTCTGTACAGTAATAAATCTACTCATGATGGTCTTCGTCTAAGGTCGGTACATTTTGGTTCTATTGTGTCTATTGTGTGAGTTCCCTCTCACACCTTCCCATATACAAACACAAGACATACTGTCAAATGACGTTACAAACATCTACTCTGAGCGTCCGAAATGAACAGGCTCGTAGTCTTTATTGTAGTAGAACATCAATCGATGGAGACACTTTTGTTAACACAAAGACATGCATTATACGCATAAACGTTTTTCTTGGAAAATCACAAACCATTTGAATGGAAAACATATGTAGTATCATGAGTAGAACAATATTTTCACACATGTGAATCGGGGGAGCAAGAGGCATTAGATAACCCCGAGTGAATAACTATCTTAAGAGTTTAGAATTTCACTAATCTATCTGGATTTACGTTGATTTTCCATTGCTGTTGCTATGCATGGTATTCCCCATTCTCATATATCTTTTCATAAGAATAAGTATTAATATATCAATAACATTTTTATATTATATTGTATGCTTTATCGAGTTCTCAAAAAATGTGAACATAAGAATGTTTTTGTTTAACTCGCAGGAAATGTTTGTTCATATGCCAAGCAACTTTAAGGGTCTCGTTTCTAATACATACTCATCAAACAATATACATAATACTAAAATATAAACCTATCAAAAATATGTTTATGAGAAGTCACTGTCAGCCTTTGCGACGAAACACCTCGGTGATATCCATCACCACAAAGCCATATAATTGTTGATAGACAGTGGAGAGAAGATCGGGAGTAAATATTATAATTAAGTCTTTCTCAAGGGTACAATAACATAGATACTCATCATCCTTATTTTTGACAGTCTTATGAACGCGACTCATAAGCCGCAAGGCCAGTCTGCTTCATTGTCTTTTATGTATGAAGATGCGAAAAGTTCCTGGCATTTTTATATGAAATTTTACATAACTCCTATAAAATCAGAAAACTGGCCAAGGGGAAGGGGGAAAGGGATCGGATTAAAATTTCTGAGGCTTAAATAGGTGCAAATGAATTTATGGACTAAGAATAGATGAGGTTTAGATACTCAAAAAATTATAAACTGTGTGGTTAGTCCTAGGTAGAAAAGGTTACCCTGTTTACTGTGTGAAAAGGCCTAAGATATTAGATGGCCTCATTCACTGCCTAAGTTCTGATAATCTAATTTGTTTGGGGGCATTTTTCTAATTGTTTTTTGCTTTTTACACACAAAATACTTCCTTTATGTCGTAATTCAGGTTTTGGTTTTTGCACACAGAAGACGTCTACACATGATCTTATACCTACTGCTCATATGATAATAAATCAAGATGTTAGCAGAGGAATTCATATTCTGGAGAAGCATTGATATGCCTCCAAAAGCATAGAGCACATTTTGATTTGGGCCGTCAAAAGAAAGCTCCGGTACAGCGACCATAGCAATAACAGTAATATAAATCGGACTACAACAGATGATATAAACTGTAGAAACTGCAATGACCATTTTGAAGACTTTCTGGTCCCGAACAGACAAGCTTTCTATAGAGGTTTGCATTGTACAAGTCTCACGCCAGGCAGCTTTGCTGCGTAGTTTGATGACCAAGATGGCAGTGGTCACAATGATGGTGAGATATGCGCTGATGGGAATAAAAATGCTATTGATGGCCATTACGGTGGGCTCTATAACCTGGCGATCAGGGGTGTACACTACTTGTAGTATGGTTCTGTTGTTCTTCGGGGAAAATATCCAAGTAGGTCTGGCTACGTAGTATATTGGGGCGACACTGATGACCATCAGGATAAAAACGCAGACGATGGTGGCTTTGACACGTTTTGGCGTGATGATTGTTTTCACCTGAAATCAATAAATGATTGGATTGTTATGGCCGGACGTGGATTATCTTGGCCAGGAGATGTATTGACAAAGCGGCTAGGAAAACAAGAATAATAAACTTCGGCAAAGTCGTTCAGATCACGTTCAGTTCAATAAGGGGGAAAAGACCTAAGATCAAATCTAACTTGAATAGTTTCAGCTCAGATCAGCTCCATCTGGTTTCAGAAACCGGCATTCGGTTGTGGTTTTAGCGGTATCATTGAACTGTACTGAAATGTGGATATTATAAAATGTAAGTTTGGATCTAGCGCCCACAATCAGGAATTTGTGTTGTCCGAGTACTTTTTATGAGGAGCAAAGCAGCTAGGACTGTTGAATAGAAATGCGGTAAGCAGGGACTTGTGTTAATCAAAGCATGTATTAACTAAGTCTCACTATTGTTTTGAGTTTGTCAGATATTTGATAAGATGGATAAGTTTGATACGGAAAAAGTAGAAACTCCGGATCTGAGAATGAAAAAGATTTAACTAATAGATGAGAACTGAGATTGCAAGATCGAAATATGATTCCAAAGCTGCATTTGTTTGGTTTCTGCAATTTAATAAAATTGGAAGCTATACCCTTTCCTTATCAAAGGACGTATCGATCGCTAGACAAGTCAAATGGCTACGACTAATGCTGAATAGACAGGAAAGAATGCAATGACTTGCGAATAGTGTATGCTATACTTATATATATTCCTCATTCAGTAGCATAAAGACCACCCTTGATTCTCGTCACATCCTCCTCCGCCACCAGGCCGTTGATAAGATATTCTACTAACAAATTTGAAACCGTAGATGGTTGCTGCCATGTTGCCGAGCTCCTTCTTCCTATTTTGTACAAATCACGATACGTTTCTAATAGTCCGTGTGCTTCCTTCCTCGCTGTGAGTGGCGAGCATCAACCAAAAGTGTATCCATTTCTAAGGATTGCCCACAGAATACAAGGAAGAGGTGTGGCTTCCCATTTTGTCAAACTGTAGTGACCAAACAAACGCAGCCCAAACCTTTAAGGGTCTCATGATACATAGACATCTCTCCAGAGTGATGAGGGCGGTAAGCCAGGAACTCACGCCTGTGAATATGAAGTAGGGCCAAGTGCTCACGATATAATTCATATCAAGAGCATCGAAAGGCAAGCCCAGACGGAAGAAATTGGGATTGCAGAGGATCTCGGTCAAAAGTGACAGCACCAGAGCCCCGAGGTCTGAGACAGCTAAACCTGCAGAGTGATATAATTATGACATGTATGATATACTATAGTCCAGTGGCAGGACACATAATCTTACACTATCTGTTAACAAGCATTTCTTTGCATTTTTGAGTAGTTCTTAGTACCCTTTTAAATCTGAATTTAAGCTCGAATGGCTGCATGCCAGCCTTTTGCCTTTTTCAGAATCCAAAATACCGCCAAAAAAGGCCGAAACATATAATGAAAATCTGTACTTTATCATAATTTCTGATCTAAGCACAGTAGAATGATGATAATGGAGTCTACTGGTATGTTTTTTCAAGGGTGACGAATCTGACTGTAGAGTCATTTTGCTATTTGGAGGCCATCATGATGATGTTTTTGACTATTTCATATCAATGGTCCAAAATTTTAGAACTTTGTCACCACATCACTTTGATTTTCTTGAATTTTGGCACATCTTATGAACACGGGTAAATTTGCAGCTCAAAATATTTTTTTGTATTTTTTGGTGATTTTTTTTTTAAATTTCAGGAAAAGCATGCATATGGAAAACCGCTGCCAATTCCATATTTGAGATTATATATGGATATAGATTACACAACTATAATTAAAACATGCCCTTTCCATCTTTCAAAATTATCTGCCCCTGAAAATGGCGCCATGAGAGAGATTAATGAAGTTTGTATTTAGTCTCCCTTTTTTTTGTCTTTACACATTTTACATTTGTTGAACCAGTGCATATGCATTATGATCTTATTAAGTACCATTCTGAACCAAAATAAGATTTTCAGAATCAATATCTTCCTGCGGGATGACTTTGTCCTAAACGTATCCCTCTTTAAAATGGCGAAATTGAGCCTACATTAGGCTCTCAGATTTTCTTCAAAATTTGTCATTTATAAAGATCATTGCTATCGACCTGTGATGGCTTTTTGTTTTTTTTGTTTATTTAATTCGACTTCGTTATAGAACATTAAGTTTATAAAGAAAGTACGTGTTACAGAACCCAGTGCATCAATAATGATGAGGGGTCATTACTTATTAAGGAGTACAGCCCTAATGCTGTCTCATATGGTTTAGCTCTAATTTGTTTTCTATGACAAGTGATTAAATCCTCGTAACACGTACATGGAAATCCATTGGTAGACCATGGAAAAATGACTACGTGATTAATTACAGCCAAACCAATACTATTGTCCACTTTTCTTCACAAAATGCAAATGTAAAGAAAATACAGTCACAAAAATCAAAGTAAAATTATGTAACTTTGATAAGAAACTCACTTATTAAAGGTGATATAGAACACAAGACTAGGACTGTCAGCAGAACACAAACCTAGGACTGTCAGTGTTCTATTCATGTTCTATGTCATAATCATAAATGCATGAACTTAGAAATAAGCATCCAAAAGGTTTTGAAATCTAGTCACTTGTACTCATGTGACGTTGTACGCCGCCTTGCACACAAAAATGGAGCTCTAGGGCAGCACAAACACATGGGTCAGAAATATCCAATAAATTTCAGACTCTTATAACCATTAAGGCCCTGTCACTGGGCAGGAATTTAAAAGTATAATAACGCTCTCCACAGACTGTTTTTACATAATCCCGACATATCCTTTACAATCATTATCACGAACAGTAGCTACGTATGTCTCAACTTTGAACCGACATTTGTTAAAAATTTCACCGAAACCTTCGTCAGTACTTAGTTTAGTATAACAGTTGTCGTGGTCGGCAGAATTATTGTAGAACGATATTTTGTCAACTGTCAAATGTGTATAGCTGTGGTGACTGTCTCTTCCTGGACTCGAATGCTTAGGCAGGTGCAAGAAATGAACCTCCAGGTATGAAGATGCCGATGTTTTCTTCACTGTTGGCTACATACGGTTTTACACCTCTCATTAAGTTATCCAGGGGTCCCATGACAAAATACTTTCAACACCTGTTGCTTAGCTCTTCGATCCCAGTTTTTGACACAAGAAAAAATAGCTCTAAACCAATTAGATTTTAAGAACTTATGCAGTGAAGCAGGCTTCCTAATATTTTAGGCTTTTTCACTCAGTTAGCAGGGTAGCCTTATCCACCCAGCAACAACTACAAAGTTTATACTTGGGTGGCTAAACCTCACCTATTCCGAGTTTACAAATGTACTTAAGCACTTTGAAATTCAAATCCAAC